>OY776294.1:25407322-25858480 GCA_963675345.1 Trididemnum clinides
GAGCGACTGATGATCTGGAATGGTACGTCGGTCTACAAAGCTTTTTATTCAACTGTCTGCTGTTTTTAGAAAATAAAGAAACCATCGAAAGAGGAAACCACAGCTGTTTCTTCTTCTCTCTTCCTTGACAAAATTTCCAGTGATTTCGAAGGGAATGCATCCGAGTGAGTTTATGATTTTAAAAATAGCTTTTCGTGAGGTTGACAAAGAAGAAAAACGTCTAAATGTTGGCAACAATAGCGCACTTAGCAGAGCGTCAAAATTGCGGTCGAAGGTTTGCAAGTTAAGCGCTGAGAACGTTACGTTACATGCAGCGTGACCGATCGACTCCTTTGCTTGCATTAAGCTCACTTGTTCTTATTCAAACTGCGGCTTGTTCCAAACTCAACCACATAGCTCTCATCATTAACCACTTGCTTAGTTCAGCAGTTACATGAACTTTGCAAAATATTTTGCAATTGACTTTTTTGAAACTTGCCTCTGCACATGCGCTGTGAGATAAGTTAGAAGGTATAGTCGCTGTTGGCTAAATAGGATATTGATGTACATGCGAAAATGAATTGTTCATAACCGTTGCAGAAATCAGTTAACAAGTCGAATTGATAAATGTCATTCGTGAAACAGCTAGGGTTTATGAACGATTCGAGTTCAAATTTTTGGATCTGGCTTTTCGACAGCTCTTTAGCCGATACGAGAAGTGTGTATTAGCCTTTCTGATGGCAGTATGAGTCGATGTGAACCCGAAGAAATTTTTATGGAACTTAATGTTAATTCCAATATGCCATTGTTGCAAGGGATGATAGCTATTTTGATTTTCAGTTATTTAACCCATGTTCGTTGGATCAAAGAAACGATAAACCAGAATTCATCGCTATTGTTAGACGTGAGTTTGTTCTTTCTTAGATTCCAGGAAAACCTTCGCAATAATAGAGCGACTAGAGTTTAGACCTACGTCGGAGTTACCAGTACTTCTTGAGCAGCTGCTAAAACATTGCCGTCGTACACACTGCAGCGAAGCTTGAAATCGCTGGTCAACTACTTGACGGCAACGTAGCCCAGTGCGATAGCTTGCTGACGCGTTTTCGTGAGATTGCGAGTTCAATCGCCGCATGGTTTTTGCTATGTTGTGCTCTTCACGAAAACATTTTACAGCTATTTTCATGGCAGTTGAAACATGCCAGCAGTACCGGTAACTCGGAAGCGAATCTAAGCACAACCACGCTCTGTCTATAACTGCAAAGGTTTTCCTGCGTCCGGAGAATAATAATATAGTAGATTCCGCTTAATTGGGCCGCCGGTTAATCGGGTCAGCCGTTTAATTGGGCCAAATTGTGAAGAACGAAATCCAAGCAAAGAAAATACACTACGCTATATCCGCATAATCGGGCCACTATTCCGCTTAATCGGGCCACAACTGTAGCCAGACATACACCTGTGTAATTGCAAAACCGCCTTTGTGATGTAATAGTACTCAATATCACAAAGCCAACTTTATTATGTGACAATTGAACAATACAGGCGCAACTTATTTTGTCATTTCATGCCTTTGGACTTAGTAATTGTATTTTGTTGCAAATTTTGTGAAAACCTAAGTAGAAATGCCACGAAAAAATTTAACAATTGCTGAAAAAATTGTTGTTCTCAGAAAAATTAGAGAAAAACCTCCAAACAATGTGCACAATGCTTGTATATGCGCATGTGTTTGTTTATTGCCGTTAAGACAATGACGTCATGTTAACTTCGGATAATCGGGTCAGCCGCTAAATTGGGCCAAATGATGCTAGTCCCGATGTGACCCGATTAAGCGGAATCTACTGTATTATAAAATTAAAGGCACAGAAATTGCACCGAGATTAGGCCAAGACGCTGAGTACTTAAAATCCCTGCTTTACCGAGTTAGAATAGTGCAATCGCTCAATTAGCATGTCGTGAAGGGACTTACGTGCGCCCGTCAATAGCTGTCCGTCTTGTTGGCAAGGCAGCTACTAAACGGAAATGCGTATTCACGACTGGTTGAAAATGGGCTGGCGCTTCGACTTTAATCTTAATTTGGTTCGCTTTGACGACTTTAACAGTCGATCGATGCCGTACTTCCTTTCCGAGAAAGCGCGGATGTAGACAAGTAAAGTTGGTTTGAAATAACCACGACTTTTTTGTTTTCAGAACGATCAATTTTCCCGAATATGGGAGCGCCTTAATCACGTGACATCGGTCGCGAAGCAGCTGAATGGTGTCCTGCCGCGGTTGCAAGGGAAACTGGATCTGATCGCGAGTCAAATAGTTCATCAGCAGAGAAGGGCTGGGAACGAGAACGCTGCTCTTGTGTTTGAAGAAGGTGGGTGTCGAGGAAAACATTTTCACTCATTGATGTACAAGTTCACCCCGCGATGCCCTCAGCACGACTCGGTGCCCAAAGTTTGGGATTTCACATTTGGCACTGTATCTGCGATAAGCCCAAGTTGCGGAACTTCCGCTATCACACATCTGTTGCTGCGCTTTTTTAAATTATTTTTTGTCGTTAACGAATTTGTGCTGCGCACCAAGAAAAGTTGGCCTAGTTCATTCTTGCACTTTATTGCGATATGCGCTACTACGAAATAATACTGCTTGTGCTTATTTGCAGTTCGCATTAGTGTTTTAATTTGGAAACACGCGATTTAAAGGTAGCCTTTCAATTCGCTTCCTTGTTAATCGATTGCTCACCGGAAAACTGGTAAAATAAAAAGAGACAAAGCTTACTAAGAATCTCTTTTAACAAGCATAAGTTCGGGAACATTCAGAAACAATGCTAGCCTTCCAAGTTCAGCGTCAGTGGATTGAGTGTTCCGGAGTGGATTTGAGATGGTAAAAACAAAGGTCATTCTTTATGACATCACAAACTTTCTTGTGCTTTGTAATGACTAAAAAATAAAGTTGATAAGAAAGTGCCAACATAGACTTGTTTTTGTAATTGAACTGGAGATATTTTTGATGCGTAACAAAATTTCTGTTACTGCAATGTTACCATCGAGGTGGTTTGTTGCCGATTTCATTGGCTTTGAAAAGAATGTGATTTTTGATGAGGATACCGACTTTCTTTAATTTGTCCTCATGCTAAACAACTGCAATTATTGTGTTACAATGTACTGAATAAAAGCAGCACAGTTACACATCCTGCGTTACGTTGCGTTTTCTTTTTAAAAAAATCTTGCGCCTAGAATTCAAACAAATTGCCTAGTTTAACCGAAAAATGAGACTGATTAATCTTTGCTATAAATTTTTCAATGGAGATACCCGGCCACCTGCATTAATCCGGACAAAATCGGATTAAAAAAACTGGATCTCTATTCAAACTTTGCGGTACCTTTATTGTTGTGCAGGATTACAGTTAACTCTGTGATTATTTTTAGAATCCTCAGACGATGAAATCGATTGCATTCCATACATTTCCGATTCGCTCGATGTAAGTCATGTGGGTGGCATTGTTAGTCTTATTTTGGCCCTGTACTCAAGCGCAGAGGCCCATTTCTTTTTATGTCACCCGTTTTGAAAATTTCCTAAAATTTTGTCGACTTGAGGCGCTTGTAGAAAGTATGCTGGTAGTTGGCTTGTGGGTTTGAGGTTCAACAACTAATAAAAGGACAACAAATTTATTATTTAGATGTTTTCGGCATTTCTCCCGATTGCGTAAAAACTAATTGGGGGCCACCCAATTACTTTTTTCAACATAATTTTAAAACGCGAAAAATGAAGGGCGATCGAAGAAAATTTTGTTAATCTTTTTTTCATTTCTTACCTCGGAAAAATTTCAAAAGAATTCGCTTCTTGTAAAGAAACGTCTCAACGCTGAAATAACACTTATCTACAAACGTACAGAAATACTCAGAAAAGCCAAAATGCTTCAGTTTTAAGCTCACATGCATCGGTACGTCTGCACATTTACGTGTAAGAGCAAGAGAGCACCTATAGACTTCAAATGAAAGTAAGAGCGCTGTTACGATCTCACAAAAGCACTTTGAAGTAACTAGAAAATGACGAACTTTACATGACGCAAAAATCAAAGGCGTGGTGATTAAGTAGCGCTGTGCTGAAAAAACAGGCATGCAAAGAAAATATCATTTTTTCTTGTTATATTTTAAATTGTAGATACCTAATTAGCTATTTAATCGCAAAATTTTACGACTAATTATATTTTGTTGATGTATTCATCCATTATGATATTATCTCACACTAGTATTACCTCACTTTTTCGTTTTTCACTGTTTTACCTCCGCTGTTTCGTTTTCAATAGCTAAACTTTTTGTTAGCCTAGTTACTGAGACTCTTGTGTATTCACTCTTCGTATATTGTCTTGGTTTGTAATTTCCTGTACTGAAACTTGAAAAAAGGAAAATGTATAGGCCTGTGTATAGATCTTGAGGAGGACGAAATTCTCGCAGAAAACATTTCAATTTTTTTTTTCTTTTAAATATGATTAACAGTGATTTTAATAGTGTTACAAGCCATGTTAACGTCATCGATACTCAATGTCAAATCTCTACCAAAACAGTTTTACAAGGAATTGCCTGTAAATATTTTTGTATTTAGGAATGGGACGGAGATGCAGGTAATGCCATTACAACAGACACCGAACGAAATAGTGATTGGCTCTCCGATGGAATCCGAACCGCTGAACAGGAGGAATCTTAATTAACCGTTTTTTATTTTCCAAAATCTTCCTAAGTTTTTAGTTTAACTTTGCTACTGACTTGGACGATTTTACAAAAATTTAAGCTGGTTAATAATCTGAGTTATTTTACTGAGTGGTAGTGATGCATATGCCGATCATACACTGGTGATAACATGAATCTGCATTAGCTTTAGAAGTATGTGTCAAGTTTTACAGTGCCTTAATTGCATGCACGCGGCTTTTTGATCACTGATGCTGTTGTGTTTTAGGGGTGTTTCAAAACGTCTTAAAATCTCCACTTCACTGCCTATGCTGTTTAGCGTTTTAATCACGTTTTAACTTGTTCTTGATCTTAACGCATTTGAATCTACCTCTCCTTAGTTGGTCTCCGAGGCATTCGCCCCAGCTCTGTGTAAACTTCTCATTCTCGGCTTTTTTTCGCTCAGTCTCTTGATCAAGTCAATTAGCTCATCATCCAGTTTTTTCACTGCAAGATATTTTACTGCCGAAATTTTGTCACCCGAATTTTTATCTGTAATTTCATAATCGGTGCATTCATGCGACTATTGTGATGCAATAAATTGGTTTTCAAATAATTTAACGCAACATTGCCGTTTTGCTCGCAGTAGCAGAGCGAATCTGGTTGCGTTGCGATCCTATTCAAGTGAAGTGTTGAAGTATTTAGCCTGGATTGGTGCAAACCAGAGACTTATCTGAGTGATATGTAGTAAAGCGTTCAATCACTTTGAAGATACTAAGCATCCAAACAGTAAGCGCCATGCAACGTAAAAGTACACCACTGTATTGCTTCTGCTAGTTTGAAATTAAACGCCCTTTTTCTAATATAAGTTGAACATATATATTTATATCACGCTTGCCTGCGAACCCGAGAAAGAAGTGCTAACAACCCCAGGTGAGACTGACTGCGCAAACCCTTGGGGGGGGGTGTTTAAACTCAAATCAACATATAAATGCCAGATCAGTGGTTTTTAACCTTTTCCATTCTTTACCCATAAGCAAATTAAACGGAAAAATCAATGCATGCATCCATCCCATCAATGCATCCCATACGAGGTTAAGAAATGTTGAGCTAGGTTACCTTCATGAAAAAAATCCTACGAAGCAGACGCATGGTTCGTAAAACAAAATGAATTTATTTTTAATACAAGTTGAAAAAGCTTTCTAAGTATAGTAATCAAACTCTTCTTTCCCGGCTTGCCCCAGTGCGATCACCGAACTGGTGATTGCCTTCTTCACCTCCATCGCCGCTGTGATATCAATGGCTACAACTGCCATGTCGTTGTCCTCCGAATACGTCACAATCCTAAGCCAATCGGCGTCTTTGTCGTCATCAGTGGGGTTGCCATCTGTTTCTTCGTACACAATTTTATTCAAGGTGTCATCAGGTCGTAACTTGTAGCCAGTAATGTGGGCCACCCAAGTCCCTTTCTGTAGACCGGTCAAGAACTCCGAGATTTTTTCTGTTTCTGCGTATTCTGAATCAATCATGGCGCATAAAGCTTGATCGAATCTGAGAAAAAATAGCTTTTGAAGGGTGAATTACATGAGGTCTCAAGGTATCTGGGCCCCCAGGAGGAAGTCGAGTGTAAGCCATATATTCGCGTTTTGTCGTCACTGACAAGATGAACTCACGTTCCCAGCAGTACGTTGTATGCACGTCAATTGCTTTCAAGACTGCGCTATGGATTCACACTGCGACTGACACCGACCGTGATAATATGCAGTTGCAATTTAAAACCCTCGGTAAATTCAACTCTTCTTAGTCTATTCATTTCCAAATTTCAAGTCGGCTTAAGCAAGTATACTTTCTAGCTACGAGTTACTATTAAAAAGACGTAGAACAGCTAATTCAGCTCTCCACAAAATATTAATCATGTACGTAAAGAAAAGTTAGGCCAACAGAATTACATTTTGCTTCATGTGCAATTACATGTAAAATTGGGTACAGTGAACTTCGGATATAAGAGATCCGCCGGGACCAGCTTAATCAGTCTCTTATACATGTAACCGAATTCTCTTATAACCGACTGCCGCAAAGTTCGATCCGATACCCTAAGGACCTTTTGCGTAGTCCCTTATAAGCGAAAATCCCTTATATCTGAATCTCTTATATCCGAAGTTGACTGTACAATCATATGTCGTCACATGCAGGATTCATATTTGATTGGATATTCTAAATTTGTGAATCGGACAGCATTTTATGACCACAAGTTTACTAGTTCGCTTATTGCTCCAGATAAAACGGGTCAAGTTAATTGACTCCCCGTTGAAACCCTGCTTACTACAAAGCTGGTGCTGTAAAAAGCCAAAAGATTCCGGCTCAGCTAATGCAAAAATAATTTTGTCTGCACATCATAGATCAGGTAACTTTCACCTTTGTACTCGTACTTTGTAAGATACCGACAATTTTATTTGGTACCGACGTTTACTTGGTTCAATTATTTACTCCAAATAAACTTGACACTAAGATCCAAGTAAACTTAGCCCAGCAGAGTTAAAAGAAAAGTTGGCCAAATAACGTGGACAGCATGGTGTATAAAAACGTATTCCAAAAAATGGTGTTTTTTGTTAAATAAAAGAAAAAAATGCGACAACGAGCAATTTGTGAAATTAACTGGTACGGACTACGTTTTGATAAATATATTACGTACCAACTTACTGCTGATAATACCTAATATGTGAGCTGCAAATTTAAAAAAATGCACGTTTGAATGTGGAGTTTCATGTTGGAGTCACTTACAATAAAATAGCAAAAAAGGGTAAATATGATTGCGGCGAAAGTTAAAGAACTGGAATCGCTTTCGTCTTTTCATCGGATACGTGGCAAACAAAAGTCCAGTATGTACCAATAAACATTAACTGTACCTCAAGGGAAGAACTCTGTTAATTTTCTTTTCTCGCCCAGTTGTAGCTTCAAACTGAGAATATGGCCGACACAGACATACCACCAATCTGCCGTCCGGACATGATTTTATTAAATCCAAATATTCATCTAGAAAATACCGAAACTCAATTACTGGAAAAACAAAATTTTCATAAACATTCGGGCAGCACGGAGCAATACTCCTATGCTTGTTGTTGCAACAAACATTCGAATCCTCGCCTCATTTAGTTTTAAAAGCAGCAGCGTTTATAGCCTTTTTGTATCAATTTTTGAAAAAAGGACGGCAACAAAACGACTCTTCTCCAAACTTGCATGATTCTATTTGTGAATTAACGCGGTAAATTCTTTTCCAGTGCATGCTAGAACGCTCTGTGATCTGCAGGTGAAGTCACAAAGATAGAAAGGGCAGCCGTTTGGAGATTAATTAATTAGTAAAGCAAACACTATATTTCAAACAGTGTTTCTATTTGAATAAACAAGAGGGAAAATCATCACCAAAAAAGAGTTGCTGCCACTGCATTGGACGATACCGTGCAGATTAAAAATCATTTTTAACTGCAACTGACTTTTTGTGAATTCTGCGGTTTCTGTCGCGTAGTCTACGAGCGCTTTGTACCGATGCAGATGAAACAACATTAAACAGGCATCCTGATGATCTTCAACTTCAGCAAATATCTTGTGAGCAGTCACCAGGCAAGAAGATTTGTATGCAGGAAAGTTTTTGCTAAAGTTGATAAAAGTTTGTTGAAGTGCAAAGGCTTAAAATTACTAAGATAAGATGCTTGCCATGAGCTTTTTCAGATCCAATTATCAGTGACGGTATCGCGTGAAATGAGGAAAAAGCTAAAACAGATACGTTCACACATCGCAAAAATCCGAGCATATCATTGTGACTATCTTGACCAACGATCCGTGCTGCACCGGGTTTACACAAGAAACATGTTTACCCAGCATGTCCTATGAGCCAGCCAAGGAATTCCAACAATGGCATTCTACGTTGGTGGTGAGACCACCTGTCTAAAATTTACATTCATCGCAGGTACATCGACTGCACTGTTACCACACCTGACCTTGACCAAGCAACGCACCTGACCTTGACCAAGTGCGTTGTGTGAATCTGGATATTCTGTTCATGCCGTGGTTCCATCGTAAGAAAAAGGAGTGAGAAACAGCTACAAAAAACGGTGCGATAACGGCAGGATGGTATAGCTTACCCGTAGGCTGCTAAACTATGAGCAATGTCACTTGAAGGTGTAATGCTGTCCGTCACTATCCAGTGTTTCACCAAATCAGGTCGACTCTCACGGAGAGCACATCTAACAAATGAAAGTGAATGGTAAATTATAAGGTGCAAGTTGATTACGCAGTGCTACTCCTTTTACACCAAAATCATTACCGTTTTACTTCAAACAACTTGCGTCCAGATCTGCTTCAGAGTTAACAGTATTGCGGACACGCCCTATTTTCACCACAAACAGAACTCAGCAGGGGAGACTGACGTAAAGGTTTTTGTAACGCACAATAACCTCGCATTACTTTCACTAAAAGTTGCGAGAGACGAACTTGGGGATACTTTGGAAAATTTCTGCAGAAAGTCCACCCTTTAAGTAGAATTGTGGATCACTCGTGAAAGACGCTTTATTCATCAGAAGCTATATTGAACGTGGCCAACAACAGCTCCTTACGAGGTCGGGATAGCTGGTCCTATTGCTAAGCAGACCGACTTCGCATCTCTTCGAAGCTTGGACTCTCGTTCGACGCATAACACCACTGCCTGTCCTGCCAGACTATAAGATAACTACAAAAAATACTTTTGTTACTTACAGTACACAGACCAATGACATGTGCTCGTCGAGAACATGGCTCTGAGCTGTGGAGGAGTTCATGAGAGCACACGCGTACAGGAGGAGAGGAGACGGAGTCAAAGTGCAATTCTCAGAAACATCCTGGAACCTGCAAGTGCGTGGTAAGGCTTGGTATAGAAAGTGTTGAGGAAAATGCACCAGAAGCTCGTGAGGTTATTCAGAACGGATGGTGGTGGTTTAAAAAATCAATTATCAAAGTAGTTGGCGCAGAGAAAACATAGATATTGAAAAATAGTTCCTTCCTTGTTTCGATTATTTTCTTTTTTCATCCAGGTTCGATTTGTAAACCGAGAGTACCTGCTCGTCGTGACAAGAGCACCCACAAATTGTAATTTAGTTTGCATAGCACATAACTGTTGGAACAAGTGCAAAATTTTCCCCAAGACAACAACAAGTGCAAAATTTTTCCCAGTTAGTTATCAAATTTATTCTTAAGAACATTAGAACAGTTGAGATACCATGGTTGCGGGTTCGAATCTCAGCTGGCAGGGCATTAAAAGAAAGGCAGTGTACACTGAAGGGGCAAGCCTGGTATGTAAATGTACGGGGCAGTGTACACTGAAAGGGAGTGTAAAATAGCCACTGCCCAAGTGCATAAATTTCCCCACATGGGGAAATTTATGCACTTGATCCTAACTGTTCGAACATTGAAATATGACACAAGAATAAAAGATTTGAAACTGATTATAATCAAGCGAAAACCCAAAAGCTGGACGAAAGCTTTTTACATTCGCATCTTGCAAAGCATTTATTTGCTGGACGCACAGTCTCGCTATTCCGAGCACATGTCAAGTAATAACGAAGATATTTCTACGTGTTGATTTGGCAAGGGCTACAGGTTTGCGAGCTTGAATTTGTGCTGAACCAATTTAACGTGAACACAGCATTAAAACAAGTTTACAGCTCGGTTAGCAAGTTTAAGTTTAAACAAGATAAGTAAGTAGGCTACATACGAGGTGTGTTTGAAAAATATCGGGACTGTATGCTTTGCACAAACAACACTTGCAACAGTGATAAAAGCTTTGTTTTTTAAGATGGCGCAATGTCTTGTGGTTGTAAAAATGTAGTTTCAGCATTCTGTGACAACCATATGCTTTTTTACAGGCTTTTCTTGAAAGGTGCTTTACTGTAGTTCGTTTTGGGATAATTTATTTAGTAAATATTTTTTTCTTTTTTTGTTAACAAATAATGAGCATTGAACAAAGAATCAACTTAAAGTTCCTCGTTCGACTTAGAAAAACTCCAACTGAAACATTCAATTCGCTCCAAGAAGTTTACGGAGATGCTACGATGTCAAGAACTCGGATTTTTGAGTGACACAAGAGGTTCAGAGAGGGAAGAGAGGATGTGGAAGATGATCCTAGGAGTGGAAGGCCAACAACAAGCAGAACAAACGAAAATGTTGAGCGTGTGAGAGAAAAAGTGCGCAGTGACCGCCGCCTTACTGTTGGAATGATAGCAGATGAGTTGAACATGAATAGTGAGAGGGTGTGGAGGATCATTACAGATCTCGGGATGAGGAAGGTTTGTGCGAATATGGTACCAAGGTTGCTGAATGATGGGCAAAAGGAAAACCGTGAGCAAGTGTGTCAAGACATCCTGAAACAACTTGAAATTACACCAGATCTGCTGAGTAGAGTTGTTACCGGTGATGAGTCGTGGATCTTCGAGTACGATCCACTCACCAAACGGCAGAGCCTTGAATGGAAGAGTGCATCCTCACCAAGACCCAAGAAAGCAAGGCTGTTCAAGTCCAAAATTAAGGTGATGCTGATTGTTTTCTTTGATGTTCATGGAATTGTTCATCTAGAATTCTTGCCACACGGCCAAACCATTAACCAGAATGTTTACAAAGACATCTTGCGACGTTTGATGCGTTCGGTAAGGGAGAAAAGAAGAGAATTGTGGGAGACAAAGTCATGGCTGCTTCATCATGACAATGCTCCTGCTCACAATGCCTAAAGCATACGACAATTTCTTGCAGAAGATAACATTGCCGTGCTGGAGCAACCACCCTACTCGCCAAATCTGGCTCCCTGTGATTTTTTCTTGTTTCCTAAGCTCAAGGGAGTCATTAAAGGAACCCGTTTTCAAGACTCAAAAGCCATAACAGCTGTAACGAAGGAACTACGAGCGATCCCAATGGAATCTTTCCAGAAGTGCATAGAAGCATGGCGGCAGAGATTAGAAAAGTGCATTCGAGCTCAAGGAGATTACTTTGAAGGGGACAACTTGTAATTTTTATGTGGCATTTCAAATAAAATAATTATTTACACAGTCCCGTTACTTTTCAAACATCCCTCGTATACCTTCAATGAATACCTTGATTAAGCTAAAGTTCAAGCCGTTATCTCTGTTGTTTTGATGCCAACGATCGCTACGGGTTCAGGACTCATCAAGATTTACTGCACTCCTTCTAATCAAGACCGAGTAATCTTAGTGTCATATTTCACTTTTGATCTTATTACAATTGCTGAGCGCCAAGCAGTATGCAAATACCATTTTTATAGCCTTTGTAGCTCGAAATGAGGATTGAACCTATGTCTACCGACTGCGTAGCGTACGCTCTAACTGCCAAGTTGTCCAATTACGTAGCCTACTGTTTCACGACACTAAGCTGACCTGTTTAACGTCTCTACATTCCTCAGTACACCTCTCGGACTGTTCGCGGCGTGCACAGCAGCTAGATCATACTTCTCATCACTGAAAAGTTCATTGAACCGGTCGATGTATTCGAGAATTAATTCTGCCTCCTTTTCCATACTCGGATCGTCATCATCTTGAGGAAGCTACAACAATAACCTGAAGCTAAACTAAAAATTTTTCCAGACTAGCAAGACAGCCTTATTTCATGCTAATACGTTTATGAATCATTGTTAGCAAGTATTTTAACAACCGAGTTACGGCGACGAGTAATTTGTTTGAACTCACCATCAGTCTGTCACATATAGAGAAAAGTACCCTATAAGTGCCTTACCCAAAGAAACTACAGTACAAGCAAACTTCTCCGACTTTTTCCCACAATTTTTTCGTGCTAAGCGTCAAGCAGGGAAGCTATAAAACCATTTTTACAGCCTTTTATATGACTCGTTTAGGGAATTAAAATCAAGTCTACCGACAGCGAAGCGGACGCAATAACCACTGCGCAGTTAGCAAGACAGCGACGCTACAGGACGAGATGTCGATATCTATTTCGGAATTTACCAGTTTCATCATTTCAATCGAGTTACTAGGTATTTATTCTCAATGCACTTGTTGCCTGTTAGAAACAGGCAAGCAGAGGAAATAATCCTAAAATGCCTTTCCAAAAGGCACAACGGCATTGACATTGAGAAGTTTTGCTTCAAACAAAATACGTCTTTTACACATTTCTGTGGAGAGGATGAAATTAGTATCATACATGCCTACATCAAGCTTCGGAGGCTCAGTGCATTTCTACCAAAAGTTTGCAACCAAGCAGGGAAGATTTTCCTCATGCTTAACAACGTGATTATCGCACAGATTAGTAGCAGCACTCAGACAGCAGCCAAACCTCAGTTTCTAAGTTTGCAGCCAGCATCTGTCGATCCCTCCGCAACTGCGTGTTGAGCTTGCCAATTATGTGGCGACCAAGTGCTAAAAAAATTTAATTACCTTAGAAAAAAGCAGGTAACGGATAACGAACCTCGTATTTCACCCTCAAAAGATTTCGCAGCCATAGATCTGCTGGTTTAATGTGCATAGGCCACTATCCACTCACACTTCAACCATATTGGAACGATGCAGCTTTGTGAGTTCCGAATGCCCTTCCTGACGAATGGCCTTATGGTTTAAATGGAGATAACCACCTTCGGGTTTTTGTTTTAAAGTCAGCAAGTAGCAAAGCAATTGCCATCCCACCAAGGCGGCTCAGCACAGGAAACATAAACTGACACTTCTAGAACATTCGTATTCAGACCCGCTGTCAAGTAACTGACATTGCACAAACAGTGCTCTCAGGTATTACAATTACGCTGAGAAAATTGCCTCCATCCAAAGGCTTGAAACAAACAGATTCAAGACAAAACTAGTAGTCCCGAACACTAGCGTAACGAGGGGGTAGGCCACTGTGCCATGGCCCCCCTCATACCCTAAAAATAAAAAAATGTAAAGCAAAACCAAGCAGTTTTTGCAAAAGCAGAGCTGGTTTATGACGTCACACGATTGTGATGAAACTTTGCCTCCCCCCTCGGAAACTTTCTGCGTACACCACTGGCCAGAATGGGCATTGAAATCAAAATCGCCGGATTGTAAGATTAGAATTTTATCTAAGCAAGTAAATAATACTCAATAGTGTTGCTCTATGCTAGAATTAGCAGCTCCTCACACTACACATTTTTGGGTGACTATATTTCCATGTACGACCGCTGATCCAGGCCGTTAAAGGAGTATCAGGCTTCTAGGGCTTCATGGTCTACAGGCACGCATCCATATTGAAGGAAGCAACAATAAACCTACACAATGGTTTGAGCCGATCGTCAAGGACAAGTGCACACTGTCCCGAAAAGAAAAAGGTGATTTTGCAATCTCTCACATTCACCGTTTTTTATACTCGAAAAATTAAATAAGTTTTTATCGCATCTTTTTCAAAATTCACCTACTTAATTTAAACCGTGGATTCTCTGCTTTTTTCTTCCGGTAAGCAATCAAGGCATCATGAGCAACCTTGAGTCGCTGATTTTCTCCATGAAGAGATTTCACTTCCTTTAATAAAGCTTCATGAGTTGAAATTTGCTCCTTTAAAAGCTCTTCACCCTGCAACATTTAACAATAACTTATAGGCCAAAGTGTTATTTTCTTATCGTACTTTTGGCAGGTACGCTACGATTTCAAGTCTGTAACGATCTCAATTCCATTGTTAGTCTTTGTTGGGTTATTTAATTTGTATAGCTATCAGCATTTGTTATGGTAGCATTTGGCAAAGTAATCTGTAGCATAGGCCTACGTTATTTTCTTTAGCTGACTGTAGCCTAGCAAGCTTTTTACTGGTGTAGCACTTTGCGAGAATTAATCATTCATGCCTGGTAGACAAACCCAATCGATATAAGTTACAAGTCGTAAACGTAATTGCTGATATGGTTTGCCAGTCACTTGCTTTTGCGCAAAATTTTGATTGTAGTGCAGTAATTAATAGTTTTTCTAAATGTTTCTTCTGAAAAATACCAAATATCGATTTTGCTCACAAAAGATATGAATCCCAAACTACACGCTTTGGTTTCCAGAACGTTATGACAGCCACAACATTATGACAACATATAACGCACAGCCGTCGTCGTTCACATTTGCTTTCCTACAAACTTTTTTTTTGCGATCCAACTAAAAGTGATACGTGAAGAAAAGTTATAAACTTCATGTTTTATGGTTCTGCATAGAGAAAGGGCAGGGTCGATATCCTGAAATGTCGTGGAGGAGGATGACTCAAAGAAACAGAACGTCTTCAACTGGCACCTATTTTGGGAAAAATTAATTTTATATCATAAAAACAACCTTGGAAAATAAGAGTTATAAAAACCATACTTCTCCAATCACCAACCCGCTCTTTCTGCTCAACTGTGATGTAATTATTCTTTTGCATCCGCTTGAGATCTTCAAGGGTTGAATCCAATTTAAAGAGAGCGCTTTTTAACGTTTCGACATCTGTCCATTGCTCAACCGTCAAGCCTGACAAATAGAAAAAATGTAATTCATCTGTAACAGCTCATTGATGACTTACAGACGATTTTAAAGACTTTTAATGTAAGGCAACGCTTTATTAAAGCTGCATATACTCAGTACGTCTAACCTGGAATAGGACGGCGCTCTTCTTTGCTTTCAATTAAAGTTTTGACAGGAGTTTTTCTTTCTTGTTCCTCCTTTTTCTTCAGCTCTTCACTGCGGAGAATCTCACTCAGTTCGTTTTCCAAATCTTCGTTTGCAGAGTTGAGGATTTGGAGTCTGAAATAAAATATCAAAGATTATCGTTGCAATAAGCACGAATAATTAAGCCTGTCTTTAGATGTACAGAGAGGCACAATCTGAAAAATAATGCAAGAAGTGGGGTTCACCAATAAATTATTGCTACACTTTTTTAAAACACGTGCGCTAACGTGGATATGAACATAATCTATGGGTCTATTACCAAAAAATAATAACATATCAACAAAGTGAACAATCAAAATATTGGAAACTGTGGTTTTTTTATTAATTTTTGCATTTTATATTTTCCAAAGCCGTTTCTTTTTATGTCACAACATATCACTTATTATGACTAACTTTTCTTCCAGTTCCATTTTTCTTTTACCATATCCAGCAATGGTGGTTGGCAGACTTGCCAAAGCTTTTGCTTTTTTTCTCATAAAAATTGCTTCTTTTTGACCATTGTTGATCAGAGAGATGCATTCTTCATGTTCACGCTTGATGTCAGCAAGGAGATCTTTGTAAGCAGATGAATGATCAATTACCTGCTCTAAGGCGGAGCTGCAAACAACGCAGATTTAATTACTGTTTACTACTATTCACCACCACTGTTATGCTGTAACTATCTAACTGTTGCCAAAGATTAGATGCACTGGTCATGTGACGTTGTTAAATAAATTTAAGTTTTCAATAAAAAAATGTTTGTTAAAACCAAGAGAGAAGTGAAAAATGCAGAGTCAATTTTGCTGATTTTTGCTGTTGGAAGTTATGTTGCAATCAACCACATATTAAGTGATATATTGCTTGATAAATTAATCAAAACAAGCAAAAGATCTCGTTCCTTTGAACAGAAAGGAGCACACATGAACTTATAGTGACAAAATTTCTTCTTGAATAAAGTGTATTGAAATAAACTGGGGATTTAACTCATGTAGATTTAAAAAACTGCAATGTGAACTGTTGGAAAGTTACATCACATGCAGCATGGTTAACCAGAAACAGCATTTGCATTAATCCACAATATTGCAGCCTCAAATTTTGTTTTTGCCAAGCACAATCACATGCATAGAGATGACTGCTGACTTGAAGATCATTTTGCAGTCTCCTTCATTGTCTTTTTCTTTTGTATTAGTAAACGTTATTTTTAATATAATGGTAGACAAAAACCAGTCAATAAACTATAGATGGGAAGCACATCCCAGAGTAGCTGATGTGATTGGATTTGTTTTTGTTAAGGCTGCATTATAGGAATAATGAACACTTACTCATTGGTTTTCATCAAGACCAATGTTAACATTAGATTATAAGGGCAATTCTCTGCTGTGTATAATAGATACCGGTATATATTCTCCTTGCCCCTTTTTGTTGTTGTTGTGACTATTGCAGTGATTACATGCCCAGGCCAGTAAAAACCATAGCACTTTTTTTAATCATGACTGGTTACTCAGTTCAGTTTCAGTAAACTCACCTTTCACATTTGCTCTTATTGAGCACCAACCAAAAGACTTCTAAATATCATTTTTAAAGATCTTGGTTTGACCTGATCCATCTACGAACTGATAAGTGAATATTCAAACTAGTGCAGGATTGTGTTGGTTTCATGCCACTCTCAGCAATTATTAACATAACCGCACTGATACCGCAAGTAATATATTTGGTTGATCTGCTGCTTACAAATACCAACTACTAAGTTAATTGTGTAAAAGTTAATTTATATTAAGCATAATTGTCAAGTAGTTAAATATTGGTAGCCACAGGCAATAATATCAGTAAACCTATACTTGACAAAAAATGAAGAACTTGTGTACAATGTAAACAAGAAATAGAGATCAATAAAAAACAGAACCCAAAACACATCCACTTTGAATTCAAATACAGTCCAAGGTCTAAACTAGAAAAAAGCAAATCATTGTTGATTTTATTAGCAATGCACTATAGACCTGGAAACCAAGTTTTTGATACATATCCGAAAAAAACATCTCACCTATAAATAGCAAATCTTTTTTGATCGAACACGTTTTCTTCACAGTTTACTTTTCTTCTTTCTTCACGAATAAATTTTCCAACTTCATCTAAAGCTAATTTGTCTTTATTGCTTACTATGGGAGGTAAAAGAGATTTTGAAAAATGGGGAGATTTTTTGGATAAAACAGGACCACTTTTCAATAATTTATCACTACTATTTTCACTACTCATTGCATTTTCTTAGTTTTCACAAACCATTACTCGGTTTTCGAACTATACCGGTACTATCTCACTATATTGTTTGGGCTAAGCTAATGAAGCTGTAGATCCATGGTAACTTTAGAGAATGGTTGCGCCACCTAAAGGCAGAAAATTAAAAAAGAGATAATTGCCTGATTTTCGAAGTTAAGAAAAGATTTCGTTCTTCCTGCATTAAGCAGGCGTTTCAAACGTTTACCTGATGAGCAGTTTTGGGAACAAGTGGCTTGGGTTCGAGTGTCGAGTCGAGTCGAGTCATACTACTTCTGTGCAAATTGCTTAGTCCAGGGTGACCAACTTTTCACCTACCATGCGCCAACTTTTTATTATACGGTTTCAGATGCGCCACAATCTCCATAAATCCTGGCGCAAGTATTTCCCTCCCATGTCGCGTTTGTTTACAAAAACAAAGATTTGTTCGCGGTTGTAAGCTGCGTGTTATTAACACAAGGTTACAATGCGCCACTTCTAATCATGCAATGCGCCACAGCTTGGCCACCCCTGGCTTAGTCCTTGTAAGACTAATTGTATCTGGCGACAGGGTCCTGCCCAGAATGTATATGGAGCTAACTCTTTAACTGTCGTTGCTTCCAGGTCACCCTTGGGCAAGGTGTAGTTCCTGCTAGTCCCCTTCGTTGGGGTAACAACAGTTTGGCACAAAGACGGATGAATTTCTTTTAGCTTTTATCGTGTGTTTTTACTTAGGGTAATATTTTGTTTATTTGGTTGACTGCTTTTTTAGGTTCTTTCTTGTTTTGTTTTGTTTTTTCAATTGTCATGCTTAATGTTTTTGTCAGGTGCGGGGACCATGCCTTTTTCCTAAATTCATTGATTCACGCGTATGAGCTCATGCTCGATTTGCACGTCTTTCTTCAGACTGGGGCCGCCACGATGAGTAGACTGCTTGGCCTCACCATCTGTCTGCCACATAAAGATGGAGGCATGCCGTTAAGTGTCTTGCCCAGGGACACAACAAGCAAGCTTGCCGGCTTGTTCTCCACACTATCCCTATGTGCTGAGTGCCAAGCAGGGAAGCTGTGAATATCGTTTTTTAAAGTCTTTTGGTATGACTTGACTTAGGAAATGAACCGCAGGTCTACCGACTGCGAAGCGGACGCTCAAACCACTACGCTATCGCGCCGGTTTTCTTAAATCTATTCAATGTAACTTAAAAAAATATAAATATGTTTAACTTCAATTTGTTTTGTCACCTGCATCCTTTTTTCGCTTCTTGTTTTTATCCGATTGTCGAGTTTTTTGTGCTGAGAAAACAGAAGCGAAATAAATTGCCAACTACTTTTTCTACTTTGTCCAAATGACTTGCTGTCTTCTGTTTACTTGCTGTCTTGCTGTTTAATTTCTATTTATAAGAAATTTGAAGTCACAGCAACATTTACCGTTGACTAATTAAGTAGTTAAAATATCTTGTCCTGCCTAGCCCACTAGTGATAAGAGATCAAATGTTATGAATTACGGCGAATAAGACAAATAATGACAAAACTACGTCTAAATAATGACAAATAACTTAACGAAATAGCGGCAAGTACAGTAAATTGATATATTGTGACCGAATAAGACAAACAAATTAAAATATTCTAGCAAAAAGGAACAACCATATGCATATAACTGTTTATTAAGAAGTGATTTGCTTTACTTAATTAACAGAGCTTTATGAATGTTATATGCGTTATATTTGGATGAACGTTTCTTTAAAACCGTAAATGACGAGTGCAAATTATTTTCACTTTTAGAACAAAACCTACACAGATGCAAATGATTCTTAATAGCACTTTCTCTACTGTAATTATGGTTCAAATGTTTCCTTGCCCTAGTGACCAAATATTTGGATGACACACCAACGCATGCCTTATCCGTATCACACGGGCATGTAAATCCATACAGTTCATTTGACAGCAAAGGTAAAAGAGTATGAGACTGTAATTTAAAATTATTTCCAACCTTAAATCTTCAATAAATGAGCCTAACTTCAACATCTAGTACTTTCAAAATCAGCCTTGATACGTTTTTATAAAATCTGTGCGATGGATTTCCACATAACGTACGTCAAGCAAGATGAATTTTTCGCCTACAGGTGCATCGTCATTTTGAGTAGTACGGAGGTGATGAAAATCATTAATAACTTAATCAAAAAATCAATTTGTATAACCGTTGTCATGAAACCAAGATCTTAATTTTTTCATTTCAGTAGACCACTCGAGTCTTATTTGAGTTTTGGCTCACCATAGGCGTAGCCAAGGGGGCCAAAGGGGCTTGGCCCCCCCTGAATTTTAAGTCAAATTACAAAACAGTATCAAAAAAATAAAAACATAAATTTTTTTGCGTCTCTGCAGGTACCGTACATTCGAGTTTATTGTTGACTTTTAGAAAGGGGATGGGTCGGGCGTGACTTCATAAGTTTTTTAACTTTCAAATGTTATCAAACAAGATGTGTACGTTTTACACACTACATATCGCCGAAGTTTTCCTTCATATCGCAGTCGAGCGATGAATTGATAATCCAGGTTATGGTAATTGCAAGAAATAAACGTCTCGCTAAGTGCTTTCTTGTTTTATTGCGATGGGGACTACCACAAAAACGTTGATTCTTTTATCAGAACGTTCAACCTACCAGTGGAAGTGGTTTCCTTGAAATTCCTTAAATAGTGCATTATACGTCACAATTGAAGTTGAACTATTAAAGCCGTTTGTGATAAAACTACATTAGATCAGTGAAATCGCATTCGCACTTTCTCAGTTTTGTACAGCAATTTTTTTAGTAGCAA
Source organism: Trididemnum clinides (assembly GCA_963675345.1). NCBI lineage: Eukaryota > Metazoa > Chordata > Ascidiacea > Aplousobranchia > Didemnidae > Trididemnum > Trididemnum clinides. The sequence continues at coordinate 25,427,660 of OY776294.1, forward strand.
CGAGCGCAGTTCACGAAAGGCAAAATGCCGTTATAAGTAAATGACGTCACACTAAAAGTTGCGAAATTTGGCCCCATCTCAATTTTTTTCTGGCTACGCCCTTGCGACTGACAAGTGTTGAGTTTCGAGTCGAGTCAAGTCATTTTGTACAAATGACTTTATTCAAGTCGAGTTTTTTTTTACAACGACTCAAGTCTCCCCAACACTGTTGATAAGATCACTTTATTTTAAAGACAAAAAAAGAAAATTATATTATAGGTGGTCGATTTAACTTTTTTTTATTCCGGTATTTTGTTTTTTTTTGTACTAGGGTCACGGAAAAACCCTATCAATGATCCAAACAGTAGCAACGTTGTGCTTTAACCCACTTAGGAGTTACCAATGCTGATGATTCTATGCATTTTTATTTATATGCCATATTCTTACCCTCCAGCCACAGCAAAACTATTCGTCGATAACTCATACATCAACATCTTTTGTAGGCTTGCTTACATGTTTGCCGATGCTGGCAGAGTGCATTGCTATTACAAGCAGTGCAACCACGCAGTAAAAATAGCCGAAAAGTATAATTCTCAAAAATACCGCAACATATAGGTAGCTCTTTTGAGATTTGAAATTACGATCATTGCTACCATTTACAGCACTTCAATTTACTCAACCACGCTGCCTTATAATAACACCAAAAATTTGAATAAATCAATCAGGATTTTTTAACTGTGCTGGTAACCAACTTCTTCTTCTTTGTCTTTCGGCTTTTCCCGATTAGGGGTTGCCTCAGCAGATGATCTGCATTTTTATAACATGGCATTTTGTTTTTCCATCGGATGCCCTTCCTGCTATCACCCCTCTCTTCGGAGGGATTACTGGGCCGCCTGTCATCCGCATAAAGATGGGGGCATCCTGTTAAGCGTTTTGCTCAAGGACACAACAAGCAAACTTGCCGGCTTGTTCTCCACAACATTCCTTAAATACCGAGCACCAAGCAGGGAAGCTGTGAATACCATTTTTTAATTTTTTTGGTATGATTCGACTTGGGAAATGAACCCCAGGTTTACCGACTGCAAAGCGGACACTCTATCCACTACACCATTGCGCCGGTAATCAATACAATAGCCATACTGATAACCAACACAAACGAAAGATAATCAATAAGTATGGCTCATAAGTAACAGCTATCTTTTATTCGAGACCGTATTATTCCATGGTACAATACAGCTAAGAAACAGAATAATTCACAGAAAACTACACATGTTGGTCAGAACCAGGCCTGAAAATAAAACTACCAACACATGTACGACCGGTCACAGCAAAACTGCACAATTATTCAATGCTACAGTTCTTTATTAGGTATAAAAACTATGATATACCTTCTATCAGGGATTGCATGTTTTTATTGCTTTAATTATAATTTTAATTTGTAATAAGATTTTATGGATAAAATTAGGCCTATGCCAGTTTTGAAATTTGTTACAAACTAATGTAACGTTTCAAATTTTACCCTGTAAAATTTGTTATATGGCTGTCCATATTAGGTTTTGAATATTTTCAAAATATCATTTTTATTTAATTACATGCGGTCTCAGCCAAGCTTAAAGTAAGTTTAGTATATGGTAATTCTAATAATATTAGAATGTTTGAATATTCTTCAAACACACAAATACTCAAACGCAAAACAAATAGCTCCTTTAAAACATTTTAAAATATGCAATAATTTTGGTATGGAGGTGAGATCGTTTCCACAAAAAAAGTTTCTTTTTTACTTCTGAGGTTCTAGGAAAAGTAGAACTATGGTTCAGAGATTGACTTTAAGGCGAAGATTGTCCTACAATACACAATCTAATCGAAGAAGAATCTCAAAAACACCAGGTAGGTTTGTATATTCATGTAAATTTTTTTTTATCTCTTAACAATAATAATTTAATGCATTCAGAACCAGGCTAAGTCTTTAAAAATATTTTTTTCTGGTACTCATTGACAAAACAAATAGTTTGCTCTGATCAACATTTACGTTTGTTTTTGTTTACATTATCAAAAGATTGTTTGTAAACCCAAGGAGTTGTTTGCTTGTTAGCCTTAGTTTTCTTTGCATCAGTTTCATTTACAAGTCTGCATGTATTTAGGCATAGGCCAACTTCAGGTTAAGGAACATATTTGCAAAATGCATCAGGTACACTTACTAGGTACTACTATAACGCGTAGATTCTGTGGATAAACCTTAATCTAACCCCAGCCTAACGCAAATCTGCAATTCTGTAAATTTTTATGTTTCAATCTTATGCAATTCTCAGGAACCCTTGTTGACGGATTTTCATGTTCAAGTGTATTGTACACTTTCTTGCAGTGCTTTTTTGTTGCATTTAATCAAAGGTACCAAGCTTTTTCTGTGTGCAAAGCAGACTAACCATGTTGTCTTTGAATTTCAACTTTGCAGCATGCTTTAACATTTGTGTACTAGGCATAGTCTAATTGCTAAAATGCGCATGACACTATAATACATAACTGCAGATAAGTGAAAATTTGTATCAGTACTAAAATATCAAATTGCTGTACCGTGGAAATACAAAAATTTATGGTAAAACATTAAATTATTGAATAGTGGAAGTTCAAAGAAAATTTAGTTGCTGAATATAGAAATAAGTGGAAATACAGAATTACTGAATTCTAAAAATTTATAATTAAATGTTGGATTGCTGAAATTATGTAAAAGCTTTTATATGAAAAGCAAAAAGATACGTAAAAGTACAAAAATGCCACATTTAATAACATGGATAGTCAATAAATTGCTGTATGTTTCTGGAGGTAGTATGCATTTTTATGACTCAGATATGAATTCTAAATTCCTGGTGCAGGTAACCTGTGGGTACAATAAAAAGGGTTTTTCCATAATTTTATGTCTAAAAATGGATTGCAAATTATCTGCCTGTGCTAATTATTTCTGGAAAAATACTATCAACATTTCATTTCCATTTGTTTTGTAATTTTTTTGGTGATTTGTTAAGTGTTTCTTTGTATTTTCGAAAATCTGCATTTTTGTAGAGATGTCCCTGAAATGAAATTCTGCAGACTAATTCTGAGGTGATGTTCAAAATCAAATTGAGATTGATGTTTATTAGGCAAATTTTTTCAAATACTTTTGGTTGAATTTCATGGTTTAGATCAGTGCTCTTCAACAGGGGCTCTGTATAGGGATGGGCAATTCAGAATACCGAAGCCGAAGGATTCAAATTCTAAACTATCCGAATCCAATAGGATTCAGTTAATATCCTGTTTGCAAGCTTTATCACGTTGCTTGTTCACAGATTTTCTTTTTATAAAAGTATCAATTGCATACAATAATTCAAAAACTAACTCGCACAAACAAACATTGATCAAATGCGTCCGTTTTTTCATGATGCACACTCGTGCAGACATAATTTGATTGCGCTGCAATAAACTCGTTCTCTGATTGTGCTTTTGTTGTTGTAAACTTGTAATAAATGCTTTCTTGTTAATTGTGCTACTCGCCAAAAAAGACTCTGATTCTGGATTCGGTTTAACTATTCTAGAATAGTATATTATTCTGAATTGCCCTTCCCTAGCTCTGTAAAGCTGTTGGGTTCTGCAAATCATGTAGTTGCGTTTCATGAGTTTTGAGGGTTCTGTGAGAGGACTGCTCAGGTTCTTCGTTATTACTAGTATTTATTTTTTACTTCAGTATATTGATTTCTTATATGTTTGTCTAATGGAGATGGCTCATGTTAACAAGTCCATCGTTCCATGAAACATTCTGGCATGTTACTCTCGGGGTGTGTGGGATTAAGTGTGGGATCATGCACTGTTTTGCCAGCCAACCTCACTGAAGCACTGCATAAGGGAATCCTGCTGCTGTATGAGACTAATCAAGAGTGGCTGAACCCCTTATGACTTACCCTAGATAGAATCCACATTACTGGTAAAAATTGGGGGATAGGGGGCAAAGGCATTTGTTTTTTTCCAGCTGCTAAAATTTATCTTTGCTTATTTTAGAAATATTTCATTTAAACTCCACGAGTCTGACTGTCCACTTCATGACACTCCCAGGCTACATAGATTCTGACATGGTCAATGGTTTGATTCCACTAGTGTTGCAGCTCACACTTTTAACATTGGTCAGTTTGTTGTTATGGTTTGCAATACCTCATTGCTTAACCCCAGAGCTGCAACTATTTGTTGTTTAGTCACACTTTGCATCCACCTGCAATCCAGGGGGCAGCATTAGTTGTTAATCTTTAATTGTATGTGCAAAATGTCCCCTTTGGGAATGCGGCATTGGGTTGGACGAGTCCTTGCTGATTAGGCCAAAACCTGGGTCCAGGGATGGTCCTGCCTATTCTGCTATATTGATATGGTTTGGATTGTGACTCTTCATAAAAAATAATTTTTGCCCGTGGTGTATTGTGTTGTGTTTGGTTCCTGTGGGCTTCGTACCCAGGTCTTTTGAGCTGCTCTTCTGCACATGCCGGGACTTGCTATCACATACTGCCATGAATGCCTTATAACACCCACCTTTGGTGTATAATCATTGGAAAGTTTTTTATGCCTAATTATCTTTTGTGTGATCAATTTCCTGTAAGGATATCAGTTTTAGTTCATACCTGCATGGATAGCAAGTAAATGGTACATAAGTTTTGTGTTTTGTGTTAGATTCTTTCATATACAGTCCTATGCAGGATATTGGGCTAGCCTGGAGCGTCTTTATTACCCATATTTGAGGGATGGTCCTGCCTATTTTGCCATACTAATATTGTTCTGATCATGACTCTTTGTAAAAACTAAAAAAAAATAAATAGTTTGTGATGGCAAGTTGCAGATTGTGACGTCATCTTGTTTACAGCTTTAAGAACGTCTGAATTTGCTCACTCCCTTTGTTACGTAATAGTGCATCCATAATTCAATATTGCTCACTTTATATACTATATATATGACTGAAATTTCGCACTTCACTATTCAAAAAGATTCGAGTCAATGCATGTTGTGCGGACAGATAGAAGATCCACATTGATGATTAAAAAGTTAACTCAAAGTCAGAGTTAGTTGAAGATAGGGAAAATTTGCGCCATTTTATTGAATTTGTTGTTGTGATGACAGGTTATTGTTGAGAGTATGTGGTCATATGGTTTAGATCTGAGAAGCAATAAGTTAACTGTTGTGAAAGTGGTTGTAAGTAGTGAAGAAAATTACCGGTATAGTAACTGTTTATTTGTTGAAGTGTTTGATTATTTTTTGAAGTGTAGTAATGAAATGATTTTCTTACAAGCAATTATTCTTCTTCAAGTGTCATGGCTGAGGCCAGCCTTCGACAGCTTCCCTGCATTTGATCCTCCAGCCGTTTCGATCGTTCACGGCCTGCAGTACCAGCAATTGGTGAATTCTAAATTTTTGTTAGTGAGAATTTTGTGACAAATGTGAAAGAACATCAGTGGTTCTGTGATAACAAAAAGGTTGAAGAGCATTGGTTTAGACTTTTCCTTGTGAACACTTGTTTAGATTTGTGTAAGCATTTTATTGTGGTGAGATAAGAAAAAGTGCTCTCAATATAGTGATCAATTTTTTCTGTTGAGATAAATATGGTATAGCTGTTACACTTTTGGCATAAAATGTGAGGTGGTAATTGTGGTTTGTAGTTAGATAGATTGCTAGTCTTGCATGTGTCTATACATTCGAATCCGGTTAATTGCATAGTCAACTTGCCAAACTATTTTATGCAATTAAGCAGATTATGCGTTTATCCGAAATTAGTATAAACAAAGAAATACACTTGAGATTTACAACTCCTATGCAATTAACCGGATTGGTCTGTAACCAGTTACTGAGATTGCAAAAATGTCATATACAGTATATAACCTGGACAAATTTTCTGTTTATGGTGGCTTAGAGTTTTGATCTATTGTCATAGTGCTAACAATGAGCATATGCTCAGACCATAGAGACTGATTTGGCTCATGAATCACGATAAAATAATTTTCATTTCTTGTCTTATTCTCCACAGTTTCTTATTTTATATTTCTCTTGTATTTATGTACAGGGGTGGCCATAAGTCACTCTACCCAGTTCAATTATTATTATTTGAACTGGGTAAAGTGACTTATGGCCACCCCTGTATATATCCTATTGAGTTCTCTTTAGTTCTTCACAGTTCTTTTATAGCTGAAGCCTGAATGCAAAACCGGAGATTTGTTACATTTCTATAAGGTTGTCAAAAGGGTGATGCTTTCCCTAAATGTCTTGCATCCTACTAACCTGTTTGGCCTGGTATCCCATGTTCAAGTGAAAATGTTTTTTTAGCGATATAGGCATAATGAGTTTTTTTTTCTGCTGATGTCTTCTCAAGCTTTGGAATTCGTAAAATATGCCCTAATTCCAACCTCTTGACCATCAAAATATGCCCTGATTCTGACCTCTCAGGCATAAATTAAGAAAGTGCTCACTCATAAACAGTCAATAATTTTATGATTTTTTCTTTGTTGATTTTACTAACCCCATGTTTGCGTAAATTTAAAGTTGTAAAAAGGATGCCAAAGTGATTGTTGTAAACCATTTCAAAAGTATAGGCTAAGCTATAAAATTTCTGGCTACACGTATGTTTTTTGACCATGGGGGTAAAGGCCCATAGATGCAACCAGGAGAAGGCAAAGTCACCTGGAACCTGCAATGCTACATTTACATTGCAGTTGTTTCATTGGGGTAGGTTATGGCTTAAATAGCTTACCCACCGACCAGATTTTTCTGCAAAAGAGGGAGATAATTTTATCTCAATCCTGCAAAATTTCACGTTAAAAAACACATTTTGTTCTGCATTGCTATACGTCATCAATAGGTTTCGAGAATTAGGATTAGTCAGGTGCACAAAACGTACGAAGCAGTTTTGTGAACTTGATTAATCTTAATCAGACTGATTCTCAGCTGTACAAAAACAAACTAACATGAAGTCTACCTACAGTTACGTTATTATAGTTTGTGTACTTGTGATGAAAAATAATTGCATTGCAATAAAAAGCCGATTTGTGCCAGCGCAAAAGTACTGCAATATATCATTGTACTTTAACAGGCAGTATCTCAATAAAATAGTAGGCTTTACTATTTACATTTTCCTTCAAAATGATATTGGCTAATTAATTATTAGACCTTTTGCCTGTTGCTGTTTTCATAAAAGTGGTTTCAGACAGCTGTATAACGTTACTTACGTTTTTTAATAATCAAGAAAAAAGATCATGCTTAATTGCTTGTTGCATCATCAGTATAGCTAAACTTGTTGCATCATTTTTTTTTATTGAAAGCATGTTGCTAGTATCTCGTGAAAAACTTTCATCTGGCTTTGTACGGCCAGCATTTTTTGAGCAAATAAAGAAAACAAACTCTGCAATTAAACGTTGCTTATGACGTCAACGTACGCTCAAGTTGGCGAAACAGGAGCTGGCGTTCGTTTTAAAAAAATCATATTCTTTTTTCAAGAAATGCCAATTTAAAAAACTTCTGATTGTGACGTCATCAGCCCCATTGTAACACTCACATCAGAGTGACGTCAATCGTTCAAAATTTCAGGTTTGTGCGCCTAGTAGTTTCAGAAGAGATAGTACACACACACGCACATACAGAAAATTGTGCTTTATGGCAGTGCTTGTCAACTTTTTTCGCATTTTATTGCAGCAGTACATCCAAGTTTCTTTTCAAAAACATTTGTGCACCCCAAATATGTTTAAATAAAATCATCATTTAGTTTAAAAACTGATGTTCCTCTCAATCATGTGGATACAATCTTGCAAAAATTTTTTTCGGGGTGCACTATGCACCTGGTGGACAAGCACTATTTAATAGTACAGCCGAAGATTTTTGCCAAAGAAAATGGCCGTCAACAAAGCGATGTAATGTAACGACGTTTTTTTAGATTGCCAAGAACATAATGTTAATCCAGTCACCATCAGATTATAAAAATTGATCCCTCTTTGTAATTTTCAAACTTACAATTGACCCCTGGTATTTTTCTGTTTAACATCTTTTTGCTTTAGAGAGACTACATCGAATTCAGTATTTTATGTTTGTTTCTCCACAAACAGTTTGTTTAAGCTCAAATATTGGCAGAATAATTCTGTTCTCCCAGCTGTTGATCTACTAGTAAAATATAATTTTATTTTTCATTCTGGAAAGAACGCAATGAAATGTTTTCTCAATAAAAAGGAAACCGCAAAAACAGCTTTTTATGTTTTAAACTTCAAGTTTCACCAATTAGTATGATGTACAAACAGTGCTTTTCAACATTTCTTTCGTGCGACACTACAAGGTTACTTGAGCTTTTACGGCAGTGTTTTTCAACCTGGGGTCCATTGGAAACTTTATTGAAGTTCGTAATTGCTTTGATTAGATTTAATAAGACTTAAGACAATGGATTTACCTATGGTTTTGCAAAATTTTTCATCATCGTTTTTAATGGTTTGTACCATTAACTTACGAAATAAATACGGTGTTACTAGCGATAGTAGAACTTAGAATCAAATTGTTAATCTACAGTAATGAAGAAGTTTTGCTGCCCACGGTCTGTAAACCTAAGCGTCCATCTTTCACTAATCAAACAATGAATGCTTTCAACAATTTGACACTCTTTGCAACCTCTTACTTTTGCAAGGTTAAATTCTCAGCTCATTTGGCTGTTAATCAACAGCAAAATCAAACTAATTTAATCCTGTGGGTTATGGATGAAGGTAATAAGGGTATGCAACCCCTTCCCTAAATTTTCAGCATTTTTAAGCAAGTTAAAAAATAAAAAAAAAATGTAGGAAAGTAAAAAAAAAGAAAACAAAATGTAGAAAAGTAAAAAAATGGAAACAAAATGAGCACAGCATTTTTTTCGAATAGTTGAACTTCGAAAAAAAGGTCTTCAAGTTGATTCTCCCAAACCAAAATGCTAGATCGTTTCCACCCTATTTCTAGTAATTACTTTCTTGTAGCTTTTGAATTATCTCTTTCTATGCAGCGGGCGACATTTACGTATTTAGATATCTTCTAACTTTCTTTGATAGCGTGATTTGATGATTAAGTATAAATTTTTCATATAATTGTACGTTTTGAATCTAAACAAACCAGTGGATTAGTACGTAATGAACTGAAAGCTGTTAATTTATGACATAAAAATAATGTAAGTAATGTAACTTCGTCAAAACTTAAGTTTGCCATTGGCTTGGCCTACAGCAGGAACAGAACTAGCACAACAGACCATAGAACGACTGGGCTGGTTAGATTTGACTTCCGGGCCGCCAGTTTGACATTCTAGTCTAGAGCTTAACGTTTGTGATAATTTGCTGCAGTTGTTAAGTTGCTGTAACATTTGATCTATCGAGTTTCAAACAAAATTAGTACAAATCCGCAACACCGATGATTTAAAGGTGTGCGTGGTCACCAAAATATTGGATTGCAATTTAACTGAGTGATGCAAACACCAGAATAATTTTTATTTAAACTTATGTTTGTGATTAAAAAGTTGGTGCATCTGCCCGTTTAGAAATGGTAGTTGACAGCAATGTGCATTGTGCCGGTAGGAGTGGTGAATTTGGAAGCTGGTATGGACGCAAGGTCCGGTAGTATCGGTAAAGGTTTTCTCAAGATCAGGGGATAAAATACCAAAGAACCGGCACAAGTACCTGCCATTTAATGAAACAAGATGCACCAAAATACTCGCTTTGCTCAGATGCGAGCGTGTTACTATGCCTTGTCACTCAAGATTGCTCACGTTCTAGGAACCCACCTCTGCCGTAACGATTGTTAAGTTACTGTATTTTCTTTTCAGGTGGTAGACTCGTCTACTTATACAAAAAGAAACCTGGCGCAATTCCAAAATGTGGGGACACCAAGAAGCCACTGCGCGGTATGAGAAAAGCGAGGCCTAAGGAGTTGTCGAGGCGGTCACTTCGTCGCAAGCATGTCACCAGGGCGTACGGCGGTTGCCTCAGTGGCAGTGCTCTTCGTAAAAGAATTCTCCGAGCTTTTTTGGTTGAAGAACAGAAGATCGTTGTCCGTGTATTGAAGGCGCAGCAAAAGTCCGAAAAATCTAAATCGAAATAAATGTTTTCGTACGTAAATGCTAGTTAGTGTTAAATTGAGAGCTTAGAAGACAAGAGTTGAGTGGTGTAGCATACTTTTTCAGCTATTGTGGAGTTTTTAAAACCTCCCCACTACCTTAGTAAATAAAGTTTTGATGGAACCCAGGTCGGAAACTACTGCACTGAAAGTCTTTTGAGTTCAACGCCCCTGCAAAACTATGAGCACTGCTGACGCAAAGCCTTTTCACTAAGAGAAGAAAAACGTGAATATCGTAATGTGTGAATTCGCAAATATGACTTAAAACTATAATGCTAGTAAAAGTTATTGTGACTGTATCATGTACTAGTAATTGTTTTTCCTCATCAAATACTAGAAAACAGGTTTGGGAGGCTGTGAACCATACATGTTGATCACATAATGTGATCAATGATTCCAAGCGACAGGTTATAAGCAACGACTTGTTTTAATTCCATCTTTTCATGCCGCCTGCAACGTGACTCACTGAACCGTTTAATCCCAACTCTCATAATTTATCGATATCCCGCGTATTGCGTCACGCTACTAACAGCAGTTTCGAACCCCATTTTTTGGTGTTTCATTCAGAATCATGGATTGTTAAAATTAACAAGCTGTCGATCACAAACGTAGGCGGAGGGGTCATAGTTTGCCAAAGCTCTATTAACAGAAGGCATTTTCTAGCAGTGACAACAGAACGTCAACCACCCTCTAAAAAGAGTCATCAACCGAAATTGAGTAAGAGTACCGTAGGCTTAAGTTTGCAAAACAAGTTTTTGAGCTCTTCCGAAACTTGGCAGTCGGTTCTTTACTATTGCCTAATTACTAATAACAAGCGACAAATTTGTGTAGCCTGGCTTAGAAGTTTTCAAACTTTGTTCTGCGCTCTCTTTAAAAACTTATGAACATCTTGTTCGCCCATTTTTCAAAAAGTCATCAATTCTGTTTTTCCATAATTCAGCTGTGTAATCAAGTAGGGTGTATTGAGAAGTATTTTGACAAAAAAGTAACCTAAATACTTTAATATTTTAGAGATTTATGTACGATAACATACTTCTACAGGTAGACTTGATTTAGATTGGTTTTACTCAATATTATGCATGTTTTGACATACTGTAGATTAGCCTACTTCGTCTTGTCATCTTTTCAGTTTTTTGTCTGGTGCAGTTTCATTTTGTTTCCTATTACCGGTACGCTATTTTGGACAAACAAAAAATTATTAGTCTAAAAACCAAATAGCCCTGAACTGGCAAAATTTCTCGGCACAACGCTTATCCTAATCTCAGCAAAGGTGCCTTTAAGCACGGACGCCTATAGGCGTTTTTCTACGTTTTTTCATGCATTTCTGCACGAAAATTTTTATCTGCTTATCAATTCGCAGTGGTGGGCGCTGAAACTAGCGGTCGCCAGTGTTGCCTAAATGTTTGCTTCATCGCCGCTATTGTCATCGTAAACTTGGTGCAACAGTAGCCGGCGTTAATTTTTTGTACAATAGCGCAAGCCGAAGTTACGCTAGCTTTTTCAAAAGCTCTCGCCGCGTCCGCCCCTTGCTGAAACAAAAAATATCATCGTTTCAATAGTGCACAACGTTCCAAAAGTTATAAGCTAGGCTGCCAGAGCGCATTTTCCAACGACAGATTTTTTGAAGGGGCATTGTGGAGAAGAGACGGCAGCAGCAGTGGGAAGCTGTTGGATGACTTTCTCGAGGAGGGACACGAGCCCCAAAGCAAGTGCTACGTTGCTCTCCAATACGGCGTTGAGAGAGTTACTTGTGAAATACAATACCTTGCAGTAGTGCAGCAATAAAATACTGGTTTTCACTACGCAAGAATGTGCTGAAGCAAAAGCCATCTTGGCTCAGCGATAAACATTTTGAGATATTGTACATGTTTTTTTAAAGTAGTTGTCTTTTATAAATATATGTTTTCTGTCATGTCTTTTCGGCAGCTACTGCTTATGTTGGTATTATCCACTGGTATTTTAGTACTTTCTTAGCTGGCCTGAGAAAAAATTACTGTTTTTACTGCATATAACGATATTTTGAGCAAGGTTCGAACTTAGAACCACTACTTTTACCCATTCCGTTAGCAGCGCTAGTTTTTGGAAAGGACTAGCGTTTGCATTTATCGAGCTAAAGTTGAGAGTGTTTAGATCAGAGGTTCCCAAACTGGGGTCCGCGGACCTCTGGGGTCCGTGACGACTGCACAGGGGTCCGTGGCTTCGTCCCGGTTAGCAAAAAGTCCCGAAAATTCACGTCAGGAAAATTATGAAAAGTAACTTCAGTCTGACAAAAATCGGTCCGCAAGTGTCACAATCGCGACAGTATTACAGGTGCTGATTTTTTTTTTCTTTGGCGGGCAGCTCCATTTGCTTTTGTAATCGCATGTTGATTACTATAACTGAAAGTGAGTCGTATGACAAAAGCATATGTCACATATAATTGAGGTTCTCAAAAGATCAGATTCGCAAAAAGGACTCCGTGAAGCAAAAAGTTTGGAAACCTCTAGTTTAGGGTGTAGTGATAGCACCGATAAAACTTTTTTGCTTACTAGCGATAGCGCCGTTAGTTTGTCACTAACGCGTGCCCGCCACTGGATATTTCCAAAATGCTTTACAGCAACTTAAGCGTAAAGGTTGGTTTCCATTTGTCGTAAATCGCTGGCGTAGCGTGAAAAATTTTTGTTTCTCTATTTTGCTTTATGCGCGTTCCGTGGAACCAGCCTAACTGTCCGAAAATAGGATTTTGTCCGCGAAGCGCGTATTAAAAGCGCATCTGCTTTGCGTACAAAAACGCACAAAAATAATGAGAAAAAAATCTTTATTCAAATCGTAAAAACATCTTTAAGATATACGGGGGTGTACACAGACCACGTCTTATGTCCATAACGCGTGCAGTCTCCTTATGTGTTAAATTGCTCGGCCTCGTACGTTGCTGCGAGTGGGCTACCACAAACAGCAAAAACAAGACAATAGCTTCAGAAATTACTTTATTAGCTCCACTATCCCCATTTGTTTTAATTTTTCTGCAATTAGAGAAATTGTTTTATCCGATGGTCTGCAGTTTGGAAGCCGCGGTGGACCAAGCTGAAGACCAGTCAAGGTCTGCGTTAGCGCTTTGTGCATTCCGAGATCAAATCCTGACAAAATAAAAATGTTGTTATGGCTTTTTACTTCAGAAGTAGGCAAAGTTTGGTTCAATCAAAGGCTTACGAAATATTGTAACTGGGGAAAAGTGGTCAATGGTAGCTGCGGCAAAACTGGATTAAAATAACAGAGGAACTCGACGATAAATTTAAATCAAAGCAGTAAATATTTGCTGAGAATCTCTTAAAAACTGCAGCAAAAATTCCGGTGTTTTACCAATCGCAATTTCTAAATAGCCCAAGTCATTTTTCTCTCATGCTGTCAAAATTAAAAGCTTTTGCACCAATTCTGTTGACATGGCCCCGTAGAATGACTTGCTGCCAGGTGTGTTTAACCGCGAGGGAAATGATGTGCGATTGCCAAGAAGAAAAGTCTAATCATCAGCAGAAACTTGAAGCGTTTTGAATGTATTAACACCTAGAAGCCTAGGAAAAATATAAGTAATGGAAGCTTAAATTTTAATTTCACAGTTTGGATTGTGGTTAATGTTGTATAGATGCAAGCCTGTCAGCTTAAAGCATTGCTTTATTTGTTTACCAATGAAAACAAAAAATATTTCCTGAAACATCTTCACTACCTCACGCGTCGATAGAAGGCAAAGCAGTATCTCGACTCACCCCTCATTAAACTGCAACCTTGATAAGTAGTTACCTGCATCGAAAAGCAATCCAACCATATTCTGAGAAACAATTTGTAATTCAGTCGCCGTTTTAACATCTCCCTTCTGAACAGCTTCATAGATTCTGCTGTAAATCTTCCCAGCATAGTTGTAAGTGCTCCCCACACCAGACTTCGCACCCAACAGCAAGGCAAGAGCAAATTGCTAAAAAAAATAGTCGAAAAAGTAGAAGGACAAAGTAAAAGACATAGAACCTTAAATGAGCCAGGCCCTTTCCTGCGATGATAGAGGTTGCTGCATACTCTAATTCCAAGCAAAAGCTGGCAAGTTCCATGCCAGATGATTTCAATATTGTTGTGCACTTGGCAAAGTCATTCTCGTTAATTTTTTATGTTTGGTTACAATGCTTGCACAAACGATGCTGAGCATTGCCACGTGAATAGGATAGTCCTCTGGAAAAATCAAATTCCAAGTTGATACGATGCAATTAGACCATTTTTAGTGCATACAGTACAACCTGATACGCAAAAAAAAAACTAGTTAGGCCAGTCACCTTTACTATTTCGATGAATATCTTCACAAACCGATCGAGAACATATACTCTCAATTTTGAACATAAAAAGAACTTTCTGATAACAAAAGGATAAAAGTAGTGGTCTACCTCATCTGTACCGTAACAAATGTTATATTTTTTGCCGTATTTATCCAAACATCTTCCAAGGTCGACCAGATCACGAGCTGTGTATTTCAATCCACCAAAATTAGGAATTCTTTTCACAGCCTCTTCCATCAAATGGAACATTTGAACTGCAAAATATTCAAAACACTTACAGATTTCAAGCTCAAGTCATGTTTAGTAATGCTTAAAAGAGTCTTGAGCAAACAGAAAGACACCATTACGAAAATGATTTTATTAAGATCGCTATCTTTCTTTTTCAAGAATTTGCGTTTGCTCAGGATTTGAAACACATGGAGCTTGACTCCAGGCCAGCTTTTTTTCTTCTATGTATTCATGATTCATTCTTTTTTGCATATTTTATGGAAAGAACGATAGAATTTTCTGCCCTTATATTAATTTGTTGGTTGTCGTTAGCATTTCTTGAGATAGATTGTTGAAAAGGAAAGATTATCGTGTTATTTTTTCTCTGGTTTCCCTGATAAAGAAAACTTCAAAGATAGTAGTACTCACAGTTTAATCCAGTCATTTGCGGAATGTGGTAATAGAGAAACGGAAGGTTTGGTGCAGCCTGTGCAACTTTGGCCAAATAATCAACCAGCACCTTGACGGACGACGGTCGAAAAAAATAGGGCGATATGCATGCAACTGCATCAGCCCCAATTGTTTGGGCGTGCTTCGCCTAAAATTCATAGACGATAAGTAAGTGGGAAGCATTTTGTGATTTGGCGCCTGACTTTTAGTCAAAAAGGCTTCGTGTTTACTTCTTTCGTGATTTTTGCTCTGTACTTAGCATTACGTTTCAAGCCAATTTAAGCATCGTTTTTTCAGGCTACTACGTCAAGAGATACAATTGAGATTCGAATCTTCTTCTAGCCTAGTTTTCAACATGACGAGAGTCATAAGCTCAAGAGGTAAATCCAATATTAAATTCTCTCGACAAATTCATATGGGATAAAAAGAAATAAATGATAAATATTCTATAAAACTTGATGTAGGCCTAACACTAGACGGACCAATTCATTTGCATTGTAGTGTGTTTAAGCAACATCGGATCATTGGGAAGATGCTCTAGTATACCAGGCATGGTAGAAACTGGAAAGAACAATGCTTTTCTTCCTGGATAAATTAGCATTTGGAACAAGCCATATAAACATACACTTTGTTAACGTTTCGATTAGCAGATACGCCAATCTTCATCCGAAAAGCAGTGCTCAGCAGTGGTGTACGTACTGGGGGGAGGGGGTTGGGTGTCAAAAGTTTCTATGAATAGTAATGATACACAATATTTTAACTTATTACATAAAATGTTCCACTTAATAAAAAAATTCATGAAAGCATTAGGCTAAAACCTGTTCTAGAAAGTAAGAAAATGCTTAATTTTTAGGGTAAATTTCCAAACGTTTTTTCTGGGGGGGGGGGGGGGGGGGGCATTTCCCAAACCCGTTAGAATAATTGTGCATTCGGAATTCTTGGTGAGAGATGTCAAACCTTCTCAAGACAATTGTCTGCATTCGCTATTGGTGCTTAGAATGGTCGGTATTCCAACCCTGAATACGAGGAGCAAAACTCAACCCAATAACACTGCGCTATTTACTCAATGACAAAGTTAAACGCTAAAGATGGATAAGCATGGGGGAAATACGGAAAAGGTTAGTCAGTATGGTGGCTGAACAAAACATGATAAATATACAACCAATGTCGTGTCGTTACAACCGAATAAATTAATTAGGCTTCCAGCGGTACTTACGAAAGGTTAGAAGATACTGTGGCTACAACTAGCACAAGAAAAATGTAAGCCGCTAAAGATCAATAAACATGGGGTAGACCATTATCATCCGACTTATTCATGCATTGTGGCACGCGCTAGTAAATCATGCTTCAGCGGTAAGACGTCCCGGAGTGTTGGCCTCAACTTTCAAAATCCCGGAGTAACTTCAAACAATTAAGTGATCTAACTGCATACCATATTCACATAAGGCAAATTGTTCAGGTCTTCGATATCTGACAGCTATTTAGGCTCAACTAAACGAGAAAACGATCAAAGAGCGTTTTTATATTGCTTGTTTGATATACTCTTTTACATCGGAAAAACAGCAATATTTCTTACGGTGTTTCAGCAAGTTTGCCTTCATGAACACTTTGTGCAGGGATGAAAAGCTTGGGAGTTTTATGTTCTTTATACTTACTTCAGTTAGTTGATTAATATTCTGGTTCTGTTTTTTTTTGGTTTGATAGTAGCTAGAAGAAAAGTTTTCCACCCCCCCTCGTCTCATTGTTTCCAATACGGACAAATTTAGTCACAGCAAGTTGTATCAAATTTGTTCTTTCAAATTTTTTAAACCAGCAGCTTCCAAACTTTTCACCTGCAGAACCCAACAACTTTATTGCTGAGAAACCCCAATGCACCAGAATTAAAAAAGGCGCAGTAAAAACGCAATGCGAACGCTCTAACAATAAACAGGCCGTTTACTGAAAGAAATGTGTTTACTTTCTAGACTGCAATAACTCTGAAAAATTTAGTTAAAGATTTGGTGATTAAATTCTTGTATGAGATGTAGCGCCCAATCTAGCTCGGTACCGGTTTTCTGTATGGGCTGTGCAGTGGTGAATTTGGTGGCGGAATAAAAGGCGATGCTCCTTGAAGATATAACAGTGGCAAAAAATGTAAAAAGAAATACTTTTGCATCTCTTTTTCGAGGCCATATTGGGCAAAATTTGTAGTTGAAAAATGTTGCTGCCTCTTAAAAATTAGTTTCTAAGTGTGGCAGTGTTTGTGTACATCGTCTTTGGGCAAGATATATCAAAGGAATTATGGGAACATTTAGCAAATACCAGAAAGATTAGTGAAAAAAGACAAAGAAGAAAGCAGCGCAGAGATATCTTGATGGTATAAAAAGATGAATGCAGAGTGGAACTACAAAAGTATTGCATTTGTGAGAGATATCTCTGCAAAGAAGACCACAATCGCAGTGCTTGTAGGCGGAGGCGTAATGTGGTTTTCGGCTTTTCGATTAGATTTTATCATTTTCCCAAACTTGCCATTTCTTGACTGTCTTTCACACAAGTTCCTCCGACGTGGATGATTATATTGTCCAATCTAAAATCAACATGCCTTGTTACGTATTTGTGCAACTAAATATGGTAAGTAAATGACAAGCAGAATATAAAGCTAAGAGACGAAAATGCAAGTTAATTTTAAATTTGTCGGTCACCAACTGCACTGAAGAGACCTGATAGGTCGAAACAGTGTCACTGTCTGCAGTTCGCTATGTGCATCGCTAGCCTCTTGCATTAATATAATTTTAAATTTGTTCCAAATTTTTACAAACTTTTTGTTTTTTGTCGCTAGACTCATCTTTTTTGCACGGGCAGTTTAAATGGCAAAATTAAAGTTAGATTCAAAAATGTCACCAAGCACGAGGTAAATACAGTTGACGGTTGAATTCAATTCAAAGGCGTTGCCAGGGGAGGTGAAAAAAGCATTTGCCTTTCCCAAAACTATTGTCGAAGTCTTATTTTTTAGCGGATTTTTAAGTGACTTCTTAAAACAAGTCATTACATAAACTTGATCTTTGCATACTTCCAAACATGCTCATCTTGTAAAGTCTTTGAAAACGTCATCAATACAAACAATCCAAGTTAAAAAATTTTGATCCCCCCGCCCAACAAGATTTTGAGGTGACTACCCTTTTTCCAAATACGTTTAGTAGCTTTATTTGTAATATCTCGTTTTCCGGTAAACCAACTTCTTTGGCTGAAACATACAATGCAATGCGACTTTGAACTTAAACGAAATTTAAATTTGATCTTTTTTCTACTAATGCACCAAAAAGCTCTATCTTGTAAAGCATATTTGTTATAAACTTCATAAAGTTTTTCCGACAAAATCAACTCACTTTCCCTTTCCGTTTTCAACCCATTTTTCCGCCAACCTTTTTCGTTCTTCCGTCGTCAAGCTAACTCCTTCTCCAGTCGTCCCATTAACTGAAAAATAAATACAGTTACATCGCAGATATTATGCTAGAAACAAACTGGCGATGTATTACAAGATCAGCACTTTGACTCACCGAAAACGTTTGCAACGTCCTGTCCGAGAAGAACATCGACGTACTTCTCAATGACTGGGTAGTTGACTTCCCTGATAAAAAAACAAAACAGGATTACGTAGTCATTCACCAACCGACGAAATGGCGTTGTGGTTAGAGCGTCCGCTTCGCAGTCGGTAGACGTGGTTCAATCCCTTTGTCGAGTCATACCAAAAGACTTTAAACAATGGTGTCCACAGCGTCCTGCTTGGCGCTCGGCATTTAGGGAAGTTTGCGGAGAACAAGCCGGCAACTTTGTTTGTTGAGTTCTTGGGCAAGGCACTTAACAGAACTCCGCCATCTTTATTTGGCGGCTCAGTTTTCTCTCCGCAGAGAGGGCTGGTAGCAGGAAGGGCATCCGACCGAAAAACAAACACCATGTAATACAAAATGCAGATCAGAAATTATCTGCTGTGGGACCCCTAATTTGAAAAAAAACAGAAAAACAACATCACACAATCATTCATCAAAAAAATCTATGATCACGCAATGCAAGATTAATCAACTGCGTGAGCCAGTTGTAAACTTCAAACCAAATCTTAGCTGGACCGTAACTAGTGCTTTTGCTGTTGGATGTCTCTAAACCAAGCCTGCAGCTGCACAACTCAAAACAGTGAAGCTACCACATCAGCCAAATACTTTTTCTCGAGCTAAATACAAAGATTCGCGAATTTTTGCTTAGGTGCCTGTTTTTCATTTGATAACTTTATCTTTTTAGGTCTACGTGTGTTGAGTGAATCAGAGTTTCTTACGGGTCGTGTGTTGTACCGTTCTACTCTAAATAATCTTTGTTTTTTCTAAGCATAAATGTCATGGCTATGGAAGAAAGAGGCTTCAGTTCCCTCAGTATTATTGATTGCATCCGGTAATCTAAAAAAATTCGTTTGAAAAATGATTTTGCTCTCAGTCAGTCGCGGAGTTCAGATGGAAGGCTTGACATGCGATGCCTACTGTGACGTTTGACTCACTCGCGCAGTGGCACAGTGTGGATATCGGCTGCGCAGTGCGATGGTAAAAAAATTCATCCCACTCTGAATCAGGCCAATGATAACTATCAGTGTCAGAGTCCTGTGTGCAGACACACTTAAAATTTTACCTCAATCAAAAAGGGCTGCTCTCTTCAAATAACTTCCCAGTGCTGAACGCACAAACCTCTTGCAGCTCCACGGTACTTGCCTCATCGTCACAACGACCGCAATTTTGATTCGACGTTTTGTAGCCATTATATTTGAAAATACCTTCATTCCTTGATTGGATTTTAGAAATTTGAGGGTCACGGGAGCCGTGGCCCCAATTTTTTTCTTTTTTTTCTCGGTTTCCAAATTTCTAAAATCCAATTAAGGAATGAAGGTATTATTTTCAAACGTAATGGCTGCAAAACGTCAATCTCCAAAAAAAGAAATCACTGAACAAATATGATTTGTAGATTGAAAAATGGGGGATAGAAAATATGTTTGTGGTTCCGCTCAAGACTTGCTTTTGGCTACACTGATGCTCAAGTGCTTTTCCATCAAAAAAAGCTGCATCTCGAAATTGAAGAAGCGATCTCCAAAAGAGGATTAAACGTCAAACGTGAAAGGAACGACCCACAGCGAATACTATCTTTTTTATCCTCCGGTTCCGGAAAAATGCGTCCGGAATTTTGCTTCGTTAGATAGGGAAGCCCTAGTCTAGAGGGCATCCCTTTTCACGGGAATGTACGCCAATGCCGTCTCGCATATTTCACTTGGCAGAGATCTCTTAAATGCAAAAGCTACGTTTTGACTCTTTCAAATTAATCTCGCATTTCTCTTTGTGACGTCTCATAATCATACAAAACAAGTTTATTTCAAACCTCATTTATTTCAGTAAGCTAAGCTTGCACTTATAGATCCAGTATAGCAAAAATACGTATTCTGCACTAGCTAGGTACTAAATGCGGCAATTGTAATGCTCAAAAACCTTTGATTACTCTCAGCACTACGTAATGAAAGAATAGACATTTTGGATTATGGTCCACTATGGCCTTCTTGACATAAACCTTCTGCTCATCAGCCGATATTACTAAAAACTGTGTCCCAAAACGCAGCTCTTCGGCGCTGGGGAAAATTAAAAAATTTCATGCCACTCACCCGTCATCTTGCAGTGGAGTAAAAGGCGCAGCAATCAATTTTTTGTAAATTGGAATCTCCATCTTCGCATGCTCAAAACTAGTAGCAATCTATCGGTTTTTGTAGCAATGGAGTGAGCAAAAATTACTTATTAACCTTAGCTTGAGATGAGTTGAAAAGCAAACAAATTGACAACTTGTCCGAGATTGCATAATTACTTTATCTGAATTATTTTTCACTAGAAAACCCATTCTTCATATTTTTGTTTATTTAATTGAATCACGGCAAACAAAGTTAACAAAAACAACAACAATTCTTATGGACGGTTTGGCATTGTGATGTCAGAATGACGTCAACTTACTTTTTTATTGTGTTTCGCTTATCAAAGTTTTGGTTTTTGATGTTAGAATCTGCCTAATGATATTTGATAAGCCTAGAGTCTGAATACGGAAAAGTCAAAAAGTTACTCAAATGGTCCATGTATCAAGAAACAGCACATTGCCACAAATCTGCTTCAGAGAATATTAAAGAACGTTTTAACCAAACCGATGGTTTCTTTCACGTGACTGATGAAACAGTTTGCTAAAAACTTGTTTGATCAGCCAGTCAAAAGAGTAGGAAGGGCACACTGATTACGTAGAGTTGGGCTACAAAGGTTATACTCATAAAGATAGACGTAGAATTAAGATCCGTCTCTGAATGGCGTGGTGAGCAAGATCTTGATTTGTATAAGTGATGCCATTCAGCCGTAGACCTCGGAATACCCTCTTGTCAACAGCAAATTGATGAACTTAATCGTCTACTCGGCAATCGCCATTTGGCGTGTTGGAAAGTTTTCTTCCAAACAACTTAGCATCTGATTTTTTGGGATATTTTGAGTGAGGAAAAAAGGCAGTACCCCCCAACAGTGCAAACGATGATTTTTGTTGCTAGCGGATTCCGCTCGCTCTTTGTCCAAGTAAAATTCCGCAAAGCGCCGTGCCACTTGAATTGGCGCTTCCGTTTTATAACCATCACACATATTGACATCGTCAAGCTTAATCTAAATGCAAGTCAACAGATACACAGAAGTACGATTTGTAACTCAAAAATTTATATTTCAAGCCTTGATTGATCGAATAGTGGGACGTAACATTACATGGCTACGTTTGGCCGAAAACAGATTCGAGTTTGATTGGGCCTGCGTGATTAATGGCCTAATAATAATGTGTTTTACCTAACCTGTTTTCGCCGTACACAAAAAATCAGAAATGCAAAGTGGTGTAGTGTCATCTATTTGTGATCTTATCAAACAAAATCAATATTTTCAACTCTTTCGTCTTAAGCAAAAAATTACCATATTTAAGCAAAAAAATGTCGCAGAAAAACTTCACGTTGTTGGCAGGTTAATGCATGCAGTCGGCAGTGTTTCACACAGTCGCAATACCTAAAAATTGAAATCTAGGCTGACCTGAAGTGAAAGCTCTTTGTAATCCGTCCAAAGGCAATAAAAAGTAGTTGCCGGTTTGCAATGCGCATGAAAAAAAATTGAAGAGGTTTTATATTAAACTTAAATAAAAATAAAGTAACTCATTTACAATACCCAGTAAATCTCATTATTTTTGACGGATAATTCTAAAACGCGGAAATTCAGCGGACTAACCTTAATTCTAATCATAACTGGCCCTTACTCTAATCCTAATCCTAACCATAACCATCACCCTATACCTAACTTTAACACTCACTCCAACCATGTAGGCTGATCAGCAATCCCATGAATTTCCCCGTTTAAAGATTTTTCCACGGAATATTGTAAACTTGGTATTTTCCACGGAATATTGTAAACTTGCACTGACGCCATCCACAGATGTTTAGGGCAGGGTTAGTACTGTTATGCAACGTCTGGCATCATCAATGCGACGTCACGATTAGTCATAGAAAAACGACTACCGCACAGCAGGGGTCGGCAACCCCTGGCACGCGAGAGCACTTTTCATGGCACCCCAAGTTGTTTCACGCGCACGCTAAGTCTACACTATAAGCGTGCGCGGTGCACTCGCAAGCTCCAACTGTTTACACTGCACGAAATCAACAGTCTTAAAATCAGTCAAGCATGCAATTCACGAGATAATTTCTTTGTCGGCGATGTCTATGCATATGCATGGCTATGCAAACCTATGCATGGCAGTGGCACTACTGAAGGAAAAGATATACTTGACACCTTTACCAAGAATTTTAAAGAAAGAGGGATTGATATAAAGGTATTCTCAGTTACAATAGACGGCGCACCTGCTATGATGAGACAACATGAAAGACTTGAACTTGCATGCATTTGAATGGAAGAATATTGAAGACTTCTAGATGGAGCTGATCGATTTCAAAGCATCTTTTTTGTTGCATCGAAATTTGTTGATTTGCGAAAATTGCCGGAAACGATTGAAAACAAGCAAAAAAACATTTTAACGTGTTGGGAATCTTTGACGGAGAAATTTAGCCGTCTGAAGAAGATGGCAATAGCTTTGCTGTCTGCATTTGGATCAACTAATTGTGAGGACAATAATTTTCACACACGGAAGAAAATTCGGAAGCATGTGTTCAACTTAAAGTGTCCAAATTTACTCCCAATATCACAGAACTGAGTAAGGACAAGGATCTCATTAAAAAGCGACTCTTGCCTGTATTCGACCTTATTCAATAAACTTTTAATTAAACAAATTTGTCTCTTATCCATTCAAATCAGGTACTTGACTGTGCAAACCAAACACATAGAAATGTTTGGCCTTCGAAGTTGCTTTCATTTCGATAAATTCGCAAACTTGCACACTGCGTTCAAAAGGTTGCCGACCCCTGTCGTGCAGCGTTTTGTAAGCGAGATTCAATACAAAACGCGAGAGTAAGACAGCTCTAGCGATTCCGCTACTGCTGATATAGCCAAGTACATCAATATCATGAAGCGCAATTCTCTTTGTGTATGTGTGTGTGTTTTAGCTCCTCCAAAGCTACTGGACATAGAAGTATAAATCTTGGTGCGATTGATCATCACCCCGGGGTGGGTGTTATGACGTCACAATTGAAAGTAATTTGTTAAGTATTATTTGTTGACGCACGAAAGCGGTTTTTGTCCGAAAGCCAGCATCCGACTAAACAATTTAAAAAAATTTCACCCTTTAGGATGTAAGAAAACAAAATCTTAACAATTAATTGCAAAATTTGTTTTCTTTCTTTCAAAAAATACCGACCGTAGAAAGGCAGGTGAACGTTTTTTTGTGAGATATTAACGAGGTGCTTCCGCAAAAAATAAATCTTTCAACAATTTAAGTTTTAAAGACGACGCAGCAACCAATGACGCATTGAGATGTTTTTCGACTTTGCTTGATTTCTTTTTCTTGAAGCTTTGAAACAGCTTAATTTCGTCATGAGAATACATGACGTCATAGTGCTCTCTGAATCTGCTTCAGTGAAAAGAGCAGCAGCTGCAGCCTACATATTACCCACTCTCGTTTCGAAAGTAAACGCAGCTAATAAAGCCTATTACTGATTTGCTGCTTTTGAGGTTGGTATGATTTATTACCGCGCTAATATACCGGCTTAAATCTGCTTTTTGATGACGCAATTTCAAGCGCGCGCGTTATGATAACTGAACTGTAAGTGGACTCCGGGTTAGAACACATTTATAGTGCAGTCTTGTCAAGCGCTTCGGTATTCTTAACCCCTATGACATTTTTGTCACTTGTAGTAAGGCGCAATAAAATGCCGAGTGTTAATGTGATATCTTTCAGGATTTAGATAAAATTATTCTCTTTTTTAGCACAAAAACCTGGTCGGTAGGTTATCCACTCATGGCCAAACCCTACTTGTCGCAACGACTCAAGTGTTGTTGCAACAAGTAGACTGTGGGCTACGAGTCACTGCGACATCCCGTGGTTGCGTCAACACCGGGACCAACCTTAACTCTCTGTGTTTATCTCTTGCAGTGTTTCATGCAAAGCAAAAGCCAAGCAAACAAGCAAGCAAAGCAAGTTTTATTTTAATTAAAAACATAACTTATAACAATTAAAGCAAAAAGGATATTTCAGCATTGAAATGTCGTGAATACCTGGGAGGGGTACGAAGGGGACCGTTAGATCATATAATCAAGCAGGCACCCTCTTAATGATAGCTGTCCAATTATTTGTGGGATTATTGAAAAGAGCATCTATAATTTGTTAGATAGGATGTAAGGAAAAGTATAAAGTCAGATGATGTTGCAGATGAAGCGCTTTTTATTTGATTATCAATGGGGTTCCAAATTTGATTTCACAGTATTTGATTGATCTTTGACAAACCAATGTCTTCAAATAAGGAAGAAAATAATTTGGCGATTACAAAAAAGTTGTAAGTAGCAGACCAATTACTTCATAGCTTATTATACTTCCTATAAATACATCAATCACTTAGCGGCACTAGCGTACCGAGGGAGGAGGCCACTGTGGCATGTCCCCCTCAGACTCTAAAAATGAAAAAATATAAAGCAATACCAAGCAGTTTTAGCAAAAGCAAAGCTGGTTTGTGACGTCACACGATTGTGACGAAACTTTGGCCCCCCTCGGAAACTTTCTGCCTACGCCACTGCTTAGCGGCTTTTCATAACTTAGAATTTATGCTCCTCTGCACTTAGTTAAGCGAACGCACGAAACTTAGTGCAATTAGTAGCTGTTTGTAAGTAAGCACAGTGTTAATTTATTAGAATGAAGCTTGTTACTACGCACAGAGTTCACAAAAGTCTGAGAGGAAGTCAGTAGAAAAAAATAAGGCAGTAGGTCCACCCAACTGTGTGAAGTGATAGGCACCACATATAGGCTACAATCGTACTTGTGGACGAAAATATTTTCTAGAAAATGGGTTGTTTTTGCCAACCCGATGATCGGATGAAAAAAGCACCGTCTGCTCTATTCCGAAAACAAGGCTCATAGGTGCAGCCAAGAAGCATGAGGACTTAAACATCATCACGAGCGAATTGTACCAAGCCGTAAAATGAGTATAGCAACAAATAAGTTGTTTTTGTTGTCGTAAAACAAAAACTAATACGGTACCGCCTCCAACATTGAGTTTGTGCTCCTGTACACTTATTGGAAGAAACGGTTAGAGTTTGTAAGACCAGTCTTAAATTCAAAGCACGATGGTGGGAATCAGGGGCGATACCCTCTGTTGTACCAACTTTTCGTCACAGCTCTCAGCAATTTTATTTGGGTGAATTTGGCGCAGTCGGCTAAGTCGATATTTTTAAGGCAACATAACTCACTGGCAGCCCTGCCGAGAAGCGCCGGCAGGACCGGCGGTTGCTGTATAAGACTGCTGTGAACCTGATCTGCTCTGGCACCGTTCAACAGCAAGCGTTTCCTTTAGAGATACGATTAAACCTCCTTACAAAGCTAAAATCAAGACTTCTTTACTTGAGGAAAAGCTTCTCACTTCAATAATTCATTCACTGCTTTTGAAATTGGAAAAAACTGTAATTGTTTACTTTGCAAAATATAAAAGTTTGATAAGAATGTATTCGTAACAACCTTGGCTAAACAAACTTTGTATACGATTAAAGCAAGGAAGGATATACCAATAATTCGAATGTTAAAGCCAACTCAGCACCACCAAATGTATTTTCGGACTGAGTTCTTTACTCTTACCCAAAAATTCATTGAAAACGCAATGCCTTTCAAAAAAAATTTTTGGTTGGCTTGTGTAATTTTTGTATTTTCTAAATTAAATTACTTGAGCGTTTTTTTAACATGTTGTTACTAAATAATTCATAATACTTCTTGTAATTAGTGAGCAGTGATCAAAATTTCTTAAAAATTAGTTATGATTTATTGACTAATTTATGGTCTTGTTTTGTCTGCGCAACTCGCTTTATTGTTCGCTCCAAACCTTAGGTACCACAAACTGAAAACACATTTTGTTCACAAAATTCGAAACTTTTCATTTATCATTGTATTCGACAGGAAAGGTTATTTGCAGGCGTTGCTAATCAGCAACGTTCGTTCAAAATATTAGTGAATGGCAAATGATAACGACGCTGCAATTCACCGAACATTGTGCTCAAAATATGTTTTCCGGCTGATTTATACCCAAGGGTAGTTAAAGTCCTAACGGTCTAACCGCAAGAGAATATTCTGTAAATAGGATTAATATGCTGCCAAGTATTAGAAGATAAGTTAGCAGATAAGGATTATAAAATATATCTATTGTTCAGTTATGTACTATGTAAGATATTTTTAAACTTGACTCTATCGTTAAGACAGTAATTCACAACCGGCTGGTCTTGGCCCATTAGTGGGCCTCAGCACAAATTTGGGTGGTTCCCGGCTGAAACTTGAATATTCAAGAGAATTTTTAAATTTAAGTATTTACAATATAAACTTCAAAATAGTTGATTCCCTACCTCCTCCCAAAAATATGGTCCTCACTTTCAATTTAAATGGAGAATGAAAAAATAAAGATTTTGATTAAGTCGATTTTTAAAAAAGAAAAATACTCGCCGACGATTTAGATAAATTTAACAAGTGGGCCAAGAAATACTTCAGGGAACAAAAATGGACCAGGAATATCAAAAGGTTGAGAAAACCTGGTTTAGTTAAGAATATGAATGGCCAATTGGAGAGATATGAAGTTAAAAAGGCAATATTATATATCATCGCAAACAAAGACAACCAAATCCAAGTAACTCAATCCGCTACTCGAGTAATCAGCAGAATATTGTTGATGAGAATCATAATTATGAAAAACCATTCAACTAAATATAATCGTAAAATCAAATCTTTTAAAATAATATGCAAAAAACCATAAAAAGCTTTAGGTTAAATCCTAAAAATTTTTAGGTTTTTACTAAAGTATTTTCAATGTCTTCAAGAAAACATTGATAACGTCAAACATGAAATTTATTCTCAATAATACTTTAGTAGAAGAGGCCAATTTTTTTTATTCAAAAGCAAAACAATTAATTGCTTTCTCTTTGGTGCATTCAATAGTATATTGAATAGTACAATTAGTACCTTTAGAACAGTGAATGTTTACAATCCTTAAACAGATTCCTAGTGAGGACATAGTGCTTTGTTGAAAAAAATTAAATTTTTCAGTTACATTCGTTTCATTGAAATAGTTTTGAAAACAATTAAATATCAATTATTTTCAACGTTGTTTCGCTACTTCGCACTTTACTCTGACATGAAACCTGCTCATCAACCGAAACAACCCAGCTAGCATTGAAATGTGGGACCCATGTCTTTTCAGATAGGCAACTATTATAGGCAACATGCTAGCTGGGAAACTTAGATTCTTAATCAGTATAACAATATCAGGATCTTTTTATATACACGGACCCCCTTCCCATAAAAGTCAATATACACGGACTCCTTCCCATTCAAAAGATATTTGTGGTTGGAATTGGTTGGTGGTCTTTACACCCACTGGCGTAACCGGAAACAAATCTTAAGAGGGGTTGGAGCAATTAGTGAGCTCTATCTTATTATCCCCTGTCGCATGAACTTAGTGAGTTCAGTGTTCTTTGGGGAAGACGGAGCATTTAAGAAGAGAACCTTTAAAAAAGGAATTTTTCCATTTTGATCATCAAAACAACGTAAAGACCTTTTTCAAACGGAAACATTTTCCTCAAAAAAAGACTTTTCTTTTACGTTTTTTTTCTGTTATACTGTTTGTTCCCCCTTCAAACACTTCACTTCTTACACTGATATATACATTTTGAGCAACTTTTAAAAAAGGTTTGTTTTACAAACTCTTCGTGCTTTTGGTTAGTAAGAGTTTAGATCATTCCAATGATAAAACTCAATTTCCAACTTGAACCAAACCGCCAAATTAGCGGGAAAAATGTTATTAAACACGTTTTAAAACAAAAAAATAATTGAATAAAAAAACTCTCTCTCAAAATGGTTTGTTTCCTTTCTTTAATCATTCGTGCTAGCTTAAGTTTGATGTTTTTGTATTTCCTGAAGCAAATTTAGTCACGATGACAGGTAGAACGGTCACTCCGTTCTACAGCTTGCCTGTCACGTAAAGTTGGATAAATTTTTCAAATAACTTTTTTAAAATCACAACAACAAAACTTACTGGGTTTTTCCGCGGTATTTCTTTTGTATTGAAGGCAAAACAGAAAAGCTGCGAATGCAATTTTCAAGAAGTCTTTGGCATAACCCGGTGGAAATTTGAACCAGTAAGGAGAGGTCGAAATTTGCATAAACACTATTTATGAACTAGAGTTATGAGAGGCAACTCTATCATAAAGTTGTGTATTTATGCTGGTGAATAATTGAGGTCACTTTTACATCCCATGGAGTAAAGCAAAAGGTCAAAAACTATTCCGATAGGATTCAAAACCTCAGATTCAAAACGAGCGAAGCAAAGCTTTACAATTATAAGAGCAAATTAGCAAAATTTGATATTCTGTAGCTCAAAATGGCAAAGCATCTCACCAGTAATGAGAAGGTTGTGTGTATTAACACATTGATAAAGGCAGTTTAAACCGTGTAGAAAGTTTTATATTAAAACTAAAAATGTAAACCGAGTTGTGGTGAATCGTGCAAAAACGGTTGGACTGTATTTCAGCATCCGATAACTTATTTTGAGGTAAAATTTTTGTGGAAATGTTGCAAGTTTACACCTTCTTACTCTTATTGATGTCCGTGATAATGACAACGAATTCGCTTGGGTTGCCGGAAAGATATCTTGAGATGCTAAGTGGAGAAGTGTCTGGTAAGACATTTTTGTCTGTGAGCATTTGACAATTTTAGATTAGTTTCTAAAGTATGAAAGAGAAAATATTTCTACTTTGTTTTCAACTGTGTTATTCAAATCTTGAGACAGATTACATGTATATATTTTGAGGAGAATTAAAAAAATTTTCTTTTTAATTTTTTCAATTTTTTTAACATTTAACAACTTTTAAAGGAACAGTTGATGAGACTGATTTTAAAATTGTTAATCCTCTTTTTTGCAGAACTTTTTTGTTGCCAGCACGCAAACAAATTTCTGTAAAACATCTTTCTCAAAGACAAAACAACCCAAAAATCAAGCAGAAATCGAAATCTATTGACTACGAATCACTGTTTGATTGTGGTGCTGCGTAGTTTTGCCCGCAAGAGCACAAAAATGTTTGAGATGAAATGAGTTTTAGAAAAAAATTATTTAGTTTAAAAGAAAAAAATTTGGCAAAACTTAATATTCAATTTATCTTTTTATAATCCTTAAGCAAAATCGTGCATCCTTAGTCACACCGTGAAATGGCTTTAACGGCAACTTTTAATTGATTTGATTGATTAATTAATTGTTGTTGTGATTATCCCTCCTCTTCCTAGAGACGGAGGTACGGCACGAATGACAATTTAGGTTCATGCCGTCAACCTAATTGAAATTAGGGTAGGGGAAAGATGGCAGCCCATTTCAAACTAGTCATGAGTGACTGGTAGCCCCACCACCAACAAGGCGGACTGCCACTGGTGGGTACCCAAGAGTCGGTTTTTACGACAGGCTGGGCTAGCAAATTCACAATTATAACCCGGTGAAGTACGGGCAGGCCACCTGTCTACCACATAAAGGCGGAGGCGTCCCGTTAAGTGCCTTGCCCAAGGACACAACAAGCAAGCTTGCCGGCTTGTTCTCCACACTATCGCATTTTTATACTGAGCGCCAAGCAGGGAAGCTGTAAATATCATTTTTTAAAGTCTTTTGATATGACTCGACTTTGGAAATGAACCCCTGGTCTACCGACTACGAAGCGGACGCTCTAACCACTACACCATCGCGCCGGTTGATTAATAAGATTAGACTCACATTTAGCTTTTTTGTTCTACCAAATCAACCAATCAAAATAATCGAATTAACTAATCGATTATTTTGATTGATTGATTGATTTGATAGATTAAGTGACGAAAAACACTTCAGAACTTTTCAGAAAATTGCGAAAGAAAAGTACTCTGGAGTAAAAAAATTGAAAAAATATATTGTTTACAAAAAGCTAAATGTGAGTCTACTCTTAAAACATTTGAGTAGCATTTCCCGCACATCCGCTCTCCATGCTCTGGACGCCAATGTCTGCAATAATCAGCACAGTTTGTGATATGTTAATAGACGAAATTGTTTTTGTGAAGACAAATTGATGAAGACAAACAAATCGTGCGTTGATATTTCAAGCTGGTGTTGTAAAATGACATGTATTTGGTTGGATCGACTGCTGTGTTTCTATTACCATCACCTCGATGATTTAAATCTGTTTTATTTCTATATTATGTCGTAAATGACATCACAAAAGATATAAACAAGCAAGTCAGTTGAAAATGAAAACGTTATACATTGTAAATATCACATTCTCAAAGGTTGCATAAGTCTAAGGATTACATTTATAAATATTTCAAATAAAAAAAGGTCTACAGTGCTGTTGTTAGACCTGATTAAGGGGGCCCTGACGATATTTTCGTGACTTTGCTATTGGTGTTTGAAGAAAGCTCTAAAGCATCTAAACAAATAATGATAAATCGAAATTTAATCAGCTTAAGTCGTGCTTGAACTCGGAGACAGAAAAATTATGATATTTGGCAATTTTATTGATAAAAAAACTAGCATTTGATCTTTTTCTTCGTAATGATTTTATCAGCGTTTTCCAAGAGGCATTCTTTTGTGTTTTGCTGCGGCTTTGACTTCCTGTCAGACTAGATCTTGAAAATATACAAGAAATTCTCAACTTGTTTGTTTGATGTCTTCGCAATACATCCTGTTTGTTGGTTTAAATCTTGTACTTATTTTTACCCGTAACACTAATTCAGATTATTATTCAAACTTAGGCTGAAATACCATTACATTATGTAAAGCATCTGCTTCAATTGAAAAAAAGTGTACAAAGAATTTGCAGCTGATCAGATGTATGTAATCCGAAAACATTTTTTGAACACAGTTTTTATCGAATATGATTTCAAGCATGCTAACTGTTTTTTGCCTGGCAATTGAAGCATTATGCTAGAGAATTTTTCTTGAGATATGGTGTTTAGAGTGAATCAGTGCAACCGCGCTTTTTAACAAAATAAAACTCTACTTAACACTAATTGTTACCCAACTGCGTCACTGAGTTCGTAAAACATCGGAAAGACAACAAGAATCAGACCAAAGTCATAAAAACTGACAGCATTTATCAGCCTCAAATTATAGCCGCCATTCTCTTCTCTTGTAAGAGACGAAGTTGCCAGACTGTCTTCCTCTAAAACAGTGCTCCTCCCTGAACTGACGTCACAAGTATTTTCAAATCAATAAAGAAAAGCTTTGGCGCACTCTTGTAAAGAGCATGAATGGAATCAATGGTAAATCACTGTACGCAATATACTAAACTTCATCGCTTGAAAATTTAGAACATCAGATACCAAAAATCTGAATAAAACTGTTGTCCCCGCAGCAGGCTGGCTTGAATATACTTTTCCACGCAATTTTTTGCCAAAAAATGACAAAATGAAGGCATTTAGGTTTTGGATAAACATGCCCCTGGCCCCAGATTTAGAAATAGCCTCGTTCATTTGTGAGTTTTCACCGTCGCTATTTGAGCTTAGTAAATGCTTTTAATCCACTCGTAATCCTTTGACTTACTCATAAAAAATTCCATTTTGGAGATTTTAAAACATTTTGGTGGGATTCATACACGCTTGTATTTTTCAGATATTGAAAATTTGGTTTTGAAGGAACTTTACAATAAATATCTTGCTACGAAAACCGATCTGGCAAAGTGGTCTAAGCTGACAAAATATCAAAACAGAAAAACGAAAATCTCTATACAAGACATGCAAGATTTTGGTAAGTTTTCTGTTTCTTGAATTGCCTGCGTGGTAGTGACGCAAGGGTGCGCTTGAAATTAAAACATGGCAGTGATCTTGTTTGTGATGTAAGAAAAGTTTTCACGATTATATGTTCGTTTGGATGTAGCGCGCGTAACAAAAACCGACGCGATGGCGTAGTGGTTCGAGGGTCCGCTTCGCAGTCGGTAGATATGGGGTTCATTCCCCTTGTCGAGTCATACCAAAAGACTTAAAAAAATGGAATCCGCAGCTTCCCTGCTTGGCGCTCGGCATTTAGGGGAGGTTGTGGAGAACAAGCCGGCAAGCTTGCTTGTTGTGTCCTTGGGCAAGGCACTTAACGGGACGCCCCACCTTTATGTGGAAGACAGGTGACCCTTAAACCTCAAAAAAGGCAACTCCCAAGAGAGTGCGGACTTCCCGTCCAAAGTATAGCGATACAATTGGCTTTCTCATGAATGGAGGATAAATATGGCAAATAAAACAAAAAAACTAACTGCACCCACAATAGCCATCAAGCGGTTCCGAAACAACACAAAACGTCATTTCCTTGATGTACAATCGCAAAGATGCCGTAAGTGTTGAGAGCAGAACTCAAATCACAATTGGAAACCACAACATCACCAAGCTGCCTTGTCAGCGCGCTTGGCAAGGCCGCATCTGTCGGTGAAGTGATGTGGAAGAAGTGTTGCTGCGTGTAAAAGCTTTTTGCTTTGCTGATAAAGCACGGCGAGGCCCGGGAGCGGAAGGGAGCATGCCTTCCGCAAAATATCCACGAACTTTGCAAAATCGAATTTGAGAATCTCTTCTTTTATGAGATTACTTAAAAGATTTGAGAAATAAAGTACTTGTCGATACTACTTGCCCTTGTCAACTTCTCTTTCCTTGGAAATTCATTGGTTGTAACATTGCTAGAACACTTCATTTTAATACGTCATCTCTCCTCCTGTCAAAGCACTTACAAACGTTCACGTCCACAGGCGTACCTTGACCATGCTACCAGGGTCATGGCTTTCGAACATTTTGAACCAGATCGAGAAATAAACGACTTTTAAACATGAGGGCAACAAAAAAGTCGATCCATAAAAAAAGTTTTTTAAAACAATGTAATGAATACCAACACTGAAAAATATATTTTTAGATCCCCAATATTTATTCCTGATTACGCCATATCTTTTTCCAACGACCAGGTCTTCACCGGATATTCCTAAGTTGCAGTGGCGATAGTAAAAATATCACCCCCATTGCGAAAAGTGCCTTAGTTTAGGACCACTTTCTAAGCAAAGCTTTTCAACTTAAATTACCGTCTTTGATGGCGTTTTTGAAACAGAGACACTCCTGAAATAAAGTCACCCTGGATGCTCTCTTAATGACGTCACTGCTGAAATGTATTATTTCTGTTTTCCAGATTTTCAGTTTCTTAATTTTACGAATCAATCCGAGACTGAATGCAACCTGACCAGAGCAGAAGTGTGGATTCAGTGCCGGTCCGCTCTGTCCATGCAATGCGAACACTACTTCACCAAGCATTGTCAAGGCAACTACCAGGGGTTCGTCATCTAGCCTGGTTAGCAAGTTGAAGGAAAATATTGAACAGTTTTGTCAACGATGACAAAATTATGAATTTTGAATAGCATCAGCTTTTTCGCGCAGAAGATTTTGTCAAAACCAAAATATCTTTGCTTTGTTCTATGTTTTGTTTTCCACAGTGTGTTACTCTAATAGTTGAGCCTAATTAGGATATTCATCCGTAAATGCCAGTTTTATTCTTCTATTAGTACACAATATACAGTAATACCAACAATAAAGTATAAGGTTCTGCAGAAATTGCTTAGCTATGATTGCAGACATATCTGGGCTTTGAAACCACGTTGCTGTAGGAAAATGTCAAAAAACCGTTGAAAAATTTAGTTGAAAATTTCTGTTGAGATATTTTTCTCCCAAGAAATTTAAAGTTCTGGTTGGACGTGGCCAATTTTCATTAACAATTACAGTAGATAAAAGTAATCATCTACAATATACAAACTTGAAATTGATGAGTCACTTGCATTTACAACAACAGCTGAAGACACCGACATATATGTTGGTAAAATTGAATGACTGCTTCCTCTGCTAAAATTCGTCAAATGCAGTTTGTTTCGTAGTCGCATGATTATTGATGAGAAGTTGTAGGATAGAGTGCTTCTATACAAACTGCTCTTCTCCAAGACTTGTATAATAAACGCACTTATTGTATATTCGTTTTTATCAGGTCTCTTTTGCAACAATTCTTTGAAGCCGTTCCAGTTCCCGATCTATTTCCATACTTTTTGCTTCCTTTAAAATTAGAACAGAAATTGAAAAGAATCGAGAATATTTCGACAAACATATCTAGCGTAAGTGCATAAAGAAATTCAGGGGATTTATTCTTTTAAGGCAAAGAATTTCAACTTTTTGCTTTGCAAACTCTTCAACAGATTGTGATTAATTTTTTATCACCGTTTCCGCTTCTTATTACTCATCAGATACTATAAACAATAAGAACAAAAATACCAATGAGCTAGGGTTTTTCGACCATTCCAAAATATTTATTAATCTTTTAGGGGCCATGACATCATGCCCCAGAGTAAAGCAATGGCGAAAAACGTGAGATTGTGGGTTCAGTACCGCACATTTTCTTTGTTGCCACGCTCTTGCAGTGTTTGTGGTAGAAATGATGTGCGTGCCTTGCAGGGTCAAGTCTGAGGAGGCCTGAACACGAAATCACTCTATGTTTTATAGTGTGACAGGTTTTCAGTGACTTGGGGATAAAAGCACTGTAACCAATTTATTTTGACGTCATGTCACCCCTCAGATGCACTCGACCATTCATTTAAATTGATGGCAGTTTAACCTTTTGATCCAACTTGAGCGCATACGCAATTAAATTTTGTGAGAAAGCACGTGGTGTGAAGATGACTCTTATTATTGCTGGTGTTCATCATTTAACAGGATAATTCTAAAAAACGAAGGACACTTCATTGATTTTTAAGTTGTGCATTTAAATTATGGTTACGTAGTATACTATGACTACCAGTGACCAAGGTGTTTTCCATTTCAGCATCTATCTGAGTTGAGAAAATACGGGAAGTCAATAAAATCCCTGATGAAAAGATCGAAATCACTAATTATGAACGTTACTTTTCAACTTGACGTGAGTGTGATAATGCAGCAGTAATTACACCAGTTGATTCAACCGGTCTTTTGCAAATGATGACCGCATATTTTGTAGAAACATCTTTTATCAAAATTAAATGATTTGAAGCGAGGTAATTTTAAGATTGTGCTGATTCGTTTTTGATAATATACCAAAGAATTTTTGATTTTTAAGATGTTTTCCTTGCCTTGAAAACTAATTTAAGAGTTGTAGAAACACTAATTTAGAAGTTGGTTTTAGGAAAGAAAAAATGGGGGTGAACTTTAAATCAAATCAAAAAAAGTCATAAAGAGCTAAAAGTAGCATATCATACGTAAAGTTTTTACTCTTTTGGAAAAGGATTTATCACTTCCTTCAAAGCGGTCTTGTTATTGGCCCGGTTCATCATCTTTCGAGACATTTCTACTCTCACTGTCTTTTTCTAATAAATATTATTTATATTTTTCAGAAAATTGTTGATCTTAAATCTTTCATAAACCCCTAGGCTTGTTTTTACAGAGCTTTGATGTTAGTTATTAATTGTACATTTCTTTTCTCCATTTGTATAAACTTCTCTGCAATCATACATAAGGCACCTTCTCTTAAGACTCGCTTTGAAGTTGAATTAAAATTACTGGCACAATCCGTATTCTTTAATATAGAGTCTTGCAACCAAAAAGAAAAAACTTCCATAGCTGGCTTTTCCAAATAAGACCTCATCATCGCAGAAGTTACGCAGGAGTCCAACTCAAAACCCCAACGATTACAAACTAGCGTCATAGCATGTTGAACTAAATTCCTGCCATATCGTAATGCTGAGCTTATATCATATTTTGCCGCAGGTTATAAAAAATTGCTCCAAAGCGCTTTCCAACGAGATACACTCGAACAATGATTGGATTTCAAACACTTCAACTCGAAAGTAGGGCATTGCTTATTGCTTTAAAGTAGGGATCTACAACATGCCGTCACAATTGATGGCTTGCTCGGCCGTACATTCATATCTTCAAAGTGTTGCGAAGAAAAAAATAAATTTTAAACATAGATTTTAGTGGTTTTATATTCAAAAAGTTGATCTCCAAAAAAAGGTCTTGACCTTTACAGAACAAAAAGTAAATTCGTCTTACTGGCAGCTGTCTTGTGGAGTAAAATTTGCAATGCGACCGCTAATAGTAAAAAGTTGTCCATCGTCGCTTTAAAGCAAATTAATCAGCCGCTTTCTTTAATTGTGATAGAGGTAAAACGATGTCTTTAGTGTTTGTTATTTTGCAAGTTTATCGCTCCAAACAGCGCTACTAGTGGTCGTGATTAAGACATCATTTTAGAGTCGGCTAACCTTGATTCAATCTTTTGGCAAAAACACAAACAACTTCACAGAGTTTCTGCTTGATACTCAGCAACAGGAAGAATGTAGAGTTTGGAATATAAAACTAAGCAGGGAGGTCGCCAGTCCAGTTCTGATGATGACCATTTGCTTTGAGAAAGATATTTCACGAGATTTTGAGTAAAAATTAAGATATTTATCCAATTATGTAGAAATTTGTTGGGATAAAGATAAAAAAATGTTTTTTTATCAGGCATCAGAAATTTAGTCAAAAACTGTGTTTGATTAATCTTTCGGAATAGAGTAGAGATGTAGGGGCTTTTTTACCAAAACCCTTATAACCGTACCTCAAGTTAAATTGATTTAGTTTTTACCAATCATACCGTAAAACTGTCAATCGAGATCCAAAATTATCCTTCGCTAAAACTGTTCTACAGACAGCCCTTTTTAGCAATGAATTCTTTTGAGCTATTGGCCTAAGTCTAGCAGTTTTTGTTATGTTTGTGGCAAAGCTGATATTTGAAGTTCTAAACTGCAAAGTAGTGAAGAAATTCAAATCCAGGATTCATAGAAGTTATTTTTGCATTGGTGGCTTAAATTGGTTTTTCAATGCTGCTGCAGCATTTGCCTATTGTCTAGTCTTTTATCAACAGATAAACTATTTGCCTCTGAGTATTTTACGTGCGGTTTTGCTGGGTTGCTTTTTGTTTATTTATTTAGGTTTAAATCTTTGACTTAGGAAAATCTTTACCACTGTATATAGAACAAGTTGTATTTAGACCGGATTTAGATTTGCCAGTGGAAAAAATTCGATTATTTGTTTACCAGAGGTATTTGAACGAAGGCGATTAGTGATAAAAAAAAAGATGGAGAATGCATGCTCGGAAACAGCAATTGTTGTCCAGTGTGACCTGAATGCTGCGCTTGTCATCGAAAGGCTACGAATTGAGCGCTCAGTTCCGTACAACGCATGCGGCATGCTAACCGGAACCGTCGTTTGCGTCGAAGTTCGCGTTTCCTTTTTAAACCATGGCTAGTGCTGACCGCAACAAAGTGCATTTGGAACCCTAGTGACTTGAAAACCATTTGCTGTCTTCGAAAATCTTCGCTCTTTTGTGTTCGATGAGTTGAATAAGTTCTCATCGGTATTTCAATTTCGCCTGCAGCCTGACGCAGTAGACGAAGCGTCATACCTGCAATCAGAAGATTTCGTGTTCAACTCTTAGAGCAGCAAGCTGAATGCGGCATCATTGAACGGAAATAACGTTTGCTTTCAATAATACTCTAGATTTAAACTATAACTCGCCTTGACTGCAGCGACATCTCTGGGTGACTGCCGACTTGAAAACCGTACAGCCGTTTTAATGTCAACACAAAATATTTGGATAAAAGGGGGCAGTTTTTTCATAAATTTTTGATATTTCGAAAGAAAAATGTGTCCAAAATTACCATAGATTAATTGACATTTTTTAGCTTTTAAAGTAAAATTATTATCCAAAATTTCGCAAAATGATTGTGATTGCAAGAGGCTAGCGATGCACATAGCGAACTGCAGACAGTAACACTGTTTCGATCTATCAGGTCTCTTCAGTGCAGTTGGTGACCGACAAGAAGCTAGAGGCTTTTAATAAAGCATAGCTTAGACCGCCACACTTGTGGGATTTATACTAGATCCACTTTGGTGTGAGGTCTGTCAGTACTCTGCGATTGCATTTCACGACCGATTTTATTGAAACAAATTCAACAAATTTTCCTTCGTTCATAAAATATAAGAAAGTTGATGAAATCCAATGTTTCTGAGAAAATCAAAAGAAAATTAGTTGATGTGAACAATTGCGCCGCAGGCGAGAAAAACTTTTGTTACTATTCTAAAAAATACTTAACTCAAGGAACAGGTCCAAGAATTTTTGTTGAAGGGAGGTTCTGGACTCCCCTATGCCTATGCTTGCAGTATCCTAGACTCTCTGTCTATGTTGGGTCGATAATTTAATTAAATTTTCATTTTCATCGTTACCAAAATCGTTATCACCTTCAAAGATCGACGAAAATGATTTCGATTACTTTGAGATACACGCACTGATCTTGGTGCTGCGCTGTGCTCTGATTGGCCAATGAGAGAAACTTTCTTCGTCCAATCAGAACCCTTTTTTCCTGCGGTATCAACCCCGTTCACATCTGCCGTATTACTTCTGAGGATTTACTCTGTACAGAGTCAGACAAAAAAATTTCTGAAATATAATTCCAGATATGCATTTAGCTGTCCGTGGCTGACTATCACCAATTTTTTTGAAATTTCAGATCAGGTCAAACGTTCGACTTCTCCGGATCAAGAATGAATCGAAAACTTTTTTCTGAATTCGTTAGCGGAAATCAACGTGCTACAAGAGATATAAACCGGGACGCAATCTTGATGAGGTAACATCTTTTATCCAGGTTGGCGTATTTATACCGCTTGGAGACAAGTGTTGATGGCCTTCTTTCCTCAAAAATCAGCAATTTAATATGAAATGTTGATAATACTCGCATCAGTTATTATTAGAACCTACGCGAAGTTTTCTGCGGACCCTAGTAGCATGTTTGAGAGCGGAGAGGTGAAATGTGTCATGCCCTAACTTGAACAGAAAAAATCAGTACCGATACCCAAAAAAATCAATTTAATTTCAGCGTGTGAGTGACCTTTGAACAAAAAATATCTTCATTGAAATTTTATCCCCAAAATGCTAATTCATGGCGATTTTTGAGTGGTTTGTAAACAAGTTCTTCACTGGAATAACAATCTATGACTTCCCTTAAAAATTTTTCAATCAGATAATGCCCGGTAAATACGAAAACTCCATATTTACAATGTTGTCGGCTAGGCACACTAGTTTGCATTATTTTGTCATCATCGTCATCTTTATTTCGTTTAGTATTTCAAATGTCAATTGAAAAACAAATATTATCCCACCAATAGTGCTCTAATAAGTCCAAACCTCAAAAATTTGTTATAAAGAAAGAAAACATTGCCAAAAACTACTGTCAATGGAGAATTATGATGACACCAAGCATCACAACTTCAGAAAGGATCTTATTTGTTGTTGGACCCCACGAATTCTGCTATATCTTCATTTGAGCCAGACGTTGCAGTAGTTGAGACATTCGCCTTGCAAAGTTGTGGTCCGTGTTTGAATTCCGGCAAGGCCGAAGCTCGGAAAAAACAGCTCAACTCTCACAACCAGAGAAAATAAGGAGTAGATATTCGTAGCTAAAGAAAGGCGGCTGAAAAAGAGACCGGCCCCCCATCTCCCATTAACGCCCTGGGTCCAGGAAGACGGAACCTTTTTAACCTTCCCATTCCCAAATCTTGACATTGAGTGTTGGACCACATCTCTTTATATGTATTCGCTCTGCACAGCTCTACCGATGTTACTCCTCCAAACACTTCGGCATTGCATGGTGTTATTTTTTTGCTTTTTTTCATCTGTCTTGGTAACTCTAACTTCACAATCATATTGCACAAATGCAAGCACAAAATACACAAAGAATAACTCCTCTTTGACGCAAAACTCAAATCATAAAATAAAATTCCGAACTCGCTCTCAAAAAAATTGAAAATTTTTGAGCTCAAACCTGAAATGCCTGTTGGCAGACAAAACTCTTCTCACTGACATTGTAAGGGATAATGACAAGCGACAGGCAAATAGCATCTCAAACTCTTAGCAAAAAACCAGAGCTAGTATACTGCTGTACATATTTTAATTGGGACGTTTCGTAAAACGTGCACTATTTCCGTTGACAATGCTAGCAGTGTTTAGCAAAACATTCTAATTAAAATATGTATCACTATACTGGCTCTGTGTTTTTTCTGAAAATTATCAGAAGATCCTAATTGTTTGCTCTTCTGTTAAATTCTGTTTACTTTATTTAGTTTATTTATTGAGAGATGCATAAAATAACAGAATACACGCGAAAAAGGAAATACAAAGCATGAAATTGAATCTGTGCACACCAAAAAGAGACAGCGAAAGATCAAATTTATTATGTAATCAATATTAAATTCACTTATTCAATGGCGAAGATGGGGAGGGGGTGGATAAACTTTGCTCATTTGACATGCTTCCATGATTTGCTTCTTTTTGGTCAAACGACTTATTAGTTTGGTCACCATTGCTTATGATAAAGCAATGCTAAAGGCTAAACGATTCAGGTGAAATTCAAATTCACAGCCTCCTCATTAGCGGTCATATAGCCTTTCGCAGTGCTTGACAATATGTGATATGTCCAATTGAGCACGGCAACAAACAATGGCCTGGAGTGTAACTATGGGAAGTCATATCTTCACCTTTAAAATAATTAATTTTACTGTTTTTATAAATTCATTTATTTGTATTGGCAATGCTAAACGATTCACTTTATTTTTAAATGCCGAAAACTGTAACTTAACTGATGGGAGAGAGCACATAAAACTTAACAAAAATGACTTAACATAACATTTATGTCTGATACTCATTTTTCACATAAACCTAGTGAAAAGATTTAATAGATCTAATTAAATTCGGGGATGCAATATTTTTGCTAGATATTTCCGTCTAAGGTTTCTTTGCGGAGATGACGTCATTGCGTCTGTGCAACAGTGTTTTCAAGTCGCCGCGAGGCGCAAGACTTGTTCGGAAGCTGTAGAAAACTGTAAGTGAAAGGTATTTGTTGGTTGGTTTGCAAATCAAGCGTCAATTAATCGACTAATATTTGAATGTGATTGTTTTTTTTTATTTTAGTCAAAGTACAGCCACACTACATTGAAGGCTTTTGTATTGAAATTTGTGACTACACGAAAAGGAGGACAACAAACTCCTAGTAAACATGGTCTTTCAAAAATTTGAGGATCGTACACCTGATCTCTTTCTAAATCCCCCCTGCATTTGACCGCGTTGACTTTCTCATTAAAAAAACTTTTAGTGTGCTACCGTGAAAACTCGCTTGAATACAGGAGCATCTTGAGACGCGCCTCCATCGCATCGGTCATCTCCGAGAATTTCCTTTCAAAGATGGAAGAGAAATTGAACAACTTGTCTTGGGTTCGGCGCCCTATTGCTTCTAGTGACAATAGAATCTTCAAAATCCACTCCTTGTTGCCGGATCCGGTAAGAAATTTTACTCATCCTCTCCACAAAAAAACGGAATTTTGACACAATGCATTTTAAGTTAAATTATTGCCTACAGAAGCTCTCACACATATATCTCAATTTTTCTACTATCTTGATTTAAGCCTGCTGCGCATGCGAAAAATATAACGGTGGTAAAGGTCAACCGTGAATGGTAGCGACATGTCGAAATTGCTTTGTTCCAAATGTATTGAAAAATATTTTTACATGATATCTATAAATTTTAAAAGAGAGTTTAAAAAGTCGGATAGAGGTGAAACAATTGCGCCATAGGCACTGATTAACTGATTAAGAGTATTTGTGGCCATGAGAATGTGTGATGTAACGAATGCATATGAGTCATAATATACTTAGATACAGGATAAACTATATTGGAAGGTAAAGCTAAACCTCACGGTAAAGTTGGTTTATATCAGGCCTAATAAAAGAAAAACCGAAGAATTTAAAAATAATTAAAAGCCTTTCTGCTTGGCGTTCAGTTTAGCATGGAAACAGGGTAGCATGAAAAAGTTTTGGTGAAGGAAAAGGTGTTGGGAAAAACACTTTACGAGTTTCCTCCATCTTTGTGCGGCAGATCGTGTTGAAGCCGAATATTCAATTGCTGCTTTTTGACGAACGAGTATTTACAAACAAATTTGGGCCTGAAGGAGGAGCATTTTGCAAAGCTGAAGACCTTGTTTTGCAAAATGACGATTTTGCCAACTGTTTTTACTAAACCGACAAAAAGATTGGTTTCTATCATATGTTTTGCTGCGTTTACACTGTCCGGAGGAACATCACCCTTTATCTCTTACCCAAAATAC
The DNA here is from genome assembly GCA_963675345.1 of Trididemnum clinides. NCBI lineage: Eukaryota > Metazoa > Chordata > Ascidiacea > Aplousobranchia > Didemnidae > Trididemnum > Trididemnum clinides. The sequence continues at coordinate 25,470,562 of OY776294.1, forward strand.
GTCATTGTTGTAGCCCAATTCGGCTAAAACTTTCTACCAAGGCGTCAACTTCTACTCATAAATAAGTGACTAAGACTGGCAAGATAACAGAAACGGAAGATATGATTGTGTTTTTTGGTTTAATGCTTCGCAAAAGTTGATTGAAAATGTAAAGAAAACCTTTCTTCTTTTTTGCTCGACTGCGCGAGTGACACAGACAAACAATTCTTTGGATTAGGCTTGAGTTTGAAGATTTGGGTAATAGAATCACCTCATTCGAACTCACAATAAACGATTATTTTAATAAAGTCTATAGAGCCAGCACTTATAGAGTTTATGTAATTGTCTTATATCATTCACAGCCTACATGTTACTGCAATGAGATATCCAGAAGTAAATTCTTTTTTTTGAAGGAGACGGAGGTGATAAAAAGTATATCTTGTGGTTATTGGGTCACCAAATTAATTGGTTCATCTTTTTTAGATCAATTGCTTCTGACGCCTAAGTTTGCCAGTCTTTACCTTTAATGAACTTTTTTCCTGAGGACTGTAATTTGTAACTAAAACTATTTTCATTCCTTAATCACATTGAAAAACTTCGAGGAAAGAACAATTGCCGCTGTTGTTCTTTTGACTCATGTACAACCGTGGTTTGCACTAACCATTGCTTGAAACTGATGCGTAAGCTTGCAAGCGAATGACTGTTCCTTTCGGTGGTAAGCCATGCGAGGCAACCCACAGATTTCGGTCAAAAATGTCGGCGTTGCTTCATCCAGGTTTTCGTCACTCCTTTCGCACCTCTGTCAAGAAAACTATTTCTTAAAAGAAGCCTAACATTTTATCGATCAAACTGCTGCCCCGAGCTTCGTTTCCGGCCTGTTACTAATGTTTTTTATTTTAATTTTAGGAGAGCCATTTGAAAGACGGTTTGATAGTTAACCTCACTACGGTTGTCTCACCTACAATGAAACTTTGGCAAACCAGTTTTAATGGCATTGTTGGAGACATCGCAAGAGAATTGCTTCATGTAATTAAAGAATTAAACAAATAAGCAAAGCATAAAATGAAGAAAATCTTGAAATTTTTTGACGTGCAGTTCTCGGATCTTTTGTAGAAAGACCCCGCCAAAAAAAGCATCCCCACCACTTAACTTTAACCCTAACCCTAATCCTAACCCTTTAACCCTAACCTTAACCCTCACCTTCTTCGTCAACCATGGAACGGTGAGTGCTGCAGTACTTAAAACGTGGCGGGGTGTTTTTCTCAAATCTCACATTTTTGCATTAGTGGCGGGGGCTTTCTACAAATGATCCCAGTTCTCTTCATTGTTCACTGAAATACTTGCGATTTTTCGTCTTGCATGTTGTGTTCTCGCTCGTCATTAGTGCAACTATCAGCGCCTTCTGTTAAACTTTTATCTCTCTAGAAATGGCAGAAATGATATGCCTAGCCCATCCCACAGCGTCTATAGTCATTCGACCTAGGACACTTACCTCATTCTGTTATGCGCTGAGCGAGCGCGCTCCGCGCACAAAACCAAATAGAGAAACAAAGAATTTTTCGTGCTATGCCTGCAATCTACGCCTAATGGAAACTAGCCTCAAAACCGCTAGTTCAGACGTTGCTGATTTGTTCTGCTTTTGGGGCTTAATGATCTTCTTTCATGTCCCTGTCCTTAGGAAAAAATCAAGTATCGACAAAAGCAACCACAACAACAACAACTAAATGCTAAAACCCAACTGTATCTTTACAGCTTTTTCATTGCTGTATATAAATTTTTCAGCTTGTTTAAGTTTTGTTTTTCTTGCAACTTTTGTTTTCATTTAATATGGAATTTTGTTATCTCAATTGAAATATAACAATGGTTCGCAAGGTGTGGTAGCATTTATAAGGAAAGTTTTATTCAATAAAAGCGTAATTAGTCTCAAAATATTACGTTTTTTTCTTCAAAAATTGCCGCACGTAATTTTAGAAAATATCTTTGACCAAACTAAAGAGAAAAGAAAACTTCTGACGAAGCTATAGAAAATGAGTTCAAAAAAGTTATGCAACCACAAGCTAGGTCATAGCCACAGCCGAATTGTAACGGAGACAAGCAATACATGAAAAGTACATACTAGTTTTTGGTGTGTAAAATAATTAGGTAAGTTATTTATGAGAGGCTGCTATTATTACTTAAGATTAGGCAAAGGAAATACAAACGAAATCTACATCATGCAATTTTCAAATGCAACGAACTAAAATGCACGCACTGAAATAAGATCTCATTAAACTATTTACAAATATTTCTTGAGAGAATTTCAGAAAATTAAAGGATGCAAGTGCCTCCCTGTGCCACAATGTATTTACGGCCTTGACAAGCATAAGCCCAAATTTCACGAGTTACGAAAAATAATATAAGATAAAATATCGATTTATTGCCTTGACAACGTGATGCGGTTTGTTGGGTGGGTGATTTGAAAATCAAACAATTTCGCTTTCCGCCATTTTGTTTGTTTACTTTTTTAGCTTATTATTAGCGATTATGAAAAAAACATGATTGAGGAAAATGTAATGCTGCTTTCCAAAATTGAGAAGCATTTTTAGTGACGCACAAGGCATGCTTTGCAGGTTCATGTTGCAGTCAAACATCATCTGTATTTATTACGCAAGAATTCTACCGATTGTGTCTCAATGTTTACAAAGTGGACAGGTTGCGTTACAGTTCAAACATTTTTCCCGCGCATTGCTGATGTGAGGAAATTAATTTAATGAATGCAAGGGTGATTGCTTTCTTAATATAGATTTCGCGTTATATTGCAGTTAAACCAGTGATTGAGGTCACTTCTGTTTAATTGAAGGTCTCCGCATTTATTTGATAAAAATAAGCCTAGTTTAGTCAGCTGGTTTGCAGCAATGCAATCAGTGCTGCGCTTGGTCAAGGCAACCACAACAGCCTAATTTGTGTACAGTACAGTGTGCAGCTGTATGGCTTTTAAATAATAGTGAGTAGCCTTGGTGTACCAGTTCGTGCAGACAGAGCAGATAATTAACTTGCTAAATCTGTCAACCGCATAACTATGTGCACGCAAGTGTTGGATCCAAAAATTTTTTCTGAGCAGCAAACGTGTTCTCGGCTAATCTAGGAGCTAGCTTGAGCTTCACAGTGCAGCCATCAGCATACATATTTGTTAGTTAGCAGTTGAGCGTATGGACTACTCATCTGTTTCTTGACTTGAACTTGGTACGGACAGTAGCCAGCATATGCACAGTTTACATGTTAATGTATCATACATAGCTAGGTCAAGGCGCATACAACAACAGTCGACTGGCTTTGTATGGCAGCAATGAAGACAGTTCATCAATTTATATGGCACAGTTACGTTAATCATGAACTTTAGCCTTAGATTATGGTACTAAGGTTAGCAGTTCTAATTAGTACAAATCTCGATGACCATGATGTCTGCATTATGCAAGGTTAAGATTGGGGCTAGGGTTGGTTCTTGAGTTGAACTTTTAACCTAAAGTGTGACTTTCTTCACACTTTGACTTGTATTTGGATTAAATTGCTTTTATGTACTGTAGGTGCATAGCACATCATTTTTGCTTTGAATTTGAACTCATAGTTCTGTCTTTTGATTAGAATGTAAAACAGTTACCCTCCCCACCAATATTGGAATGGTTGACAGTAATTTTGTCACATGGTATATTTTTTAAAGTCATTTCGTCACATGGTAATTGCAGTGGTGACTTTGAAACTATACCTAACTTTAACTGTTTAACCCTAAGCACCCTTGATTAACCCTTACCTAGCTCTGGCCAGCTCTAACACTAACTCCAGCCCTAAATGCTGATTCACGCTGGGGATATGCGACAAACCAGGAATTTCTGTGACAAATTTGTCATATGTTAAAATTACTCAAAACCATTGGAATCACCATATTTAGCAAATGTTCTGTTTAAAGTAATTCTTTAATTTTACTTTCCTTGGGCTTTATCAGTTTATGTTGCATTATGTCACCTTGCATGCTTTTCCTTTCAAATTCCTAATTCGGGATTTTCTTGCTTTAAAACATTTTCTTAATGTGGCTATTTTTGCAGTCAATGGGAAAATACACTCAGGCTATTTTGCCGTGCACAATTAGTGTGTCTTTAAATAAGCACATTTGTTATAAAGCACTCAGTGTTGCTGTGGTGTAATGATCAGTACTAATATTACTGCATTTGAAAACCACAGGTAAAGGTATGATTGTTTGTATTTTTTTGGATATAGAGTTGGACTCTCTGGAGAATGTATAGCTGCAAAATTTTGTTTTGTCTCAAATTGTGTAACGACAGTGTACACTGGAGGGAACCCAGGTATAGAATGTAATGAAAGTGTACACTGAAAATTAAATTTTTGTCAAGTCATGTTTTCAATAATAGTAGTAGTAGTTATTAAGTGTTTAACTGGTGTTTTCCCCTTAGCAGAGATGGCCGGATTTACCCCATTCCTTCTGCAATTGCTCATACTCCATCTCTCCACTTGTCTCGTCTCAGGGTGTCCTCCTTTTTTGAACTAATCTTCTCTGTCTCCTTTTCCACTTGCTTCTTCCAGGTCTTCTTTGGTTGTCCTTGCTTTCTCTTGCTACTCACTTCAAGATCCAGAGCAACCCTCAAAACACTATTGTCATCCCTCCTCAGCACATGTCCATATCATCTGACTCCATTCGCCATTGCTAACTGGTCTATAGTTTTCTTCAACCTCAACATGTCCACTATTTCAACCCAATTTGTCATAGATATTGACCAATCATAAATGAGCAACTGCAATGTAAATTCCAATAGGGAAATGCCATCAATTGCAAGAAAGCTACTGCTCAACTTATTGGCATTTTTGCTTTTTTTACTTTATGCGTTTAAGCAGTTTGGCCACAGTGGTGTAGTATAGCATTAGAGCCTGGAGTGTGAAACTCCATGACAACACCATCGCAAATTATCTGGTAGAGCATCTGCAATTTAAGTACCGTGTTGCTCGGAGACAGCAAAAGTCTGCTTTGAAACCAAGCTTTTAGTTTAGACATGCACTGAATCAGCCCATCTAAGCCTGCAAAAGGTGGGAAAAATTCGTAAAATAGGATGGCTTTAACAATTTCTAAGGTGATTTATTCTCCATCATTCCCATTCATTCGAGACATTCTGCATTCAAGTTTTGTAAAACTGCTTAAAAATATTCATACCTTCGTCAGAAGATAGCAGTAGTTGCTATTGTACCATAGTCTTATTATGCTAACTTTTTTGAAGAATTGGTAATTTTTTTAAGCACACCACTCTATATCAACGATCAATTTTCAAACACCGTAAGGAAGTTTTATGGAAGGCCGGCATATGTTATCAAAGAAAATTCCACTAAACCATGGATTTACCGAAATTTGTTTAGAAAAAACAAACGTATTAGATTACAGAAATTTTGATAATTGAATGGATTATCCTTAAATTTGGTCATAGAATACCGAGATGAACAGTTTTACTCAAATTCAGGAAGTTTGATTTTGCTCTATTGGGTAGATATATTTTTGGTTCCTAATTTTTTTTTTTATGAAATTTCAAATATATTTGCACTTCTGAGATTTCCTTAGCCTTTTTTAAGGGTGTTTTTTCTATAATTTAGTAATCTCATACTTAGATGTATATTTTCGTGTTTTCATAATTCATACTGAAACAAAATAAGGAAAAAAACAACTGATTTACAACATACAGAAGTTGCATAAATACAAAATTCAAACGACTCATCTTCAGACCAACTCAAAAAATATAAAGATCGCAATTAGCATAATTCATTTATTTAATTTAATGGGCATGTTTTTATTTTTTAATTTAAAAATTTCAGATTCTTGGTAGTTTTTTCCATACTTCCGTAGTTTTGAATTTTAGTGTGTATTGGTATTGGTCCGCATTTCTATATTTTGATGTAATTGCTTTGTATTTTAGTGTTACCCTACCACATACAACTTTTGTTTTAAGCTGTTACGTTTTGATCATTGAATAAAGATGATTATGTCAATGTTTCAGTTTTTTAAACCTCCGTTCATTACGTGTTTGATGGGTTAAACAAATAATGTTCGCATAACACAAAGTTATTATTTCTTTAAAGATTTAAGTTGTTTATTTGTCATAGCAAAATATTTATGTAGATTATATCTGCATATTGTGACTGGTTTTTGATTATAAATGATATAGACAAGTCTCTTTTCGTTTTATTTTGAAAGAAGATAATTCTGAAAACATGACCTAGAAATTCCAGGTAAGAATATAAAGTTTCACTCGTGTAGCATGCTAAATAATAATGTGTAGCTTATTCTGGTGTTAAAATTTCTCGGTTTCTCTGCGTTTACTATGGAGTAACTTACATTGCCACCCGCGGCAAAGTTGTCAAGGACACTAGCTCAGCTTATGCTTACCACAAACACTGAACAAAGGATGAAAAATCGCTTTAAAATACCTTCTTTAAGACCCAATGAATCAATGCAGAAGTCATGCGAGCATTGAACTTGCCACCTAATGGCGAGATCTTCGCTCGATTATTGGTTGCAATTGTACTTGAATACGAAATCGCTTTTTCTCATTACTAGCTCTAGTTGTCCTGTGTTATATAATTGCATTTTCGTTATCAGCTAATTTGAGTTTGTCAGCATCGCTGTGAAGTAGGTATGACGTCATCAGTTATGACCATTTGATCATAAACGTTCGAAGTTTCCGATATTGAGCTCTTGGTAAAGGCACCATGAAAATTTTTATGCTTGTTTGCACTGCTAGTGTTGAAAATGTGTTGTTCCTACATCAGCTCTACTGGTTGTTTTAAAGCTGGTCTCAAAGTAACAATGTTCGAGGTTAACCTGCCACATGTTTTCTTATGGCTGAACGTTAGGCTATGTGATAAAAATTGCCACATTTTTTTGCTTTAAAATGGCCTTGCTAATTTCTGTTAGGTTTATTCACTTTCTTTTCGGGTTAAAGTTGTATTCGTTGCTGCACGATATACTAAAGCAGCTTGCCAATTTTGATATCAAAGTGTATTCAATTTAATTAAGTAAAAATGAAAAAAAATTTTGTGATGTGTAACAAAGTGGGACAAAAATCAATTAAATGAATGGAGTGCTAGCTGGCATATCCTGAAATGCAATCCATCGACTGTGCCTTGGTAAAAAGTATTGGTTTTGTCGACTACGCCTATTTCACGCAAGGAACGTAATAGGAGTAGTAAGCAATTGTTGCTATAAATAGTAGGTATGGTTCTTGTGCCCTAAATTTTGATTATCCTCACGAACAGCCTATTGCTTTATAAAGCTTTTCATCAGTACCTTTTAATAAGTATGAGGAAGATAAATGTGGAGTGGGAGATAGGCACCCAAACAGTGGTCTTTTTTATGATTACACAAATCACCTGCATGTATTTGGCAACTTGGTTCCATCGGTTTTGTAATTAAGCCTATCAGCGTAGGGGCCAAGGCTTTCCCCAAATATTTTGCTCTTGATCCCATAAACCTATTACAAAATTTCAAGCAAAAATGTTCGCACTCTTATGCGATTTTACTAAAAGTATTGTTTTATTTTGATTTTCCCCCAAAGTAAAAGTTTTTAACTTTTTTGTTAATTGAGATGTTGATGGGTTATTACTTTAAAGCTGCCATCTTTATCGTATGATCTATTTGTTGAGGGCATTATGCAGGAAAATGTATATATAGGCCACACTGCATTTGCGCTCACACTCGGTTTGCTACTCTTCAGTTAGACTGGGGCTACCACGACGGGTAGACTGCTTGGCCCCATCATCTGTCTGCTACATAAAGACGGAGGTATCCCGTTAAGTGTCTTGCCCAAGGACACAACAAGCAAGCTTGCCGGCTTATTCTCCCCACTATCCCTATTAGCTGAGCGCCAAGCAGGGAAGCTGTGAATACCATTTTTTAAAGTCTTTTGGTATGACTCGACTTGGGAAATGAAGCCCAGGTCTACCGACTGCGAAGCGGATGCTCTAACCACTACGCCATCGCGTCGGTTTAGGCTGCCATGCTTAGTTATCTCACCACTAAACGAGTGGAGTTTTTTGCGACTTGGGTGATGGGATGCTGGCTTTCGTCTAAGCCTGAAATTGCGTTCCACTGTCAAGATTTTGATGGATTTAATAAATTTATCTTTAGATATGACGTTATCATGACGTCACCAACTCCCTTATGGCACTCATTTCTAGGTGATGATCAAGTCGCATATTTGTACCTTTAGTAATTTGGAAGAGTTTGATTTCGTAGACACGCATACTAGTAGGCTTGTGTACATTGGATAAATAGATTCTTTGCGACAGTCGATTCGTGTTTGTTTTAAAGTATCGTCAACTTGCGTGAGCATGCTCGTACTGTATTATATTTTGTTCTGCAATTGCCATTGCCTTGCTCTCATTACCAATCGACTATGGATCGTGTTTTTGTTTTCAGCTCTGTAGGGAAACGTAAAAACGAATTCTCCATGTCACCACTAATCGGCCTGACACACATGTTATATTCACTCTGAATTCTTTGTTATTAGGTCACGTTCCAAGTCGAAAATGACGAATAGATGTAAGAAGTCGTTATTCCCTTTTCAAATATCGATAAATTGACCTTCACCTTTTCTAGCGCGTGAAGTAAGTGTGATACTATACCTAAATTAATTAAAAAGTATTTAATAAATCTAGGCTACCGTTATTATGAACGTGTTCGGAAAATTCGCCGTAAACAAGTTTGCCGTAGGAAAACTCGCCTCAGGAAATTTCGCCTAGTAGGCAAAAGGCAGTGTACACCAAAGGGGCAGGCCCGGTATGTAAATGTACGGGGCAGTGTACAGTGGAGGCGAGTTTTCCTACGGCAAACTTGTTTACGGCGAATTTTCCTAGAACCATTATGAAAAACTTGGCATTGGTAGTTGTGTTTGTCTGGACGTCTTTGACCGCGTCAGTGTTCGTGTGATTGTTAAATTTAGGATGTAACTGTGTGGAACAAATCGAAGTTTTTCATCGTAAGTTGCTATGTGCGGACAATAAAAGCCAAGTACTATGCATTTGTTGCACAATATGCACACCATTGTTTCTTGAGAATATTTTTTATGAATTTGTTGAGGTTTGTGCAATATACTCTCTGATAGTGATATTCATTTCACTCAACAACATTGCTTAACAAGTTGTATCTCAACTACAAGTCATTTATTTCAAAATTTGTTTTGATTGGCCGTAACAATGAGGACTAAAAAATGTTGAATCTCGAAAATACGCACTTTTTTTGCAAACAACAACTTTAGCTGCTTCTTCGCTGCGTTGTATCGCACAGCAACCCTCTATCGCCCGCCAACCAATAATTAACTTTCCGCAAGGTGACGCGCTGCGCCTAAGCGAGCTTCGTATGAAGCTGTGTGCACTCCAGATAACTTGTTATCAAGCTAGATTGCCGGAAATTTCTAACCTTTGTCTCTTCCTTTTAAACCAGTAGCTGATTCATCGTCATGCATTGTCATTTTGTCAAGTCAGCATCTGTTTACTTACGGTTTGATATTATTCGTCGATGCTATGTAAAGATTTGTTGTCTCAGCTTGTACCAGTAAATTGCTTGTTTGACAATGCAGGACTCAACAGTGTTATGATTTTTTAAGCAAATTTGCTTAGCTTGACTCTGGGTTATTTTTGACGAATAAGTTTAACTTGTTTAACCCTTCATTCAGAAATACTTGGCCTGCACCATAATGTGCTGTTTTGTTTAATCCAATACAGTTGAAGCAGTGCCAGTTGTGTGTTTTTCCAATGCAAAGCGTTATACACAGGGGCGGGGAACCGGGGGTCATGTGGCCGCATGAGGCCATTTCATAGTTAATGTGCCGCCATGTGTGGCTTCGCAAATAAATGCATTGTTTTGACTTCTACACGTGCAAGGCATTATGTATCATTGTGTTTTAAAATATTTTGCCGCAGATCGGCAATCTGCGGCTTTTTTGGCATTCCTGGAGTGTGTTGATACTCGGTTTATTGCCACCGGTTGGAGGTGAGAGCCTTTTCTTTTTGGAATACACTAATGTTCAGCAGCCTTGTGGTGGCTCTCATTGCTGTGGGAAAGAGGTCCAAATGGCCCTTCGGCCTTGAAACGATGCCTGGCCTCGAATTTTGCGGCCATTTGGTTAAAGATAATTTTTAATGTGGCCATCTAAGCGCAAAAGATTGCACACCCCTGGTTGTACATGTGACTTTCCACCAAATGTTTTATTTTGCAAGTTTGCTGTTATGTGGGTATGTAAACTTTCGTTATTCAATTGCGATAGTGCGCGGCAAAAATGGATGCGTGAACAAGAAATCGTAAGCATTGCTCTCAGGTATTAAGGACATCGTGGAATGCGTTCAATTGTGATGTACATAAACATTTCAGTATGGCATACAGTTTTGTTTTGACAGTGTGACTTGAATTTCTGTAGCTTGCAGAGTTGTGATAAGGGATCTGCTTATATGAGCTACTTTTCCTACTAACCCAGCGCTAGCCTCAGTGGTGATATGTCGCTGGTTGCTTAATTTGAATCAGATCAGTAAAAGTGTTAAATGATTGTACGCTTGTAACTAGCATGAAGTGAGCTGTCATCGACTTTAAAGGATATGATGCAACTAGGGGTGCGCTCACGCACTCCAGCCAGGGCACACTCCACATTTCGCTGCTGGTAAGTCAAAGAGACATTTTGAAAAATGCTTTTGACGTTTTTGTATTTCACAAATATCATTGTTTGCCTAAATGTCGCTGTCATCATATGGTTCGCCTATTTACGTGGCTCAGCGCCTTCATTCTTGAGTAAGGTAGTAGCTGAAGGCATTCCCCTTTCTAGAAAAGTGTTTGAAATTTAATCAGTTCAATGCTATATTTAAAAATGTTGCTACTAGTTGATTCTAATTGTGCTGTTTGCTTTCTACCACCTTGGCTTCTTTCGTGCTTTTCAGCTTTTCTTTCATCTTGTTCTGTTGTTTGTTCAGCTGTTGGTGGTGTTGTACAACCTTTTGTGCATTGATTAATGCTAATAGTCGATTATCAAAAAGAGTGAAGTAAAAGCAACCTCACTTAACATTGCTACTATTAATTTTATTTATTATCATGATTATTATTGTGCTGTGCTGTCGTTTATCATCTCTTACCTCGAGTAGTACTTTGATGAAGATGTAAAGGATGTAATTTGTTTATTATTACTGCGTGTGGTTTGTATAGAATTCCAGACAATGTTATTGATTTATATTGGTGGTTCAATAGTTAGAATATGGTATTTGAGTGCTGTGTTAGTGCTTTAAGTTACTATTTTCATGGATTAATTTCAAGTATGTTGTACTATGAAGCACTTCAACGTCAATAGTTTGTTTCCAATTTAGTCTGTTGGGCTCATATGAAGTTCTGTAAATAAGCGCAGTTACGCTTCTAAATATACTTCTGTTTCTAAGCTTTTGCCATCATAACTGTATTATGTTGCATGCCAGGCACGTTTCAAACTGCTGCGGTTGCGCAGGTATTTGATTTTTCGTAATATTAGACCTTCAGTTAATATTGGCTTATTTTAGAAAGCAGCATTTTTTCTGACTTTGACTTATGAATGAAGTACTTTCGCGTCACTACTTTACTCATAAGTCGAAGTCCGAAAAATGTGTGCGTATTCTGTGAGTGTCGTGCCGCAAAGATGCTGCATTTATTCGCGCGTTAGCCCTCATGCTCAATGCAAGTTCTTTCGGGCTCGGTCCTTGCGATTAATTCGCCTAAAGTTTAGAAATCCTGTCAGTTGCCAGTTTTTCCTCCACACTGTACCTTTGAGTCTGGGTGATGAGCAAGGAATTTGTGAAGACGATTTTAAACGTATTCCGACTGGAAAACTGAGCCCGGGTTAACCGATTGCGATGCGGACGATCCAACCTTTACGCGACCTGCAGCAGTTAACGCTGGTTTCCATTAGATGTAGATCGCAGGCGTAGCGTGAAAAATTCTTTGTTTCTCTATACTTTGTTTCTCTATACTTTGTTTCTCTATACTTTGTTTCTCTATACTTTGTTTCTCTATTCTTTATTTTTCTATACTTTATTTTTCTATACTTTATTTCTCTATACTTTATTTCTCTATACTTTGTTTCTCTATTCTTTGTTTCTCTATACTTTGTTTCTCTATTCTTTATTTTTCTATACTTTATTTTTCTATACTTTATTTCTCTATACTTTATTTCTCCATACTTTGTTTCTCTATTCTTTGTTTCTCTATACTTTGTTTTTCTGTTCTTTGAGAAACAAAGATTTTTTCACGCTACGCCTGCAATCTACGCCTAATTGAAACCAGCTTTTATGCTGCTGCGCCGTCGAACCGGCTCGTTGGTCAGGCCTCCATCTTTATATGGCAAACAGGTAGTTGGGCCAACCAGTCTATTCGTGGTTGTGGCATAGTCTGACTGAAGACATGTAAACAAAAGTATGAACTTAGTGAATGAAATACGCCTTCGAAAAGCTCCGTACCGCAATTTCCACTTCTTGATTGTGGCGTGCATTCGCAAATCAGTAGCGGATCTCAACACTACTTCTTGTGCTCCCGTAATAGCATGTGAAGAGATAGAATTAACCAACACTCATCGAACTTCAATCATATTAGCAATGAATAAGTTTCTGTTAAGGATAACATTTTACTTATTTTCACTCTGACCCATCAAAAAGGCTGATATTTTAGTATTTGAACTTTGACCACACACTCCAACTCGTCTACTTTTACGGAGAAATTCTTAACCTGCATAGGTAGTTAATTTCGGTTGACGTCCAACATAATCATCTGGTACCATGCCTGTACCAAACTTTGGCTAACCTGTAGCGTTCATTTTTCCAACTGTTTCAATTACTTGCTATTTTACGTATTGTGTTCGTTTTAATATTCAAAAATTCTTTGAGTTAGTCAAGATATATTTTTCTTTTTTTTCTGCGGGAACGCCTTCCTTTAATCTTTCCACATCTAACCGTGTACACAAGTATTTGCTGCCTTGTTATATGACCGAAGAACTCAATTGACGAATTTGAGGACCGGTCAATCCTTGTGCAACATATAAGGACTTACTGAGATCAACAAAAATTTCTGGCCTGAGCGGTTTTTGACCCAATTTCAGATCGACATCTTCAACGCAAATGACCCATAGATATATAAAATTTTCTGTTTGTTTAATTGGTTTGTTGGAGGCCTGAATTTCACATTTATGTAAATCTTTTTCTGATGACCACCATGCATTCCGTTTTATTTTCATTCTAGCCATCCCCATGTTATCGCTTTCTTCATCCACTTTTGTCACCAGCTTTTGAAATTCCGCCCAAGTAGTTGCTATCAATTCAGTATGGTCTGCGCACCAAATGTTTTTAATATTCTTTCCTCCAGCTTTAATCCCTTCCAAATCGTTAATACATCTCAATATGTTTTTACGGTATAAAATAAAGAGGTGAGGCAAAAGAACACAGCCTTGTCCGACGCCCTTTTTAATATTAATAGTTTCCGTTTTTGAATTCCCTACACGTACAGATGCACATTGATTGTAATAAAGATTTTGAATGATCCTTATGTCATTTTTATCAATGTTGATGTCTTTTAGCATCTGGAGCATTTTTTCATGTTTTACTCGGACAAAGGTCTTCCCAGAGTCGAGAAAAAAGAAATAAAGCTTTTGCTGCATTTCTATAGTTCTTTTTTTTGACACTGTCTTCATGTAAATTGCATTTCGTTTTCCTTCATCAGGCATAAAGCCATGTTGTTTATCTCCGATTTCAGCCGTAATTTTGTTCTCCATTAGACGCACGCGTATTTCAAGTAGTATTAGTGATGGCCTTTAGTAAAAGGGGTGGTCTGGGGTGTGTAATCTGCGGCCCGCGACGTGAAGTTTTTGTGGCTCATGGAAGAATTTTGTGGCCTGTGAAAGAAATTTGGAAATTTTGGCAAAATTGAACCTGTAATATTTCGGCGAAATATTATTGACTTTCAAAAGAAAAAATGTCATCACTGACCAAATTGGGGAAACGTTGGTAAATTTGCAGCTGTAAAAACTGTGATCGCCAAAAAAGGTCTTCACTACCATATCCCATAAATACCATCACTAATCATACTTAATTGAACCCGGATACGAAGTTCAACCCGCCTGCGGATTTTTCTAAGAATCAAAAATCGGTCCGCCTACAAAAAGAATTGCACACCCCTGGTGTAATTCCAACATAGAATTTGCCTATTTTTGTATTGTTTATAGCTGTTAGTTTAGCCATGATTTAATCGAAAGATGTTGATGTTTTGATGATCGACATTTCGTTATATATGTTGTGTTATCATGTGACCTTGTCATGCTCTCGCGTCCTGCAAATCTTTTTTTTTCTTTATCACAGGCTTAAACTGGTTTTTATTTGCGCGCTATTTGGAGCGTTATTTATGTAGACGCGCGCACGCTCATACATAGCGTCAGGAGTGTGCATTTTTGCGTGTGCGTGCTTGCTTGTTTGGCAGATGACTGAACTATTTAGTTCTAAGCTGTAGCTGTGTTCATCTGTTTGTTCTGCATGGGCTGTAAATTGATGTTAAAGCAATTAACGGTAGTTGGTATGCGGTGCGTGGGTACAGGATCTGTTTTGGCTGGTTTAGAAAATAGCCGGACAATGTTGCGGAGAAGAAGCAATTGAGTTTATGCGAGAATGCCAAGTTGATCCTCAAAATCGATTTTAATTTGACCTCGCTTAATTAATTGTGCGCATTCGATATAACGGCGTCTCTTTGGCATAAATTATTCCCTATCGGTTGAGTCTGAGTGGAGTTATGTGTGAAAGGTGTAGTGAGAATATGCTCCGTACTTACAGACCGTTTACAGTTGCAGCGTACGAAAGAGGGAAAAATGACGTGCATGTAACCGTCAAAATGGCGATGGTTCGGTTACAAAAGAAGATTGATTAAGCAGATGATGTCATTGGATATAGAGGTGTTGTTATTGTTCAAACGATCAGTTATTCAACCGTCAAGTTCAGTTGATTCATGACGTCACACGCCAGCTGTTTTCTTACTGACAACTGGCATTGAGTGTCAATCAACAGACGCTCACTTGAAAAATGCGAAACTAGACTGCAGTTACAGATTGATGCTGGTTAGCGTGCAGTGTGGCTGTTGCTTGAAAGGATTTACATTCACAGACTCAGGAACTGGATTATATTACTGGATTATTAATTAAACTAAAAGAGAACAATGTGTGAGCTAATTTTAAAGAAACGAATTGCCAGCAGAAGCTCATCTTTCGGATTACTTTTGTTCATTTTGAAACGGTTATTAAAGTAGCTCTGTGGCATTTTAAACTAGTTGTAGCGTTCACTGAGCTGTGGTGGACATAATATCAATACCGCGCGTTGAAGCAGATATCATTGCGTGGGATGCGGAATGTCTTGCGGTAATCCAGCTCACTTTAAATTATGAAGAATTTTTGCTTTAATCGCCGCTCGCACATGTTTATTGCACGAAAGGTCGCGCTTTAGCTGTAGTAAGAGCATTTTTTTTGCGATGAGTGCTAATGCGATCTTAAATTTTGCATCTTCAATCAGTTTTAATTGTTAGGTAGCCTGCATATCTTTTTCGCTACCAAACGCCGTAGAAATCTGCTGATGAATTTAGTTTCTCGCAAAGCTTTTATCGCTCGCACTCATGGCCGTTTGTTTGCTTTATGAAGTGATTCGCTCAGTCTGGCGGTTTGATATTGCGCAATCTTGAACGTTTGCTTACGTACAGACGTGTTGCTTTTGGCCAAATTGTCTGCGCTGCTTGGAAGGGCGATCGGTATCATTGCGCTAAGTATATCAGCAAGTAAATATGCTTATTGTCGTCTAGCTAAGCTGGAAGATCTGTGGATGATTCACCTTAGTCGGTTGGTTTCCTATCGGGCCTAGTTTTATGCTTTCGTGCTTCAACTTAGTTTTTATCGCCTCAGGGCCTTTCCCGTTTTAATTGATCGACTTTGAATTTGTTTCGTGCGCTTTCTTATGACGTGTCAGTCACGCATGAGCGATTTCAGTCTTGCTAAAAACAGCAAAACCAGCTTTTTTCGATCAGATCTTAATGACGTCACAATACAGCGATTAAATTTGGCGGAAGTGATTTGCCTACGTATTTCTTCAATTGCTTTGTTAATCATTAATCAATGATGCTCTTTTACCAGTTACAAGCTTTATTACGAAACAAACGTTGACAATTGCTTTATAACCCGCATCTTTTTCAAGCTTGTCATCACGTTGGCTGATTTTGTCTAGTGATTTTTGTTTCACTTTACTCCGACCTCAATGTTGTGCGCACATGTGGTATACAATATTTAAGATACATTTCATGGATATCTTCTTTACGCTGTATTCAGAATGGAGTTTGTAACCTTCAAAGTTGAATGCAAGTTCAAATCAAACCCATCAAACACATTTTTGGCGTCATATATGAGCGATTAGCTCTATAATTTATTCTTGAGGTAACAAGTTTGTGGTCGCTTAATGGTTGCATAATACGAGTGAAGTGGAAAAAACTCAGTCGCAATCTGTTGTAAATCTCGCTCAATGAATCATATCGGTGCATTGCTGTGACCACAAAGTGTTCGTTAAATATGGTGTTTCGTTTTTCGATCTTTCGAATTTGAAAAATAGTTCTATCACTCTCGGAACGATGACGTTCGATGCGTCAAATCTTTCGTAATTAAATCAATCATCGCCACCGTGTGGCATCGATCGCAGGCATCCATTTTTCCGATCACCTTAAGCACGTGACCGTCATGTTATTGATCGTTGTTTAGATCCGGAAGCCGTCGCCAGACTTGACTCTGACTGAAGCGAAGTTTTTGTCTACCTGCATTTGCTGCATGGATAGAAGAAGCGTTACGACATAAGGGCAGTTGTGAAAGCGCGATTTGTTTATTGTTTTTTTCGTGACGTTTAGTGCACTGCGCAGCTGTGAACTTGGTAACGTCAGTAGTTAAGGTGACAGGAAGTGCATTCTGTTAGCAATTTTGCGGGCTGTTGTTCGTCGCAGATGCCAATATTTTTATTTGGTGATTTACGAGCTCTGGTCGTATCATATACAACGTTGGCTTGAAGTTGGAAAATGCAAGTTTGCTTCAGGTTTGGTTATTGCGCTGGCAATGGAAAAGGTGCTGATCGGCTGTTTTTCCTCGCTATTTGCAGTTTTTGTGGTTGCAGCGCACTGTGGCTTCTTCAATGATATTTCCGGAGCAGACGTGAACATCTGTTGTTCCATTTGAGGACAAATCGGTGAAATTAGTTTTGCGATGGAGGATAAAAGATAGAGTAATATGGTGTGAAGTCACGGTTACTACGATTGGTGCTTGTCCTTATGGTATTTTTTGATTAGCAGCAGTACGTCAACAAGTAGTTGGTCGAGATATTCAGTTAAATTGTTTTTGTTTACTCACTCGCTTTTGTTGGCCAGCACTTCCTCAAAATCGTAGCACGTTCCTAGAATCCTTGTGGTTTCAATTCGTTCTTATCTGGTATCTGTCGAGCAGTCACTCGGTCACAATTAAACTGCTTTGAAACAATTTGCTCTAACGAGTATTATTTCATTTAGCAATGCAAAAAACCGAAGTAAATCAACATAAGCTTGTTCTGTGTAATTTCGTATGGCCTTTCAGCTTGTCAAACTGGTGTCATGATCTCACCACAATATAGTTGTTGAAAGTTCTTCGTAAACAAAGAAAAAAACACAGCAGCATTAGTACAGATAGAAACCGAAAGTAAGTTTTAATTAAAAGCACGAATTCGCTCGCATTCGCTTTGGTGTGTCACGCATTTGTTACAAAAGCACTTCATAGTTTCTTACGTGAACAAGTTTCGTTGTTGAATATCTAAGTGCAAATTGGATTTCTTTATACTTGTTGGTGACCACAGTTGCCAATCTTGCGAGTTTTTTCGGCCTCTTGGGTCTTTTTTCGCAAAATACCTGGAAAAAAATCTTACTACAATATATTTTTTTAACCGGCTGAAGGATATTTTTGATCGAGAAACCCGATTAAAAACCCGACAGTGGTGCAGGAAGCCGAGATTTTAGTAGGTTTGAGTAAACCTGGACGGTTTTGAAAAGCAGTCAATGCTGAAATGACTGGATTTTTGGGAACTTCAGTGAAACCAGAGTTCGGTCAAAACTCAAACCACAACTTATAAAGTCTCGGGGTTTTTTCCTCCAAAATTGCCAGTGCTGGGATTTTTTTGACTCGACTGGGATTTTTGCTCATTTCCACCTTGCAGCTATGTTGATGACTCCGTACATTCTAATAGCTTTGAGAAAATGGGTTTTGCTAACAGCTTTTTGTGACATACTCATTAGAACATACCGGTAGTTACCGTGTTTCCCCGAAAATAAAGCAAAGCGTACCGTATATTAATTTTTACTGCAAAATATGACATTAGGGCTTGCAAAGTAGAGAATTATGAGATTTCTAAATATACAGAATATTCATCCATAGCAATCATGTTGGACAGACGATATTTAAAAAAGTCTATCCCATCGACAAAGGATAATTTATCTACAAATTATGCTAGGTTCACGTGTCTCGTTGCTGCAGCGTGTTATGTGCTGACCTATTTTTATGACGTCGTTATTTCCCACTATTAAGGACTTATTTTAAAAGTAGGACTTGTATTAAAATCATTCTGAAACGTCACGCTAGGCCTTATTTTCGTGAAAACACGCTAGTAGCTTAGCTTGCAGATGATCTCGATTGTTTATCAGCCTTCAGTCCGATGGTCTCAGTTCGCTAAGTCGGATACGAGGCAACGTCAGTCCTTTTGATCCTAAGCCCTTCTATTAGAAAAACTCATAATTTGAAGATATTGACGTTGCCCCTTATTTTAAGGCTGGTTTCCATTAGGCGTAAATTGCAGTCGCTGCGTGAAAAATTCTTTATTTCTTAGTTTTACGCGCTCCTGCGCTCAAGAGCGCATAACGAAGAGTTCAGTATTTTTCTTCAGTTACTTCCCATCATTCATTTCCGTGTTATCAGCTGCCTGCCTGTTTTTTTTTGCTGTTGTTAATGATTTGTCCGCAGTTATTAACCATATTGCCATTCGACATGATATAAATTGCCTGCGAAAAACCTTTGGAAAAATCGCGTTTCAAAGTTAGGCGTATGCTTTCATTTTGTTCACTGCTGACACCCCAACAAGACCGAACCAATTGCAGGGTGTGCTTGAAGTGTAACCACAGAGACACAAGCTTTTGCAAATAAAGATTGTGGTTGTCAGCCAGCCCAACGTGCATGTGGCTAACTAAGAGCTGCAATCTCCCCCATCAAAATACATCTCAAAGCTGACATCCATCTTCCATTATAGGCAAAATTTGCTGTTGTGCAGTTGTCCACAAATTGCTCGATGTTGCTTGATGCAAGTAGCAAGCAAGTGCCACATTACTGTAGAGACGCTAATTAACATTTGCATTTTCGTGTCAATTGAAGTGCATTTGAAGTTGGGCTGTTTTAACGCGCGCTTGGCAAAACTGTCGTGAGGTTTATATGTGTTGTGCGTTGGAAGTAGCACAAACTATTTTTTTTTTAAAAAAAGTATGACCAAACTTTGTTAAAGCTGCAATACACAACGGAATACAACGAGTATCAAACAATGTAAAAACCAGCCTGTTCTAGTTCATGCCTTTTGAAGCCTTCAATATAGAAAACGAAAGTTTTAAATGTGAAGGAAGCATCATGCGACAAAATGTAATCGGCGTCGAGAAACCTGTGGTTGTATGCCTTTTGAAAGCTTCAACCGAAACAGCAAAGGATTTAAAAGTTAGAAATAGGAAAAAAGACCGGTGACTGATAGATTTGAAAAAAATGTTGCCGCGGTTAATGGTGATACTGATGCAAGACCATTACCTTTGAAGTTTCTTGGTAGACATGATAGTAGCTTGTTTATTTTTGGTAACACTCGGTAGGCCTATTAGGTGCCGTTACGGGTAATTTGAGTTTAAAACGGTCTAGTGGTCTGTTCAGCATATCAAGGTTAATTGAAACCTCGCCTATAGTTGGAAGGTGCAGGCTTGACAAAGCTTACCCTTATCTTGGGTGTTCGATTATATTGCGGTTAAACATCTTAATTCGGCATACCGTTGTTAATGCATCACATAACTTGTTGAACCGGCATATTTTAGCCTAGGTCGACCTTGAAACTTCAAACGTGATCGTCTTGAATTGGCCTCGAGAGTATCCTTGACAGCTTAAAGATGAGTTACGAATCTTTCTCCTTATTTTGAATTTTAAAACCCTTGGTTCTCTTTGTTTATTGGGCAAACCAACAAACCAGTCTAGCTTTTTGGCGGTCATCAAGATTCGTTCTTTAGTAATTCTTAATTACATGACGTCGTACTGTAATAAATATATCACGAATTATTTAGCTCAGTAGCTCATATGCTACTTCCTTGTGTTTTATACGAAACCATCTCAGTAGGTTGTTGATGGCACAGAGCTTTATAATGCAGCTTCGAATAAAAGAAACAATGCTAAAGTTCGCCCAAAGCTTTTTTAATAACTGGTCAGTGGTCACAATGCAGCAAAGCAACGAGCCATTGCAGGCCTTAGCTAGCGACTGAATCGCCTGGTACTGTATTTCGGAGCTGGGAAATGTTTATAACAGGGAATCACACTCCACTTTACTTTGACTCTTCGCATTTGGCACGATGCTGCCGCCGATAAGTGCGTCTCGAAAAGTTTTTGGCAAAGCAGCGTTTTCATGCTACCTCTATATAAATTTTCAGCGATTCAGGAATCGTTTTAGTAATGTGTTAAGTTGTAATATTTGTCGACTAATCATAACTGGTTCGTTTGATGATCGTGGAGCTGCCGGCCCCCTCTGTTACGTCATGCAGTAGTAGCACCATTAAAGCGCGCTGCATTCTTCCATCTACTCCTCACCAACCTCACATTATGTGGAGTTCATCTGCGTTGAGTGTGGACGGCTTTAACAACAGCCATGTCTCGTGGAATGCTCTCTCGTCCTGTCGCATTGGCTGGTTCAACAACAAAAGCACTGGCCTTGAAGCTCGGGTGTCGCGCGCCAATAAAATGCCACACGGCTTACCGACACCACCTGGCAAGGGCTACAGCGAAATCGACTCTGCTGAAGATCAAGCATTGGACTACAGCCAAAAGGATGATGACCATCAGTCCTATGGTAATAAGATTCATTACGCGTTGAATTGCTTCGCTGCATAATATTTGATCTGCGATATTAACTTCCGCATGTTTTACGCCATTGTCACTCGAATTCTGCTATAAACAGGGCTTGCCAACCGTCCTTATTTTTAAGATTTCTTCTTTGACGTATTGCATTGCGTTTTAGAAATTAGTGTTACTCGTATTTCAGCGAAACGTTCTTATTTTTGATTTAGATCTTCCTTTTGTTTTATATTTAGCAGTATGCAAAAATTTTTATTGCAGCTTTTTTCAACTCATTCTAAATTTAGATTTAAGAATAGAATCTGAGATTTTGGGCAAACTATTTTAAAACTTCAGACTTCTAAAAGAAAGGTCTTTTTCCGGCTCAAAATAAACTCATAAACATACGCAGTACATAGTGAATCCTGAACGACCGTAGCAAAATTATTGGAAAAAAATTTGCAAGTGGTATGAACCCGTGCTTTGTTTGCGTGTCTTAGTCAGACCGGACCCCTGGACCGATGTGTCTTAGTCAGACCGGACCCCTTAGTCAGAAGCTAGGCTGCTCGTCCCCACCGCTTTTCAACCACATGAAGACGGAGGTATCCCTTTAAGTGGCATTTCAAGCACACAACTAGCAAACCTGCTTACTTTTTTCATACGCTATCGCTTTTTCGTGCTAAACGCGATGCAGGTAAGCTATGAACAGCCTTTTAAAAATCTTTATGGCTTGGCTCGACTAGGGAAATGAATCGTGGTCTCCCGACCGCAAAGCGGACGCTGTAACCACTACATCACAGTGCCGGTCAATGTTATCCCCCGGTATGACTGTACACAAGAACCGTCTTGTGGCGCATTGCTTGTTGTTATTCCTCGCTTCGCACTAGAAAAGCCTAAATTTGAAAATTTTTTAAGGCGCTGCTGGTATTCGTCAGGAAATGCATCCGCAGTTATTTCGAATACTGCATTGCTCCAGTAGAAACCTTGGTGCGGAAGCGGGGGAAATTAAAGCAAAACCTGAAAAAGGACGTAAAGTGTTGGTTTATTCAATTTTATTAAAGTAAAACGTAGCTTAGTAGAGAAATGAAATCAAATTGACACATACAGGTGAAGTCCTTGAACGTTAGTGCTAAAGTAGAGTCATGTCGGGATGTGCTGTTCAGAATCGATACTCTAGAATTATATCGAATCAAAATTTTCGAATCTAGAATCTTCAGAATTTCCAATACTCCTGTGATAGAAGAATAAAATCTGCGAATAGACGCAACAAATTTCAATCGTGTAGCATTTCTGTATATTTATAATTCCACAAAAACACACACACACACACACACACACACACACACACACACGTTAGCTCAGTGCCGAAAGAACACTTCAATAACCAGTTTAATCAGACGACTTATTCAATAATCTGATAAATTGTTTGTTGCAATGTGGAATAATTATCTCACCAAACGAGACCCAGTTGAGCGAAATCTTTATCAGGTTGCTGAAAATAGGCACTCAAAAAGCTTCTTTTGGGGCAGCGTAAGAAGCAGGGATGCTCATACCTTTCAAACAAGGCACATTGAGCAGAATAACTTTCTTTTTCGAAATACAAGACAAACAGATCGTTTCAAGTTAATAAACGCTAAATTGGTTCCGAAATTCGATCCGGTTTAAGATCGGTGCCAGTTCTTAAGGCTTTGAAATTCTGAAATGGGCATCCGTAGATTGATGTTCAAAGTCCATTTCTGGAGAAATAAGTTCATCGCACCCACTGCTCTAGTATGTTGAGCTGCTAATTACGTAATACTCGAAATGTCGTTGTTAGTTTTGTTGATGATGGTCCTGTTGAAATGCGTCTGGCTTCGTGTGTTTACATAAGCATGTAGACATGATAATAGCCATACCATGAATTCCATCACATACTAGTCACAGTGCGCTCGCTGTTTACATTCAAAACTTTGACCCTTGTAAGATTGCTTTGCTGACCAACGCTACAAAAGCGAGTGAAAAACTTTTTTGGTTAATATTTATTTCCGAATTCGTGGGAAAGGCCATAAAACTTCACCATGACACTTTCCAATGCAATGTTCATTCAGCTTTAATTCTGCTTGCCAAGGAGGAAGTTAACAGTGTTTTTCGCATCGACCCAGGACCCTATCCAGTCTTGAACTCGTTTCATGTACAGTACTACGTGATCTCAATAAACTTCAATTAATTGTTGCAGGTGGATTGCGTCCAGTCAGCAGCAAAAATCCTTTCAACGCGTTGTTGGCACCGTTGGGCTCGATTGGTATGTGTTTTATAAACATGTAGACGCTAAATGGCAAATCCTTATCCACTTGCGCAGAACTTGTTATATAAATAGCATTGCTTTGCTTAAAATCGCATTCAATATCAAGTGGTGCTAAGAAGGTTTTGTATGGATATTTTATTTGACTGCACTCCATATATGGGTGTCGTGCGTTGGCCTTAAGATGCTTATGGTGACTGTAGAGGAACGGTCACTGTGGTGATTGAGTTTGGTCTTTAAGGCTGGTTTCTATTAGGCGTAAATTGCAGGCGTAGCGTGAAAAATTTGTTTGTTTCTATAGTGAACCAGAGACTAATAATAATAATAAAATTGGTTGACTATAGAAACAAAAAGATTTTTCACGCTACGCCTGCAATTTACGCCTAATGGAAACCAGCCTTCAGGCTTAGCGTAATTCTTGTGCACTGGCCATTCCGAACGCTTAAGATGTTCTTGTCAGCTTTCCACCTTTCCTGATGCGAGTAGCGACGAGCTAAGCTTTCGGCATTGTGCTGCCAGAAGCTCATAACCACAGCTGCAATCGCACAATAGTAGCCGTATAACGCACACGACATCACTTTCGCATGCCACTGGTGATGAAGTGCAAGCATTAAAAAAATCTCAACTGCTTATTTTAGTTCATTTTATTTAGCTCTTCTGGTAATGATAGCGTTTATTGAGATTAACACAAGTTCTTACCGAGCAGGCAAAAAACTTCAATATCCGTCAACGTTTCGAACAGTTATACAGCTGTTCTTCATCAGGATCAATAATAAACGAAAGCGCGAGTGAAGCATATAAATAGAACTTGTATTAACTTCAATAAACGTTATCATTACCAGAAGAGCTAAATAAAATGAATTTATCAAAAATACCTGGTGGCCAGAATAACTGAATATGTTGGTACTGAAAATATGCGGCGTTTGTCGTAGAAATGCTCTGTACCGACAGCACAAGCAGCTTTAACGTCGCTCTCAACACCAGCTTGTTTTATGCATAAAAAGAAAGGCTTACGTTTGACAAGACGATAACGGCGTATGTAACGAAGTATTGCTGTGCTTTTCAGATTTGAGCGAGGAGAATTGCAAGGAGTGCACCCGGCTGCGAACTTCACACCATCACCACCGCCACATGATGGCTCAGACTGGTCAAGATTTGCAGCAGCCGTATTTCGGACAACAAAAGGTACTCACTGTTCGATATTGTTAACCGGTTCGTTTTGCGAGCTGGTCATTTACCATGCGAACCGAAAATTTATGGCTGAAGAAGTTCGCTGCCTTCACCGAAAAGGTTTTGTACATGGTGCGAAATTATGGAAGACGTGTTGGAAATGAAAACCCTGTCGTTGCTTCATCATCGGTCCGGCTTGATTAGAACGATAGTTAAACTGCCGCGCGTGCTAATCTCATTTAAAAGGTGTAGCCACTCTTGAAATAAACAGTTCAATTTGACTTCTACTTGCATTTACTTCTCGTACATTGCCATGTTTTTTAAGATGGAGACGTTTTCCAAGTCTCCCGTGGTTTCTCACCATTTTTCAATTCCGAAGAAATGATCAACTGACAACCACCGGACATTCCATACTTTGATTATTTTGCGGTGTTTAGTACATCAATGACAAAGATAATCACATTTCTTTTTTTTCCGTTCTCAATGACAAAGTTTCAGGATCAGAGTTAATTGTTTGAAAACTAACGATATGGTTTGAAGCACCGTCTGATTATGATGTAAAGAAAGGTTGTGCAAGTTTCGGGTATTGGGATAGAATTGCGCAGCCCGCATTCACAAGTAAATTAAATTTTCAGATTGAAAACTGATTGAGTGAAGTGGGTGTGCTTGCAAAACAAAAACGAACCGATCGCGTGAAATGGGCGTGCTTGCCAAAAGCTTACTCATTGCTGAAGTAAAGAATATCATTGTAAAGCTGCGTTCCAACGAGCGAATTAGGCGTTTTTATGGACGTTTTCTTCATGTGACATCTTTCAGATCGATACTACAACACGTCATACAATAAGCAAAGCGCTGCGTTTCTTGGCATTGTTATATTCATCACCTATCATCGCTTTATAATGTTTTGTTTCAGGAGCAAAAAGTCCTGGGTCCGTTTCGAGAATCCCATACTGCGCCGGCACGTAAACTGTCAGTGGATCTCATTAAGACCTACAAGCATATAAATGAAGTAAGTGCGTTTGTCATAAGCAAGAAGCGTGAAATCGAAATCAAAGCTCTTGCGTACTTCTCAAAACTGAACTGGTTTGTCTTTTTGGCGAGACGTGAAGCCCCCAGTGAGCATATGTGAACGACATGGATATAATACATCAGCACACGCTCTTGAAGAATATTGCACGTTTGAACAGATCATTGTAGTTTTGGCTCCAGCAGTGGCTACTTGCTCAGGACTCAACGAAACCCAAGATATTTAATCATGACCGAGTAAACTGTTTCATATTTCAACCTCCGCATTACTTCCATTGCTGAGTGACACTGGAAACCTGTCAATCATCTTTTTGAAGTCTTTGGCCTGACTCGAAGAAATTAGGCCTCCAGATCTACCGACTGTGATGCGGACGCTTTCAATCACCACACCACCTCGGAAGTTACATTGTCCCAAGACTTCTGCAGCATTGTTAGGTGGTAGAATCGCCGTGAAAGTTATTGTTTGGGATTAAAGCATAGCTAATCAATATTTCATTGACATTGACCTTCGCAAGTGCATCTTGTGGAAGACTTAGTCTAGCGTTGACAATGTGCAGCGCAGCAATGGATTGTTTCAAAATATTTTGCTGCACAACTCAACGAAAAGATGAGGTAAAGTTAGACGTGTGCATCATAACTTGCACCACCGGCTAAAGTTCTTGCTGAATATAGCAAAGCACTTGGTCAAATGCCCAAAACGTTCGAGTTATTTTTACTCGTAGCTCTCGAGTAAATTGCCTGGAAAAGTACGCGTTGTTTAGAATAAAAAAAAAAGATTGAAATTGCTTTTGAAAACAATTTAACATTGAAAAGATGTTAACTAATTGATGATATCACCGTAGTCAAGCTGCTTGCCCAGTATTTTGTTAGAGACCATTGTCAGCCACCCGCCATGATGGTGGTCCAGTAGTCTTCCTAAATTTTAAGTTCAAAACGAACAACAGCTTTCTAATATGATCATCCTGCGTTTGCAGTGGGCTCTGGCTATTGTATTTCACGCTGCTGCTGTCTTCCAAAGAAAAGAATAATTTCTTACGTACGCTGATTTACACTGCTGCATTTTCTCGGTTAGGTCTATTACGCGAAGAAGAAGAGAAGAGCTCAGCAAGCTGCCGAAGCTGATCCTCGACCTCAAAAAGAACGACGAATATTCAATGATGGTTACGATGACATGAATTATGATTATATTATCAAGAACGGAGAGAAATGGAACGATAGATACGAAATCGATTCTTTAATAGGAAAAGGATCATTTGGACAGGTACTGAGTTGTAAAATTGATTTGCTTTTTTTGTTCCTTGAAAATCTTTGCAGGTAAAAGAAGTCAGGCGAAATCGAAAAAACAGAATTGATTAAGGTTATGCATGTTTGCATAAACGAAAGTTACAATCGTATTGAGCTCAATAGCTTTTATGAATTTGAGTTTGACTTTAACTTGCTTTGCTCTAGACGTAGTGTATATCACTAAAAAACTTGTCGCTCTTACTTGGTTGCGCAATTAATAGCTCTTTATTGCTCTTAAAGTGGTTGCGGAAGTATTTTTTAATAATTTACGTTGCGTTTGGAGTGGCGTTCTCTGTGCCAGCAGCAGCGACCACTTTGAAACGAGTTCGAACAAAGTTCGATGAATAACTGTAGTGGTTTTTTCCGTAATCAAATGAGCAAAAATAAAACTGCCTAACGAGCAAAGACGGATTAATAATTTAAATGGTACGTATTTCAGGTTGCAAAAGCATTCGACCATGAAGAACAGGAATACGTCGCCATCAAAATAATTAAAAATAAAAAAGCCTTTTTCAAGCAAGCGCAGATTGAAGTGAAGTTGCTTGAGCGAATGAATCAATATGACGCCGACAACAAATACTACATTGGTAAGCAGGATATCAAATATTAAGTAATTATATGAATTGAGAGTATTTCGTCTTGTCTACGCATACAAGTCAAATGAGATCGTAGGTTATGTGTTATCGGTTTATCAACTGTATAATTTAGATTGTTATGTTCCATTTTTCGATTTTATCTTAGTTACTCAATTGTTTAAAATAGCGTGAAAAAGGTTTGCTGGTAAACAAAGATGAGTGTTTGTTTGCTCTTTGTTTCAACATGGTGTATTTAAAAGTTGGGAAAGCAAATTATTTTAAAAATAATTTGGGTCGAAAGTGCCACTTGAAACTTCATATTTTGCAACAGTGTCCCTCTTAATACATAAGAATCCAATTTGTGAACTTTTCATCTCTTGCGCTCACTCAAGCTTTTGCTTTCCTGCTGCAGTTTTTGTGCAGCTCACTTAGCCAACATTGCACGTATCTGTCTCGCGCGCCTTGTCATTACGTGATCAGCATTAGTGTTTTAGCTGCCACTAATCAACCATTATGTTCCATGAAACAAAGGTGTTGTTATCAATATCGAATTCATGCATTTTGTCGCCACCGACATGAACCGCACTGTTGAGTGACGCGGCTTTCCATCTGTCAAACGCAGGAGCCTTCCCACACTCGTAAACTTATTTATATTTTTTTTGTTTTCGACGATCAGAATTTCTCATGGCTGTTAGTCGCAAAGTGGTTTGCGGTTTTAAGTTTATGAGGTCATTACTTTGAAGCAGCACGGCTTCTTCACACCACCGAATAAGCCGTAAGAATAGGTTACCTCTGGTACTGCTTACTGATTGCATGGCGTGATTTGTATATATGCATGTGCTAGTGCTAATTGCCTCACTTACGACAGCATGTACTGTCAATTGTCATTCTTACAGTGCTTTTGAAATGCTTGTACTGTACTGTTTAAAAATCGGTTCTGTTTTTTGAATTTTCCGTTCATCATTGGGTTAGCATAGACAAGCTGCTCGCCTACATGTCGTAAGAGTCGACAATGAGGCTTCCACCTATGTAGGTGGGGGAATTGCCGTACTGCAAATTTGAATTATAAACGGTTCGATATTGACCGTCGCTTTCCCGTAGTCGGGCGATTCTCAATTTTGTTCGCCTTTTGAAAATTCATGAATACTGGCGACGCCCTAGGTAAATCTAAAATTTACCCGATTTAAAGTTAAAGATTGTTTCCTTTTTAAGGGAGATCAACCCTTTGAAAACGTTTTGTTTACCCAAACTCATGGCTCAAATCTTTTGTTTTGATGTTGAATTCGCCCATTTTGAAATTTAAGACCTTTTTTGGGCATCAACTCTACACAACTATTTCTGTTGTCAGTAAGTTGTTCCCTCGGCAAAGTTTGGCAGCGTCCACTCCGGAACCGCTTTCGTATCCTGATCTTCATGGGGTAGGCGGAATGAACGGAATCACGGTTTCACGCTGTGGCTTCATCCTAAGGAGGAGGGGAGAGTGAAAGCAACTACAATTACTTGTTCGTGTTGTACTCGGTTGCGTATTTACTTCATCAAACATAGAACAACCGTGCATATCAATTTTTTTATTTCATGAATATTGAATTGCATTCCAGCTTTTTCTGCGTAACATGCCACGCATAATCTGTTTGTGACCTCGCTTTTATTTGATTGACAGTTCGTTTAAAGCGCCAGTTTTTCTTCCGCAATCACCTCTGTTTGGTCTTCGAACTTCTATCGTACAACCTGTACGACCTGCTGAGGAACACAAACTTCCGTGGAGTATCGCTTAACCTCACTCGAAAGTTCGCCCAACAGGTTAGCTCATTTGTTATCTTGCTCATTTGCTATTAAAGCTACGGAAATCCGGGGTAAGATGAGGTTAGATGGGAATTTTTTAATAAATTGCTTTGAAAAAGTACCAGCATTGTATTAGAACATGACGTGTAATTAGTGAAGTTCTATCATGAAACAAAGCGATTTGACCCCGCAGTAATGAACTGCTGATATGTAAACCCAGTCTATTAGGGAGAACACAGGTCGTATTAGGAAGGCAATCCCCCTTTCGCTTTTTTCTTCAAAGTTTGCGCAGTTGGATTTTAAAAAAATTTTCGTCGTATTTTAAGGGGATGTTAAGGATTGTCATTTTCTAATCGTTTATTTCAAACAAGCACTAGAGTTAAATCTATACTCAAGATTCGACATTTGAACGTTTTGCCAATCTATCGTTGCATATGGTACAGGTTGACCATCACTAATCCAGACAAGGAGAAATCCGACACTAATTTGACCTAGAAAACAGTACCTGTACTCTGCGCTGTAATTATATAAACTGAATAAATTTTGTACTGTACTATACCTGTACTAATTATTTTACCTGTTTTTTATTAACATTTCACTTGTCTTTTCGTTATTAACCAACTTGTATTGATATAGAGGATATTTTAATTTTAAGATGAGGTGGTTAACAACTAGGTTTGTGTATTCCAAGAATAAATGGCTAATCCTGCCCCCTCTCCCAGGTCCCAATGATTCCGGATTAGTGGATGGTCAACCTGTACTAACATGTACAGTAACTTCAATAACAGTGCACAGGCAGTCGGTGGTCACTCTTGTAAACATAAGCTAGCACTTTTCGCAACCATTAGTTTAGTTTATTAATATCCAGGCCACGTTTTAATATATGACGTCACAATGTCGTGTTTCACATGACGCGACAATAAATCTTAGCCAGCTCTGTTGCATATATTTGCGTCCGATTAGGAGGCAGCTTGGTTGACTTGAATTTGTTGTTCAGGTTTTATTGTTGCAAACATTTGTATTGCCACGCATTTCATTTGTATTTTTATACAATGACGTGAGTGACGTGTTATTTTAAGATTGGTTTACACTGAGGTAAAGTCTAAAGCGAAAACTAGGTCGTAAAGCTGGTAATGGAAACCAATCAAAGTTGAATGAGCAAATCTTTAACTAGATTTCCTAAGCAAGTGTAAATACGGTTTTTACTTAAGGTCGATGTATCGCTCCAGTAATTGCTATATTCAAACTAAACTTGTTCCTATTTATTCCAATGCATCGGCCTAAAATAAACTAAAGATGGCTTTCGTTTAAACCTTGCTAAAAACACTTTCTTAAATATTGCGTTTGCTTGAAGAAGTTAACATTTGCATCAAAAAATGCGAAATAATGTTTTTAAATGCCAAACCCTTTTTCTCTGTTAAAAATACACCAATGCAACTGCACGAGTTTTAATTTTCATTTTTTCAGTTGTGCACTGCTCTTCTCTTTCTTTCTACTCCTGAAATAAGCATCATTCATTGTGATTTGAAACCCGAAAATATACTCCTGTGTAATCCGAAGCGAAGTGCGATTAAGATCATCGATTTTGGAAGTTCTTGTCGACTTGGAGAGCGGGTAGGTTGATGCGAAGTGCAATGTGTGGTTGTTCATCGCTGCTGTGTGGTTTTACATGTGCGCTCCGTGCTGATGCTTGATTGAAATGTGGTTGTGCGTAAACGCAATGTGGTTGTGCGTAAACGCAATGTGGTTGTGCGTGAGTGCAATGTGGTTGTGACCTGGAAAAGACACTTTGCAGCGTCGCAGTGCTTATGATAGAAATCAGTACTGGTCGTTTGTAAGATTCCGGAACACCATTTGATTTATTTAAGTAAAGCTTGTAACACAATCGGAAAAATAGCTAGTGGACTATATTAGATGTTGTTGATATGGTACAGTTCGCTTCATACCTGTGCATCACACAGTTATGAACGGCGACAGCATTTTAGTTTTGATACTGGGCAACAAACTGGATCACAGCTGTGATTCAGTACATTTTCATTGCACCTCAACTTGTTGTCAACTGTTGAGAATAGTTTGGTTGCCACGTTTAAGATGTGCGTTGTCGTTTCAGATTTATCAATACATCCAATCACGCTTCTATCGATCACCTGAAGTGCTGCTGGGAATTCCTTACGACATGTCGATCGACATGTGGTCGTTAGGCTGCATATTGGTTGAAATGCACACGGGAGAACCGATATTCGCCGGGTCAAACGAGGTCAGGGGTGACGTTTTTTTAGATGATCAACCTAATTTGTCACTGCACTTTATTTGGCGTGGTAGTGTTTATAAAATGTATTTCATGACACTTTTCTCAGTAAGAAGTTTTACTCGTTGGATTAAACGCTTGGAGCGATGAGTACAAAAACCTGCGCGATGGTGCAGTGGTTAGAGCGTCCGCTTCGCAGTCGGTAGACCTGGGGTTCATTTCCCAAGTCGAGTCATACCAAAAGACTTTAAAAAATGATATTCACAGCTTCCCTGCTTGGCGCTCAGCATAAAAATGTGATAGTGGGGAGAATAAGCCGGCAAGTTCGCTTGTTGTGTCCTTGGGCAAGGCACTTAACGGGACGCCTCCGCCTTTATGTGGAAGACAGGTGGCCTACCCGTACTTCACCGGATTACAATTGTGAAGTTGCTCACTCAGCATGTTGTAAAAGGCGACTCTTGGGTACCCACCAATGGCAGTCCGCCTTGTTGGTGGTGGGGCTTTCAGTCACTAATGACTGGTTCGAAATAGGCTACCATCTTTTCCCTAGCCTAATTTCAATTAGGTTGACAGCGTGAACCTGAATTGTCGTTCGTGCCGTACCTCCATCCTGAGGAAGAGGATGAGTAACCACAACAACAACAACATGAGTAGAAAAAGCCTTTTTAAAGTTTAAAGATCGTAGATGGGACCGCATTCAGTTAAGTGTGATGACAGAGACGCTTGAAAGACCATGCCAACCTATGTTTGTACCGCAACGGGCGCCTAAAACCTATACTTAACATTCTTTTTGTATGCGTAGTGATAATGTGAGATGGTAATAGCGCGTAGGTGGTTAAAGCACGGCGGTGTATTTAAAGATTATCTCCACATATTTCTTCCTCCGTGCTAATCACAGTCGCGATCTGCTGTTACTGTTTTTGGTTCTGAATGCGCTGATCAAGCAAATGTTTACTTTCTCATCGATTGCAGGAAGATCAAATGAATAAAATAGTTGAAGTTCTTGGAGTTCCCCCCCAGCATATCCTTGATGCTGCTGCCCCTCAGAAAATACGAAAGTTATTCGAACGGCAACCGGACGGATCATGGAGAGTGAAAAAACAAAGTAGAAAGGTGAAAGTGAAGTGAATCTTTGCAGTCGGTTTAACGTCTGTAGATTAAATGATCTGTGCTATAACCTGAAATCCCTGGTAATGTTTTTTGTATTTTTTATGGTTTGTGCTGCCGGCTTTCATCAGTTAAACCACTGCGAATGATATTATTTATCCTTTTATTCTGTCAACAGGCACAAGGCTGTAGTACATGGTTCCTGAAACTTTTTTGGATATTATCCAAAAATAAATTAAAAAAAAAGTGGCCCTTGAGTATAGGAAAGCTACCTTCTCATAGACCAGCTGTGGAGGTCGTAACGTTCCTCTTGGTTTCCTACGTATTGCTTTCAATAAATTTTTATTGGAAGCCGCCTAGTAGTAAGTAGGTCACATAAAGGTTTCGTTCTGTTTAACGCAAAACCCTATTAACAGCGACCTGGTTAGATATTTTCACACTTTTTGTCTCTGCTTGCAGTACAAGGAGCCCGGCAGTCGGAAACTTCATGACATCCTTGGAGTCGAAACAGGCGGACCAGGAGGACGGAGAGCGAACGAGGCTGGACACACGGTGCAAGATTATTTGAAATTTAAAGGTGCGTTTGTTTGATGAACGACAGACAGTTCAACGCTTGGGGCTGGAACGATCGAAAGTTTGATGCGTATAGTTGCAATAAAGAGAGAGTGAATAAACTTTTTAAATCCGGTTTTGTCTTCGTTAAGAAAGATGCTGGGTTCACGTTGTATTTGTCGGAAGTTCCTAAACAGCATTGTTTCCCTTCGTTCTGTTGATCGCTCTTTTTGATGTTTTTATGATCGAAGAGTAAAAAAATATATCTAACTAACTCCCGCTTCTTTTTAACAAAAAAGAAAAGCAATTCGCGAATAACTACTTGCGAGAGATGTTTATTTGATTTTGAGTTTAATAAGCTCGACAACACAATCAATGAACAATAACAGCTTGCTGTCTTACGTTGCCACGTTCTTGTTTCACCATAGACTTCATACTTTACGAACATGCAATTATTCCGTTAACTACTCTGCATACTTCATAAACTCGCTCTGCAGAAACATATATCAACTTTTTGTTTTTACAGATTGATGCTTTAGCATCAATTTTCACATGGGTTGATATTTGTTTTTAACTTTACGTTTGCCTTCTACCACACATGAGGTTGTTATATAATCTCGACTGCCATAACACTGGCAATTGTTTTCACCTTGCACAGCTTTATTTACTTCGTGTTTACATGAAGGGCACTGTTTCAAACTAGGGGAAGCACCTTCGTGTGCTTTTTAAAAATTTATTACAGTCGTTGTTTGTGATGCACTGTCGTAAATGTCTTGAGTTATAAAAACGCGAATTTTCAGAACCAATCAAACATAAAAAACGGGAGTGAGTTTGCGCACTTACCAAGGCAACGGTCATTCATGTAGACCTATGCATGTTTTGAATGCGAACCTTAAGCAGTGGAATTGTTTGACCGTGGTCTTGTCATTTTTGTTATGCTTGAGTAGCTTTTAATGCCGCTTGGTTATCGATTTTAGTTTGCGTGGCCATATGTCATTCAATTATTACTTAATGGAAAAATCTACTCGCATATGCTGCAGTGAAAGTATTTTTGATTATGTGAAAAACTAATCGCCATTAAATTGCCTCCAGCCCAGTGCCCACGTACGACCTTTAATAAGACATGTTGCAGCCATTTTGTGCTTAAGGTAAAAGGCTTGTGTCTTAATGTACCAGTAGCACCGATAACTTCGAAGCAATTGTGTTGTACGAATATTGTCAAGATTTTCCCGTTTTGTGATCAAATTTATGGCAGTGAATCAATCGTTTTTGTTTTTGTAGATTTAATCCTTCAAATGCTCAAATACGATCCGAAGGAACGCCTTACTCCGTTTTATGCTTTGCAACATAATTTTTTCAAGAAAACAGCAGATGGATCGACCAACACGAGTTCAAGCCCCGCACAGGACATCAGCAGTTCATCAAGTACGCACTGTGTTTTATCTGTCAACCTACTGGTGACTAATAGGAAATAAACTGCCGCTTTCACCCAATTTATTCTTATTAATTTTGCCGGATAAATCTCCTAAACATAGATTTTAACGTCCTGCCTTGGTCTAAAGAAGATGAGGATTATGACCTGTTAATAAAAGCTGGTGTGGTTTGAGATCGATTCACGAACCTTTCTGTTCTTCGCAGCAGCAAGCAGTTCCTCATCAGGCCGAGCACGATCGGATCCTGGAGTTCAACAAGCTTTCAGTACTTCTACCGAGATCTACACAGGAGAGACAGCAGCTACGTACGCGTCGTCTGGTGAGTAGAAGTAGTTATGTTTACCAGAGGTTGTACAACATAAAGGTTACTCTAAATTAGCAAGGTTTTAATGATGCACCTGTTTATATGCGGTCATGTTTGGTTCAACAGAAGTAAATCCAATTATTTCGTTATCATCAAATGCATTGTAACGCATAAAAGCACCGTTGGTATTGTTGTTGCTGTTGTTACCCGTCCCCTTCTGAGGAATGGGGGCATGGCGGAAGACCATGGAGCCACAGAAGCCGGGCAACTCACCAGGGCTTGGACCAGAGGTCGTAAAGAGACTGAGAGTCGCCAAAGAGTGAGCGGCGCAAAGAGTCCGTGGCTGGACAGTGCAGAATGAGATGAGAGGTGTTCTGGGACGAGTGTCCGCAGGCGCTGCAGGAAGGATTCTCGATTCTGCCGATCCTAGGGAGATAAGAACCTAACAGAAGGCTGTGTTCGTTGCAGCGAAGAGGAGAGAGGACACAGCGAGCATGACGAGGGAGCACAAGCTTCTCGGTGAAAATCAAAGGAACCAGTGTGTCGAGGAATTTCGATGAGACAGTACGCCTTCAGTCCGAGATAAGACGAGAGTGGATACGAGAGATATGAGGAGAGAGACTACAAGGGATTGCACAGGGCGCAAGTAGCGTTCTTCGTCTGGCAAGCTCATCAGCCGCGTCGTTCCCCTGGAGAAACGAGTGTCCGGTGACCCATTGTAGTCTGATAGAACAGGAGGAGAGGGAAGACAGTTCCTGCCAGATTTGCCAGAGAGATTGAGGTAAAAGAAACGATGGAGGAGAGGATAAGGTGGTGAGGACAGAACGAGAGTCAGATAGGAGGAGAAGAGAAGCGGCAAACTTGTTGGTGCTGCCGAGACCAGCAAAGAGCTTGTAGAATGGCACAGGCTTCAGCAGAGAAGCTTGAGCATTCTGGGCCTGCTGAGAAGGAAAGAGTGGTTTCAGTGCCGCAGAGAGAGCAGTTGGTAAGTACGCCAGAGCCGCCCTTGCCAAACGGAAAAAAACAGAGCCGTCAGTCCAGAGCACCAGATGTTGAGGGGGGAGAGAGTCAAGGTGAGCGAGAGCAGCACCTTGGAGAGAAAGAGGGAGATCAAAGCGAGAGCATAGAGAGAAGAGGGTGGACTCCACCGTGAAAGAAGAGGAGTTCTAAGGAGGAAAGGGAGGAAAAGCAAGAAGAGCCTCCCTAGGAGAAGTAGAAGATAGCGACAGTAGACTGCACCAATTAACAGCCGCTTCAACGTGGTGGTGCGGTCCCCGACCTCGTTTGGGTTGGGTCGAAATGGCTGTTGGCCTTCCTGAGGGTTCAAGTTACCCCGGGCACTCCCCTCGAACCGTTGGTATTCGTCACGAAGGGCATCGGAATTTGTTGGTTTAGCAAAGAAACTGGTTTGAAAGCTTGAGTATGTAATGGATGAATACGCTAAATCAGCATGCCTAGGTTTGATAAAACGAAAAAAACTGAACTGAAACAAATAAATTTGTTTAGCTCGTTGAATGTTTCGCCACTGTCCTGTTAGTGTGTAGCGCACACCGTTGGCAACACGGACAGAATTCATGGATTGTAATCCTATACTCCTAGCACTAGTTAGAGGTTACCGTGAAGGTACGGTCGTAGTAAACTGGGGGAGTTGGAGATGAATTTAGTAAAAAGCACATTTTTCAATTTTCTAGGGTCTAATTTTTCACTGTAGCTGTCAAGATTAGTCGCTCAAAGTTGGAAAGCTGATTATTAGTTTGTGGCAAATTTTTAAAAAACGTTTCTTTCAATGAGATGTTTATGAAAAACACGACGCAACACAATTCGTGCCTTGCGAAAAGCTGAACACCGTGTTTTCTTGGTGTAGATGGGGGGTTATTAGCAGATAAGGAGTTGATAAGGAGTAGTGAAAGAAGATTACAAGTAATAGTTGATATGTCGATCTTATTTTTTAGGTTATCCTTCCTCCTCGTACATTGCTCCTGCTTCCACTGGAACCAAGATGCCGCAAGTGAAATCCCACAACCCCGCTGCCTACTCCCACACAATATTTCCTCAATCAAGTGCACCTCCAGTGGGGATCTATCCCCCCTCGCATTCTCCTCCTCGCCGGTCTTCGAACGGGTCCACGTCAAACTCTATGCAGCAATCTTACGTCGCAAGTCGACCCCCACCTGGCCTCACGCCCCCTTTCAGTTCAGTGGGTCCCGCAATGGGATATACAGTCACAGAAGGAAGGACATCTCCTGCCGGATATTATCAGCCTGGTGGGCTCGGTGATATGCCCATGGGCATTCCGCACTCCTCTCTTTTATTACAGCCCCATTCAATGGGTGTCCTTGGTCATGGGCCGCCTGTCGGTCGGACGTTATTGCCTATGGACTATATACAACAAAATAATGTGGGCAGGGGAAACCCTGACGGCCAAGTGGTAAAATCAAGAACACATTCTCAGACCGATTCACCTATGGCCGGTGTACAGGTCCAACAATCACCTGTTCCGTCCTCTTGACAACACGTATGACCACAAGTTGGTCATTTACATTCCACCTAGTCAATGACGGATCGGCAGGAAACAAGTCGAGGGAGGATCACACGGGAAGGTTTTGTCAGGGTCAAAAACCTGAGTTACGCGATATGTGGACTGACACGCTGCTGCTTTTTCAAGGTGTTCATGGCCACCTGCAGGTCTCCGACTCACACAGACCTTGCGTCAGTGCCATGTTGCGGTGCTAAACTTTATCGAAGAGCAGTTTTAGGTAAGATATGCAAAACTGAAATTGTTTTGACTTGAAATTTGCCCAGCTTTCTTTAAAATTTCGTTTTTCAGTTAAACATCTCGGTTTGTCCGTAACGCCACGGACCGGCAACAAGTGTTTTCAGTTACGGTATTTTTCCGAAAGCAGTCGTTAAACCACCGAATTTCAGTTTTGAGGTTTTGCCATTGTTTTGTTTCGTTTTGTTGTTTTCTGTACATAACTGCTCTTGTTTTTTTTACCTGTGCACATTTTCCACCTCTAAGCAAGTGAATAAAAATTTTCTTGTTGATTTGAAAAGATGGTTAATCGATGTTTTGCTGATAAAACTCATCCTGATTAAGTACGAATTGCACGTTATGATGCTACAGAACAACCTTAATAACTTTCTATCGACTGTTGTTTAAGCTGACATCGGAGTTAACAGCACTATTTTTCTATATAGTGCCAGCGCTATTCTACATGCTACGCAACCAATCGACTACATTGGAATTACACCAAAGTGTTTTCGTCGTTATGTGGTTGCTGTTATTTTTATTGTACGTTCTGATTACCTCTGATGAAAGAGGTCAGTGTAGGCGAGCGAATTGTTGCCAGTTACGAAATGGCAATTCTTCAAACGGTTGGGGTAGTCAGAAGAGGTACCGGTAAGCTTGAACTAAATTATTATTTGTTGATCGATAAAACTCTTGCCCCAGACATCTTTAACAAAATTCTCTAAAAGTAGCCCAAAGACAAGCCGATGTGGTGAAGTGGTAATTATTACTGGCTTCGTATCAAAAGGCCTGGAATACGAATTCAATAAAAGCACCACTGATATTCGCCCAGAAGGGCATCCGGAATTTAAATTGCTGCGGTGCTTCAGTAGAACGTAATTCAAGAGAGCGATCAGAGGAGACGAACATTGAATTAGCTCCTCTGAGCTGGCGGAAGGTTGGAAAAATGACATCAAATTGACTTCAGTTTTTACTTAAAATTTGCCAGAAGATGATTCATTGGATGCAAAAAAACTTACGCGCCATATTTTTCTGTTGACGTGAATGGGTTAAAATGATAATTCTCAAAACTGGGCCGTGTGAGAAATTTTAAGGTAATCCACTGCATCCAAAAGGTTTGACTGGTGGAGGACTAACGTTGGAATACCACCCCAAGATTCTTTTAAATCAGAAAGAAAAGATAAACAAATGGAAAATCCCTTATTTCAAGCGGTCAAGAGAACACCAATGTCAAAAAAACTCTAGTGTTTTGATCAAGGTGCTCACTCTGCATGCAACACGGTAGGTATGGGTAGGTGTTCCCACCAATATTAATCATTTCACGAAATTAGCTTGAACGCAAAAAAAGTCGATAGGCAAAAAATTAATTCCCAATATCTTGGTGAGAGCCAAGCAGCAAAGTAAACACCGTTTTGAAAGAGCGTTTGGTATGACTGGACATTTGAATTCAATCCCAAGTTTGCAGACTGCTCTGACCACAACTCCTCGCCATTACTACCCGACGTTTTGATGAATTGTTATTCCACTTTTACTTACAATAATAACATGGAGTTGGTTGGCAACGTGGAGTAGGTTAGAGCGCTGTTTATGGCCGCAATGATCGATGGATCAAATCTCACGATAGTCGCGTTGTATCCTTGTGCGATTTCCAAGCTTGATTACTGGCTTGTGGTAGAAATGCGATGAGCCAGCGGCACCAATAACCACAAAGCAAAAAATTAAAGTAAACAATACAAAAAAAATGAGGCTCCAACAATTGCGTTGGAATAGAGATAAGAATGTGCTGAAAAAAGTTACTAGTAGAACAGAATAAGTGGAGAGATGTCTGTAATAGAGTAACTGCACTTGCTGCCCAAAGTTAATTTCTGAAGAAATCGTGTGTTCATAAGAAGATTGGGTCATATGAAACTAAATTGAAAGAGACTATAGAGCGCGTAATAAAAAAGCAAAAATTCTTCACAAAAACTGAGGGTACTTGCATTTTGAAAAGTTTAGAGTGGATAGTACGCCCCCAATCCAAGAGAAAAAAAGTGAAAACCATAGATGAGAATTGAAAAGGCGGTTAGATGAAGTAGCGCAACCCATTTAGGGAAATTGCTTATAATGGGACAATGCACAAGATAGGACTTCGCGACTTCTCAAATACAACACTAGATTGCAACAAATCATTTTAGAGTTAACGCAGATACACGTGTCAGTGTTAGCTGAAATATTATCAGAATCAGTCTTAGTTTTAGGATAGACAGCTTAGTTTAAAAGATTTCAATCCATAAAAGTAAATTTATTGCAAACTTCGAATGTTGTTCTAGAGCTTTTAAAAGAAAAGCACAAGTCTGTTTTTTTAGCTGAGAAAAAGTCTGATAGCAATGTTTAACTTAAGGAAAGTTTTGATAATTTGGATCGAAGTGCTGACTGGAAGGTAAGACTAAATTTAAACATGCAATAGTTCCCGAAGATGGGAAACTCATTCTGCAACCACAGATATTGTCATACCGTTTTCAGGAGCATTACATAAAAACAGGCCCCACGAGAGGAGGGTGCAGCCGGTGCTCCGCACCAGGGCCCGTAAGGGTCTGGGGGGCCCGTGAAAATCAAAGTTCAAAATTGTAATGGGCGACAATGCATATATTTTTTATTGTTGCTTTGAAGCTGGTAAAGAATTTCCATGTGCACTGTCATGAATAAATTTCGCAGAAATGTTGTGAAGAAAGCATTTATACAGGAAATCCAAGTTTTAATGTCTAACCAGATGTCAAACTTGAAAACGTTTTCAGAATCACTGTCACAAAACAATAAATGGAAGAAGTACAATATCCGAGTGTAGCCGTTTGATTTGGTAGTAGTAGGGTAGGATAAACAAAAAATAAGATCAAGGAATCACAGCAGTGCCTCGAAACTTGGTATGTGGAAAATAGCATAAAGAAATGATATTAAGGTCTGTGGACTGCGAAGCGGCAGCTCAAACCCCTACACCGCCGCGCTGTTTAAAGCGATTGTGTAAGAATGGCATTGATCGTTTCATCGAAACAGAACATAATGTAGACAAATAGCCTGAGAAACATCTGATACTGGGCTATGATGGCGGATCCCATGATTTAATCGCAGAGATCGCCATTTACTATTCCACCGCACTTGTCGCAAAACTTTAAAGTGTCTTGACAAATTATTGTAACTTTTTTTTTTGTTGATATATTTATTTATTAAAAATAACTATAGCCCAGTAATCGTGCATACGAATAGTGGGCTACGTGGTTGTGAAATTAATCTGTTCCTGAAATATTTGAAAATGATATCGATTTGAAAAAAAACAATGGCGCAACAACTTAATAAATACGATGCGCTTTCCATTAAAAGACTGTGGAAGGCAAAAGGCTTCCCTAAAGTGTGACTAGACTCAGTTTGCATGTCCCTCTTTTAAAAAAGGTTTCAGCAACGTCACTTGGTTTCGACTTTGCTTCTGTGAATTTAAGAAAAATTTCAGTCTTTTGATATCGTATGTGCAGTAAAATTTTAATAACTTTAATTTTTTGTACGAGAGTTTGATCTTCTCTAGCAACAAACTGCTCTCAATATATTACGCTAACTGCATGGGCTACTGGGTGACAAGCCGGCTTTGCCGGCGTCGCCCGGCAGGGGCCCTCCATCAGTGACGTCGGGGTTTAGTATTTCGTTTCAACAGCCTGCGCCGGCTTCACGCATCGGGCTCTGGTGTGAACAGTAGCCAAAACTTAATGAATTTTATGCACTTTCACAATTCATGCACACAAAATTGTGATTATCATATTCTCTTAATCATGATTGGTAATGCTCACAAAGAATCTTGCCACAAATTGTCGTTATGCTTGTCGAGGAAAAAGGATTGAAACACAATCAAAATTGATGGTAGCGACCAAATGATGGTTACTTTTACAATTACAGAAATAAACTATTTAGTGGTAAGCTCATTTTGAGATGTGGTGCTGCCCCTTTCCAATTTATATTTCTGATATTTAGTTCTTTGGCTGCGCTATTTGCCTTGTTTCCGGCAGAGCGACAAAAGCGGTTATGGC
Source organism: Trididemnum clinides (assembly GCA_963675345.1). Classification (NCBI taxonomy): domain Eukaryota; kingdom Metazoa; phylum Chordata; class Ascidiacea; order Aplousobranchia; family Didemnidae; genus Trididemnum; species Trididemnum clinides. The sequence goes on from OY776294.1 coordinate 25,512,271, forward strand.
TTCCCCAAAATCATTCACCATATTTCAGTAGGTGCACATCAGGCCGAGTTATTTTCAAAGAAATGTTCTCTGTAACTTCAGTTTTACAAATTGTTGTGGTTATGATTTTATGTTGATTTTTTCTTAAACTTGGGATTTTATTACAATGCTGTAGAGTATAGTCATAAATACCTTTACAGGCAGCATATCAACAAAAGAAAAAATCCTTGCTTTTTAATATATACGACGGCGTCACCCGCAGGGCCCCCATCGGGATAGAGAACGTCGGTTCAGCCGGTCAAGCCGGCTTCACCTATCAGGCTCTTGTATGAAGAGTGACCAAAAGTTTATGTGTTTTCTGCACACAAGATTTTTACGACTTTTTGTGCTTCTTTTCCTAATGGAATTTTCAGGAGCGTCGATGAGGGGGTCCAGGGTACGTTTGGTTTCGGACCCCGATAGTTGAAAACGTCGCGCGCAATGCTAACAATATATTAGCCCTAAGTTTCCTATTTTTCCTGTTAACAAATGCATAATCAATATAATATTTTTTGTGACATGATGACTAATGTTTTCTTCATCTTGGCCACAGAAAATTTGGTTAAATACTCTTTTTAAAAAAAATTCAGGCCTCCAAAATACTTCCTCGCCCTGTGGCCAGAAACATATCACATGGGTTCCTGTAACTCTTAAAGTAGATCACTTCCTAAACGTATCATTATTTTAAGCCCCAAACCAAACCCCTAAATTTTAAATTCATATATTCCATATGGATCAATCAATTTGTTTAAAGTCAAATCTTGCAAAATCATTTCACATCAATTCTGTTGTGTTTTGTTGTGTCCGTTACACAGGAAGATTGCATTTTACTTACCGATTACTGGTGACTGATAATGATACATTGCATGATATTCACATTTTGTTTTTTGACTTACTTTTAGCCTTAAATTATTCCATAGACATAATATTATAACTGGGCTTGATTTATTACCCGACATATAGAGATTAAATTATTTAAATAGTAAAGTAGCCCGACAGCAATGTCTTATTTGTATCACAGTGGAGCAAAAAAAAGAAAAAAACGCGGAAAGAAAGGCAATTTCTGAGCAATTATACCAAACACTCATCCATTTGTAATTGGATAAAACCCGGCCACTACAGTTTACCAGACACTTGTTAAAGGGGGCCCGGTATTAATGTTGGTACCGGGCCCGGACTGTTCTCTCAACGGCCCTGCATAAAAATGATAAATAGTACCAGGCTTTGCTTGAGTCTGTACATTTAACATGTCTGCAAAGCAACGGAGGAAGAGGGTTGAGTAGGAACAACGCTCCATGGAATGAGCATTAGAGGCCATGAAAAGTGAGAAAATGAGTTTCAGAAAATATTCCGAAAAGTATGGATTGCTCAAAACCACTTTGGAAAGACACGTCAGTGAGAAAAATAAAACTGCCAGGGAATCCACAAAATATTTAGAAAGGCATCCGTTTCAACTTTTTCTCCGAATGAAGGAAAGTGTATGATTGATTATATTTTAGATATTTAAGAGCGATTTTTCGGAGTTACTTGAAATAACTTCAGAAAACTTGTTTATGATTTTGCTGAAAAAAAAAATCACATTTCGCACCAATTCAATCCTTGTAAGGGTTTGGCAGGTAAAAATGGCTTTGCGTGTTTCTAAGACGAAATCCATTGATTTTCCTGAGAGCATCTGAGCCCACTTCTTTGAACAGAGCAATGGAGTTAATCAACCTGGTGTATCCACGTTTTTTGACATTGTTGAAAAAGCTGTTCATGGGCTCTATTTTGGTTTAGACGTTAGCTAATAAAACAAAAAGCCACGAAGATCGCTTGCAGCCTCAAAAGCCGTTCTGACAAGAATTGTCAAGAATTTGTCAAGAAGTTACAAAGCACTGCTCAAACTAACACAGCAGAAGAATGGTCTTGTATCATTTATGAAGAGAGTTATTACGAGTCCACCGAAGACTGGTTATAGTGCCGCATATTCAAAAGCTCATCTCACAAAGGTTGCATCGACTTGACTTCGCCTCAATTCATTTGTAATTTGTGCCTACACTGAACTTCCTTGTTTAAACAAATGTAACTCTGTTAAAAAACTTATTGACGCTCGTGTATTGCGCTGCTTCGTTAGATTTGCTCGCTGGCATTATTTTTTTAAGTAGGTAAAACAGCACTTTTTAAATTGCTGTTTGGGCCAAGGTTTTATATACATACATGATTATACTACTTGTCCTTGTTAATATTCTATCTGTCCCATAATGGGAAACTGAGGTTTTCCAAGATGGGAGGGAAACCAATTTAAATTTGCTTGTCACATTGGTAATAATCAATTTAAGGGGGTTTGGACTATTGCAAAATAAATATAAGCACAAGACGTTTCTACCGTAAAAAATTATTTTCAAGGTTTGCGAGTAGCAAGAAATTGAAAAATACTGCCCCATCTGAGGCAGCCTTCCCCTATTACAAATTTCTACCGCGTCGTTGCCAGGAAGAAGTTTTTACTTTTATGCTTTACCGGCTGAAAAGTAAAGATGAAGAGTTGATGCCAAATACTTCAAAACGTGTGACAAAGAAATAGCGAGATAAAAATAAGAGAAAGGTCAAAACGATTGAGATTGGGAAAGAATGAAGTCAATGAAAAAGTGGGCAGAGCTGATGGTAATGCCGGTACCATGCAGTAGAGAGTTGATGGAATAGAGCAGTCTTGAACAAAATGATTGGTTGCCGAGACAGAAAAGTTGACTTGAATGCGACAATATCATGATTAACATTAAATCAATCACTTATTTTTGTTGCAAAACAATCAAAAAGGTTTTTTTATTTGGTTTTGAAAAACAACATGCAAGTATATGGTACTGCATGCATCTTCCGCGTTTTTTAGTATTAAACTCATTTTCTGTAATTCGAAATTAGATTGCGTATAATCGCTATTTTCTCCCGTTATAAAATGCTATTTGATTTTATTTAATTTTTTATTGATTGTTGGTGTAGATATGTTGAAAAAGGGTCTGCTATTAACAAGCAGTAATAAAGTCAGCTTAGACATTTATTTGCCATAAGAAAAATTAATTTCGCTAACACATCCTCAGTTTCTTGAAGTAAAGTCGCATGGATAGACTATCCTGCTAGGGCTTGATTACTGTTTTCCAATTTTAATTGTTATTATTGGTATAGATATCAAATAACCCTTTTCTTTTCCAATCGATGTCGTTCTCAAACCCCGCTTTAATTATCGATGCAGTTATTACTATTGGGTGTAAAATTTTAAATTCAACATTCATGTCTTAGTTATCATCACAGGCAAAAAATTCCCTAGCAATTTTCAACAAATTAAATATTTTGTTTTGCTAAATGTTGGATGCTTTGAACATGAGTTTGTACGGAAAAGTAACAAAAATGAAAAAGACTATAATTATCATCTGCAGTTGCAATATGAGCTAGTTTACTATTTTACAATGCCAACTAAAGTTAAAATTGGAAAATGTTCCACGAGAAATTTAGGTGTTGCAGTAAAACTGAATGCAACGAGGACCAATGAACAAATCTCCGAGTTCTTAACCCCCACATCTCCCTTATAATTTGCTAATTTTATCAAGAAGATTATCCTTAACTACGAATTTAAGCCCTTTTAAGCACTTAATGAAACGAAGTGATAAAGGTTGTAAAATTATTAGCTGTTTGTAAGTAAGCGCAATATTGATATGATAGTAGGAAGGTGGGTCTAGATATTGAGTGCTAAGTTTATAAAACTCAAAGTTTAAGATTATTCAACAGAAAGAAAAGAGTTTGTCTTTGTTTAAAATTGCGTCTATAAAAAAAAAATTTTGTTTAATGATGGATTCATTTTCGAATCTGGTGATTGAAAGCAAGACATTTGGAAGAAGCATAATTCCTTTCGCTCTGTGCCAGAACCAAGGTACTAAAGTGCCGCTATGGAAATTGACATCACAAATATCATTACAAGAAGGGTCGCAACAAATTGTGATACAAGCCTACCACCAACTAACATATTTCTGCGATCGCCCTTACCGCAACACCCCCTACTTTGCGTCCCTAGATTTTGTTTGGTGGAAGTGATAAAATTTTTAAATAATCTAGCGTTTGTAAATGATACCTACCTTAATTGCTAGTTTAATGTTTGCGATTGAGGGCTTTTAGGCCCCCCCACTTGTAACAAATTTGTTTTACTTCACTCAAAAGTGCTGTTTGGGTGAAGCCATTGCAACCAGCTAAGCAGAGCCGGCCAGTGAATTATTGGCCTATTTGTCAAGAAATTCTCTTTTCAATTTGAAGATAAACTGTATTACAGAGATTAGAGAATAAACTTTTAGTAACAAGGTTAATGAAATTCCAAATTTTAATTCCACGACATTTCATTAATTTTTGGTAACGATCAATTTTGAAAGAAAGAAGAAAGTGGTTAGATGAATTCGTAATATTTTTTTGATTGAATGTCATTGGTCAATGTAATGTAATCTACAGATGCACAAGGCGTCTTTCTGTTTCATATATGCACTCAAGCCGGCTCTGCCGGCGACGCCCCACAGTGCTGACTGTTCGTAATGTCAAGTTAGATAAATCAGCTCAAGCGGCTGTGCATGCTTTATCCAAACATCATTTCTTAGACCAGTGATAATAAGTTGGTTTAAAAGGGGTGCATCGTCACAATGTCCCCTATTTCAATTGTCGTATCAGTGTTTCGAATTGAGAGTGGTCTTGGTCACAAATTATCTGTCATTTAACCAATCTCTATTCGTTCCTTCCAATAAATACAAGGACACAAAATCAAAATTTGGGGGGAGGCGCCGTAATGGTTTTTGTTTTGCGGTTACAGAAATAAGTTATTTGGTGGTACGCTCACTTTACAACTTGGTGCCATTCCCCCGGAAATAATATTTGTTACACCAAGTTTCTTAACTGCATCTATGTGCCTAGATTCCGGAAAAGAGCAAAAGGAGGAATATCTCAGTGGCGGATTTCAGGGGAATTCGGGGATGCCATCCTGCCATCAACATTTCTTAGTCTTTGTTTTGTGTCTAATTTGTTTGTATTTGCATCAAAAAAGGATTTTGTTAAAAAACTTCAACCCAGAAAAAATTGACTTTTTAACAAAGGTAATGACCGGCAATGATAAGGGGCCAATTTACATTTTTCACCCTTTTCACCGAAAGTTTTTGAATCTGCTATTGCTATACCAATTTGCATGTGATCACCAGTTAGTCTAATAAATCATTATTAAGAAAAAATTTCCTTTCACAGGTGCTGTGAAAGCTCTATTTTCCTTTCACTAGGACTGTATTTTTATTTTGGTGGCTATGATTTCATGTAGTGGTGTAAACCTATTGATTTAAATTTTTTCTGTTGAACTTAATTTAAACTTTAAATTTTATGAACTGTGCTTATAATACCAACATCCCTATTGAAAAATTGAAACTGTGTCTGTTTACAAACAGCTACTAATTTCACAAACTTTCATGCGTTTAATTGACTAACCACATGTGGACATAAGTTCAAAGTTTTGAGCGGATGCCAAAGTAATTGATGTATTTACAGGAATGAAGGCATGATTAATAGGCCTACCACTTACAGCGTATTTTTATGACTTGAAGCCTCTGGCTGCGCGTATGTTCCTTGATCCCGGCGTCAATGCATCCAGGGGAGGGCGAAGTGACTCAAAGCCCATAGTCCGGCATGTACAATTCACTTTTTACAATAAGTTAGGTTATGACCTGAGTGGACAAATCTATTGGTCAGGTTAATTTTGGGCTAAAAACGGAGATGAATATTTGTAAATCATGCAACATTTTATTGCAAGACGCGGTATTTAAATTTGTTTCACCATTTAATGAAAGTGTTTTAGGAGTACACAAAGTCGCAACATGACTGCACTACAAAGGTACTCCAACATGGAGTCAACCTGCAGTTTAGTTTTTGTATCATTTTCTTACATGCCATTGCAATATCAAACAGCTAGATTTAAACAGGCATGTAACTACTTTATCATTGCACTTTAACAAGAGGCATATTAAAAATAGACATTACTTTATACTTTTGCTTTCAAATTTGCAGTAAATGATAAATGCTGTTGCTGTCTGCTGTTCTTTTTCTGAAGTGATACCAGACAACACTAAGATTACGCTAAACATTGCGACGAAAACAGCGCTTTTTTGAAGCATTCAAGGAAAAAGGAATTATTTGAAAAACGCTCAATTGCTTGTAGTATCGCAGAACAGCTTATATTGTCGCAGAACTACTTTTATTGCAAGTATTGTCTTGATGTCTCCCGAAAAACCTTTCAACCGCATTTCTACGGTCAGTGTGCTCTTTGAGAAAATAAAAAACAATTTTTTCTATTGGTCGTTAATTAAGAGGTTTTTTTAGTTTCCAAAACAGTGAAATTTTTTGAAGTTAGTAAGTTGGTACGGGCAATTATTAATGCAGAAATTCGTTTTTTTTCCGTTTAGAAATGCAAAACTTTGATAAATTTCTCCATTTTATTACCTTCGCCTAAATTTTAAAATACGTTACATTTCTCACGGAACTCATCTGTAAAACAAAATTATGTAGTATACTCTTTTTTTTTATTTTCTTCTTAGTTTACTCGGTAAATACCATTGTAACATTCTTAATTTGCGTATTTAACAGTAGGGCATATATGAAATTAAATTAAAAGTCAAAATTGCAAAGTTTATCTCACTTATTTCCACGGAATTCTGAGGGTACTTTTTCGTAAACTTTGGGTATCGGAAAATCCCGATAGAAAAACGCTGGTATTGATGAATATTGCAACTTCCAATCATCATTTCCTTCAAGGCTTAAAATGTTGCACTTTCACAAATAGGAGTTGCAGATTTTTTCCGTCTACTCTCACATATAACTTTGTTTGCTCTATTTTGAAGAATGCGTAGACTTTTCATTAAAGAGTTATGAGTTGAATCCTGAACTAATATACCACATTAAACGTGAAAATGAAAGAGAAAATAATTTCGTTATCGGAGGCAATTGATACTAAAATAATAGTTAAATTTATCAAATACACCAGCAGTTCTGCAAAGCTTACAACGAAGGTGAGTGAGGTGTTGAGAAAAAAAGTTTGTAATCTAAAATTATTCTAAAGCGACAACTTTCATCAAAAATAGAAACAACTAAATTTATTAGCATCGTAAATAAAACTAAGAAGTTGGTAATCAATGTAAACAAAGAAAAATGACAAGATTATATAAAAGGAAGTAATGACTTGCAACAACACAATCTATGTATATAGATACCGGCACGATGGTGTAGTGGTTGGAGCGTCCGCTTCGCAATCGGTAAACCTGGGGTTCATTTCCAAGTCGAGTCATACCAAAAGATTTTAAAAAAGGATGTTTACAGCTTCCCTGCTTGGCGCTCAGCGTAAAAAAGGGATAGTGTATAGAACAAGCCAGCAAGCTTGCTTGTGTCTTCGGGCAAGGCACTTAACGGAACGCCTCCATCTTTATGTGGCACACAGGTGGCGTACCCATACTTCACCGGGGTTATAATTGTGAAGTTGCTCACCCAGCATGTCGTAAAAGGCGATTCTTGGGTACTCACCAGTGGTAGTCCGCCTTGTTGGTGGTGGGGCTACCAGTCATTCATGACTGGTTTAAAATGGGTCGCCATCTTTACCCTAGCCAAATTTTAATTAGATTGATGGCATGAATCTGAATTACCGTTTGTGCCGTACCTCCAACCCGAGGAAGAGGAGAGGTAATCACAACAATGTATATACCTATATACTCATGTATAAGTCGAATTTCTGGGAGACGATTTTAAGGTAAAATTTTTGGAGTCGACTTATACATGAGTAATGTTTATGGACATGTTGCTGCGGAGTCGAATAGAATGAGAATATGAAAAGAAAACTCCGTTATTATACATGCAATATACATACCGCGGTATGAAGCCTTAACAAACGTTAATAATATGGTGCTTCACCTTATAAATGTTAAAGTTACTTCACAGAATTACCGGTATCAAATATAAGTCAAAATACGGTATATATTACCAGTAAACAAGCTTACGACGGCACGCTCAATCATAACATGGCAGCTGCCATTGTTTCAGCGGAGTCGACTTATACATGAGTAAAACCAATGTAATGCAATTTTTTGTCTTAAAATACCGATCGACTTATACATGAGATCGACGTATACATGAGCATATCGGTAGATATTGAATAGCTTAAAGTTAAACCATTCTTCAATCAGTGATATTATTAAATGCCATGGCGTAAAATTTTGTTTTTAAAAGAAAGCTGAAGTCAGAAAAATACTTCTTTTGTTGAAAATCGAATTGTTCAGAATAAATTTTTTGCCGATTTTTGGCTATTTTGCTACTTTTTTCCACATTTTTTACCCACGTTCTAAATTTCTGGGGAAATATAATTACAAACTTTAAGAGCTAAAAACACTACTTTTACGCCTATGATCAAAAGGTTGATTGTGTTGTATGTATATGATCATGAAAAGACAAAGAATAGATGTCACAATTACTAAATGGCTTTTGTGTATGCATTTTAATATACCAAGTTGCAGTAGCAGTGAGCGTCTTTACACCACCACAGCTATTTGATGCATTCTTTCAAGCAATATCTCTCCCTCCAATATATCATCAGCAATACGATAGAAATGACTGAAAATACAACTGCAATGCTGAGACAAGTGATGGAAGTAGACAGATTGAAAGAAGTCGATGGTGTGGTTGGAAATGTAGTAGGCATTTGGGTAAATGGCAATTGATCAACCACAGTAATTTGAAATGGTATTTTTGTTTCGCCAAACCCATTTGAGTGTAGAACCAGTTCATAAACTCCAGCAAATTTCTTGTTTACCTGGAAACAGTAAATAATGTGATGCTCAAACGTTGCTAATGCAAAGTAGATCATGCCTACTACTAATCATGCAGACTATAAACTGCCTGACATTGCATTCAATTACAGATAACGAGCGAGATTTTAATCTGTTTATTTTTTTCGAGGATACAGTATATTACGCACTAATAAATATGTAATCATTCTTTGTAGGTGTGGTATAGGCCTTACACCTACATGATTATTGTAAGTGTTTTTAAACACAATTACCTTCTCTGCGATTAAAGCAAAATACTGTTGGGTTGATGATGATCTAACGAGGTAGTTTGAATCATTTGAATCGGTGATGTCCGATCCTGAGTAAGAAAGTTACAAAAGTAATGATTTTCGTACGCAATACAATGTAAATACTGTTTTTCAAACTCCATCTGTCAAAACATATAAGCTATAAGCTACACCTTATAACCAACTAAATAAATTACCATTAAACAAGATGGATCTGAATTGGGCCTTTGGATTAGCTTGAAATGAAATTTTACAAGCTGCAGAAGCATCTATCAACCAAGTGCACTTTTGTTGTGAAGTTGCGTAAGGACGATCTGAAACAGGTATTTAAGAACAAATTCAACTGTTATGGATACATTGCAAAAAGTGGGATTTATGTAAGTAAAAGTACTAAAACAATGCACAAAACTTTCAATAAAAATATTTGACGTATCTTGTAGTTGCCTAAAAATCGTTTGCTTCTTTTGAAAGTTAGTTTCGTGTCATTATTTTACATTGTTCTTTCGCTACACATACACACAACATTGATAAACCGTTGCTGTGATCGACCAGACGATTGATCAACAAGTTCTACGTAAGGAGATTGAACTTGACAGGAAACTGATTGATTTTGCATTGTTCTTTGTACATTCGTAATAGTAAATATTCCACTCTAAAACATGGGATTATTAAACACCACGAAGTATGATACTTTTTATTCCTTTCCAAAACCAAAGCAGTGAGCAATAAATGGTTTAATTCGCTCGGCTGTGTAAAAACTACCATAAATAAGCGGAGTGAGCAGCGGTCTGGTAGGCATCGGTGTCAAAACATTGCACTTACAATGATGACTGGTCACTTCTATAACAATAACTACAAATTGTAATTTTTGTATTTTTGAACAATTCCAAACGCGAAGTTGTATAATGGTTGAAGCGTCCACGTTGCAAGCGATCGACCTGGGTTTGAATGCCATGTCGGATCATCGCTTGAACTTAAAAATAAAATAACCTAAAAGCTCTACTGTTTTGCTTTGCGCACAAATGGATTAGCGTGGTGAAAGTAAACATGCAATCTTATTTGAATAGTTATTTACGGCAGTGATCCCCAAAATGTTTTTTAAGCCATTGAACATAATTAGAAGTCTAGGTTTGTTAGTATTTGCAGCCAGCAGCGTACCGAGTGGGGAGGCGACTGTGCCATGGCTCCCCCTCAGACCCTAAAAATAAAAAAATGTAAAGCAAAGCCAAGCAGTTTTAGCAAAAGGAAAGCTGGTTTTTCGCGAGTACTCGGGATTCGACCTAGATTTTGATTTTCCTTTGGAAAACACTCGTCGCTCAGACCACTTGCTGGTAGAAATCTGTGCTGGACTATCTGGTAAAAGTAAAACAGTTATCAAAATTTGTTATGCTCTTGAAAGTGAATAAGATTTGTAGAGGGCAGACAAAATCTTGTAGAAGGAAGACATATAGCCGCACAAACCACTATTTTAAACGCGATATTTGATCAGTTAACTCTGCTACTTATGCGAAACATCGCTTTCTGCAGAGTGGTTAGTGGCACCACGTTTTTAAAGAGAATCGTACAACTTGTACAAGAATAAAGAGCTACCAATATCACCAGGCACTACCCGTGAGCATTTCTAAAACAAACAAAGAAACGCTCCGATTTGAAAGTATATTTTGGTTGTATTTTTAGCTGAAATAGAGTAACTCTTAAAACTGCGAGACAATTTTGGACGTATTCGATCACTGAAAATTGCTGCAAATTTTCGCAACGTTGTCAGTTACAACGGCAACGGGCGAACGATCACTTACCGCCCTGAAGCTGATCAAAACGTATTTACGTACGAGCATGCAAGAAAATCGGCTCAATGCATTGGCTCTTTTGTATATAAACAACTACATTAGAGAATCGTTGCTTCAATTCAAAATAAACTAACTCTGTTTTATGTTTGACTTTCATTTTGCGATTTCATTTTTCTAATAAGTCTCGTTAAAGCATTATACTAAAACTTGCTTCCAGAATGGACGAAAATGCGTATTTTTAGGTTTAATTTTGCAAAATTTTTCCGGGGCATGCCCCGGACCACCCTAGAATGGTCGTTCCTTCGGCACTCCGCATAAAGTTGATTTGTGACCTCACACGTTTGTAATAAATTTTTGGCCCTCCTCCTCGGAAACTTTCTGCGTACGCCACTGGTTGCAGCTCAGACTATAGGCAGAGTACCACTTTGTAATGTGTAGAGGAGCTGAACACATTTTTGTTTTAAAGCAAATTGTTTGAACAATTTTTTGAACATCAAGGTTTTTGAGACCAAAGGAACTTCCAAACAACACCACTCACAATTTTGTGGCCACCATCGTACGCTGACGTGCTTTGTGCGACATAACGCAGCTGCAAAACCGAAAGGATTACGAGATAGGATTGGTGCCGCCCATGTGAATATTTGTTTTATGTAATTCCTAATGTTGTTGACATTATTGTATTTGCGTTTGTAGTTGAATATGCTTTTTGCTCAAGCGTCACTTACAAAATGATAAAACTCGTCACTGCCGTAGCTGCGCATTGTGGCATTAAAGATACTGAGATTGAAAAAATAAAATAACAAAAACCAAATACACATTATTGTTTTTAATCAACTTTTTCTCAGCTTGCTTTGAATAAGTATTTCAATGCACAAAATATTGTAGTCGTGAAAGTGAACGTATTTATTGTACAGTGAGAGTGGTATCTGGCATTTGATGATCAGGCCCAACTGGAAAACAAGTACATAGATAATGCAAAAATGACAAAACATATACATCATGCTTCAAATAGCTGTCAAATAACATCTCAAACACTTGTTTACCTTCTTAACATAAGTTGTGGTTTCATTTAAAAAGAACAAAGAACCGTTTGAAGCAGGAAAACTCCATTGATATTCACATTTCAAGTTGAGATTATTACCTTCAGTGACTGTTAAATTTCCGGAAACAAATACTCCTGAAGGAGCTAAAAAGACGCTCAGTTAAAAACAGCCACAGTAATCGCAACGTCTTCTAGAAAAAATTTGAAGGCATCAGAACTTGCGTTGGAAGTTGGGAGGAACATATTATCTTTCACATTGCCCAGGAAAGAACTGATTACTTTAAACTCTTTTGCTTCCTTGAATGTTTTTATAAATTTTATCTTTCAAAGAATGTAAAAAACAAAAATGTTGTTTTACTTTGTGAAGCCTTTTATTTTATTTTCGCAGATAACTCAAAACTACATGAACTGCAAAGAAAAAGATTGCTCTGTGGGCGGTGAAACATTTCCAAGGTTGCAGACCAAATACATCACAAATGTGACAAACTTTCTTCTCTCTTTCTTAACGGCTACCGCGACGCACTTTTTCACCACCAAACAAATCAAAAAAACTACGTTGAAAAGTATTTTTAACTAGCCGGCTAAGCCGGCGTCGCCCGGCAGGACCCCATCAGTAACGTCGGGATTAAATGCTGTGGTTCAACCAGTCCCGCCGGCTTCACAATTAGGGCACTTAAGTGAATAGTAACGAAAAGTAAATGAACCGTATGCATTGACACAATTCCTGTAAACATAATGGTGATCATCTTATTCTCTTGATCAAAATTGGTAATCCTCACAAAGAAAACATATTACTACAAACTATCATTAATATTATAAAAAGGTGTGAGGGGGAAGGATTGAAATAGAGTCAAAAATGATGGTGGCAGCCAAATGGTGGTTGCTTTCACAATTACAGAATAAAAACTATTTGGTGGTAAGTCTGTTTTGGGGATTTGGTGCGGCCCTTTATTAAGTTCTTTGACTGCGATATTTGCCTCGTTTCCAGCATAGCGACAAAACAGCTATTGCTTCCCCATCTTGATTAATCATATTCTAGTAGGAGCCCATCGGGCAATCTATTTTCAAACAAAATATTCTCTCAAAATTCCATTTTTTAAAAATGTTAGGTTTATGATTTTACTTTGATTTTTTTTAACTTGGGATTTTGTTACATTGCTGTATAGGACAGATATGGATACCTTAACAGGCAGCATATAAGCAAAATATAAAAATCCTTGCTTAATGACATAGCGACAAAAGCTGCCATGGCTTCCTCAAAGTCATTCACCATATTCTAGTAGGAGCCCATCAGGCCGAGTTATTATCAAACAACTGTTATCTCTAAATTCAGTTTTACAAATTTTTTAGTTAACGGGATTATTTGTGCTCAGAGGTTTTAAAAGAGTTCTTACATTTCTCAAAAATTTTTAAGTTTAATCTCCTTAGATCTATAAAGATATTTTTAAACCAAATAAAAAAAAATGTTTTTCCTAAGTACAGCGCTATTATTCCCTGGCAGATCATGCCATCACCTGTACCGACTAAAACGTGTCAGTTAAAGTAGCTGCGCCGGCTTTACCGTACAAACATTTGTGAAAGCAGCAAGAAAAAGTTTTAGAAAATATAGGCCATGGTACCTGTACACGTAATGGTGATAATCTTGAATTATCAATCAAGATTGGTAGTAGTCAAAAGAAAGAAAAATCATCCCACAAACTATCATTCGTACTTTTTGAAGCTGGATATGAGGAGGGAGTGAAGCAAATTTAAAAATGATGGCTGCGCACAAATGGTGATCGTTTTGAAAATAATAGAAATATTATATGTAGTCTAAGGGTCGTTTGACGATTCGGTAAGCTCCCTTACGTATTTACATTTGTGACATTAGGTTTTTTGGCTGCGCTGTATGCTCTAATTCTACCGTAGCCTGAAAAAGGGTCATGCCTTTTTCCAAGGTCATATAATCTATTTCAGTAGACGCATATTGAGCTATTTTCAAACAGAAACGTTCCCTTATTATCCAATTTCACAAATTGCTTAATCTTAATTTTTTCTTAAACTTGTAATTTTATTACATTTAACTATGTCCCTAATTCAGACCTCCCTACTTTTAAATGGAGATCAGTGTTTTGTACCGATACAAATATCCTGGTAATTACAAATATCAGTAATGGACTTTACTGTTTACGTTCACTATCAAAATAACAGAGGGTAATTAAGCCGCCTGCCGCTGTTCTCACTATATAGCGGCAAGCATTGTGATACCGTTTAAGATCATGACGGAACACTGCTTTGTAAAAGGACTCAAGACAGAAGCAAAAAAGCAAGATTAAAAAACACTTCGCTTATTGCACCTTGATACAGCGTAAGATGTTATAGAATTATTTTGAGCAAAAATTAACGTTTCTTTAAACGCAAACGATAAAAAAATAGTATGGGAGGGTGTGCGTAGCTCCTGCATGCCTCTCAAATTTATTGCGTGCTGGCAACGTTTAAACACTAGCTTTACAGAAGGGTCGCTTTCAACCTTGGTTGTTGTTTATTTGCTTTATATCCAGTGGCGGCTCGTGGTTGAAGTTCCCGGTGGGGCTGCAAGTCATTTTTTAATTTTTTTGCACTCTTTGTAGGCAGTTTATTTACCGTCGTTTAGCTATAAATGCGCAAATTTTCCGAAACTCTGCGCTGTATTAGTTGTAGGCTATAATTGTATTCAATCAGGCATTGCATGCTTTGGCTTAATATTACGGATTGCGGTAGGCTAATTTAGTGTGCAGTGTAGTAATTTTAATTGGTGAAAATATTTTGCAATCTATAAAGAAAATAGAACAAATACAAAGTCTCGCACATATCATCAAGCTAAGGACTGGCCTGAAGGGTGAAGCACATGAACAAGTGCAAATCGTACGAATTTATCGCACCTGAACTTATAAGTGGTTAATTCGACGACCTGCATATTTTCTTTCAGCATCCTTGGACATCAGCAATATATGTACATATTTTTTTAGTTTTTGCAAAGAGTCACGATCCAAACAACATTAGTATAGCAAAATAGGCGGAACCATCCCTCGAATAAGGGTAATGAAGATGCATTATCATCACTAGGGCTCTTGCTAATGTAAGATACTTTTCGTGGCTTCTGGCTAGCCCGATATCCAACATTGGACTTATAGGCCTACGCAACAAACCCAAACAATCCAAAGCAAAGCACAAGATTTACGTACCGTTTACTTTTGAACCAGGATTCCGTTTGACATTACTGCTAACCGTGCAAGTATGAACTAAAACTGGTACCCTTACATGAAATTGATCGCACAAAAGCTCATTAGGCATTGAAAAATCTTTTAATACGTAGTTATATACCAAATGTGGTTTTTTAAGACATTCGTGGCAGTAGGTGATTACACGATAGCATGTCTCGGCATGCACGGAAAAGCAGCTCGAAAGACTCGGGTTCGAAGCTCACAGGAACCAGACACGACGCAACATACCTCCGGGCAAAAATTAGTTTTACGAAGAGTCACGATTCGAACAACGTTAGTATAGCGAAATAGGCGGGACCATCCCTAGACTCAGGTTTCGGCCTTTTGGCCTCATTAACAAGGACTCGTCCCACCCAACGCAGCGCCCCTGGAGGGGACGTTATACGCCTAGAATTAGAGATTATGATTGCTCCCTGCAGTTGCAGGTGGACGCGAAGCGTGACTAAACAATGAATAGTTTTGGTTTCGGGTTAAACGATGAGTTATCACGAACCATACCAACGCATTGACCAACATTAAAAGTGCGAGCCGCGGCACTGGTGGAATCAAACCATCGACGACTCCAAACCAAGTCGTCAGAATCTACGTAGCCCGCGACTGTCATAAAGCGGGCAGTCGGGCGTGTGCTGTTTAAATGAAGCTTTTGTAAAATACGCAAAATAAATTTTGGAGGCTGGACGAAACCAATGCTTTTGTTCCACTCGAAAACGAGGATCAGATGCCTCGCCCTTTTATCCCTCGTTTTCACCGGTTATGCTGGTTCAATCTAGAGGGAGTTGTAAGAGCTCAGTCACCCTTGGTTAGTCGCGTGCAGCAGCAATATTACCCCACGCAGTTGCGGTAGTCTGATATTTAAATGAAAAAGCGAAAATTTTACCACTTTTTTGACTGGTAGAAGAGAAAAAATAAGTTAAACTACTTTCTCGCCTTTAGATAAGTTTTCTTACTTCTAATTTATTTGCCTAATTCATTAAATGATACAACTGAATAGCAACATTTAAATTTGCTTACCTACAAACAATCTAACCAATTACGTCAACTAGCCCTGTTTTGGAGCAACAACATCAGCAAGCTTTGCGGGAATTGTTACGTCGCAAGAAAACCCAGAAGAATCAAGCGACCGTAAGCAACGCATTTACGGCACGTCATGCGTCTGAGCGCTACTGATTTTGCCCTTCCTGCTGCTATCTTTTGCAGCTTAACGAGCGGTGTTCAAAAGTTAGAGCTATTCAGTTATACAAAAAAATTTGGCTTAGTTAAGTTGACAATACTTGCTGGGGCAAAAAATTTTGCTATGCCACACAGAAACTAAAACTTTAAACCATTTATGAAGCAACTAAATCGCTTTACAAAATTACAGTCTCGGGCGCTGCAGCTGCAGCCCGTCCTACGCACTATTATAACGTCACATAGAATCCCTACGTCGCACGTTCACTTAGTTTAGTGCTAGCAATATAGGAAAATTAGTCGGTACTTATGGGTTATCTGTCACCACTTTTTTTTAATTTAATAAACCTAACCCTGTACACTCCCTTCCAGTGTACACTGCCCCATACATTTACATACCGGTCCTGCCCCTTCAGTGTACACTGCCTTCCAAACTCATTTTAGGCTTAAACATTATATATACAGTTAAATAATAGTAATATAATACCTGGTGAAAAAAAGTGGTGACAGATAACCCACAAGTACCAATTAGTCTTTTCAGCGACATAAACTGGTGCATTGGTAAATAAGGTATGAACTATGACATTATAAAAGATATTAACATTATAAAAAATTCGGAAAAAAAAGATCACAAAATCTGCAGCTCATAGGCACGAGCCGCCACTGTTTGTATCTTCTAAATGCGTGACTGAATATCAATGAACTGCTTTGACTTTTCCTAAAACTTATTCTAGATTACATTCCAGGTTTCGAAACTTTTAGAAATTGCTTCCTAGTTGAGTTTTCGTGTTTGGAAAAAAGCTACCGGTAGTTATACGGAAGGGTCGTTTTCGATCCTTTCCGTATATAACCCGTTTGATCAGGAACCAGGCATTATTGGAGACAAAGCTGTATTGTGAAACATCTTGTTAACAGTGGCAAACAATAGCTGGTATGAAACCGTTCAAAATGTGACAACAATGTCGAAAGAACCTTCTAAGTAAATACTAGGACAACAAAAAACAGGTATTAATATTCTAACTCTATAAGTCCATTTAAAAAGATCATTTTAGAGACAATGCTCTGTTTGTAGTGCATCATATCAGCTGCAATTGAAATATTAGTTATTTTGTAGAGAAAGAAACAGGTGACAATAATCAAAAGAAAAGTGTAAATACTGGTGGTCAAAGGATTTCATATATAATTTTTCACATTAGATTCCAATATATTGCAGTAGTTGGTGTGAGATGAATACTGCTAGCGAGAAGGTATTTTCGCTAGCCAATAATAACAAAGTTTTCGCCTTAGCCAGGATAGCTTCATTTATAAAACACCGTACACAAATAGCCTACAGCGTACTAGAGTAAACAAAAACTGTTTTGTGATTATTTGTTGGGTCATTTGTATAAATTTAGGGTCAAAGAAAATGTTTTATTTTTTTCGCAGAATCAATTTATCCTATAGTCTAAAGCAGGGGTATCCAAAATTTTTCCACGAAGGGCCACATTCCTGATATTTTAAAATTCGTGAGCCAAAGTTAATTCAAAGTAGGTGGGAATTAACGGTCAGTAACGTTGGAGAATGCGCTATGTTGCTCGAAAACTGGGAAAAAAAGAAAAAAAAAGGTCTTCATCTTTCTCGCTATCACAAATTATGCTTTTCGAGATCAAATTGATTGGATGGAAGTCGCTCTTTCAAGAAAACACTGCGCTGTACATTTGTTGTGCAATTGTCAAAAGGGCAGGACAGAAAGCCTTCGCGGGCCGTAGTTTGGGGACCACTGGTCTAAAGCAAACTGTATAATAGATATGAACGCTAACAAAGTTGCAGACGCAATCTTATCATGAGATACTAATGATAAGTTATCAGATGAAGAAGAGATTTTTTCTGATGCTGTTGGAGACGAATAAGAGGTATGACCTGCAAACATAGTCACTGATTCAGATTCCAGTAATGGTGAAGATGATGATGATTCAAACACCCGGCTTCCCAATTGCGAAGAAAATTGCTTCAACACTTAAATGGTATGTAGCTTGACAGTTATATTTTGTTGCGAAAGATTAAATAAAACCGTCATTTCCCCCTCCTTTTTTTCTTGGGATATCAACAAGTGTTTGGTTAGAGTTGGCTACACATTTAAATTTTTAGAAACTTCAGTTGTCGATGAATCTTTCTGAATATTTTGATGGATATTGCCAATGATCCATACTATGAAAAAAGTATAGACCAAATGTACCAAAGTAGTTAGTTTTTGTAGAAATTGAAATTTCGTGAAACGCAAGCACCATAATTGTGTTTCTAACCAAATGCTACATTTCATAAATGTTTAGAGACTTCGCTTTTTGATGACTGTTTTTGAAAACGTAGACAGATAATGACAAAAAACAATGCTAGGAAAAGTAGTCAAAATGTACCAAAGAACTTTCCTTTGTGAAAAAATTTATGCGATTTTTTGAAAAATTTATCATCAATTGTGACGCCTTTATGATCTCATCAACTTCTTTATGACAGTCAACCTGGAATGAAGACCAATCGTACCAAGTTTCATGTTCGCAAATTCAGTGGTTTTAAAAGAGTTAAAACGCATACCACACAGACACATATAAAGATAGCAAGAATTGTGCTTTGTTGTATAGATGTCAAAAGCGGAAACCTATGAAAGCAAGACGATATTTATAAGATAGGCGCACAACTCTTCACCTATTTCATCATAATCAGTTCACGTTAATGGGAAATCTGAACAACCAGGATCTCCTTTACCCGACACAAAACTGCTGGAAGCGGATTACTCCAATGAACTGTGCTCTTTAAACTTGGAAACCCAGATGTTACACTATGATGCACACGTTTAAAACAAAACCTTTGAAATATTTTTTTCTAGCTGTACGGTATACGCCGATATAGCCGTCTAAGCTTTTTTTCGCCTCGAGCACTGTGATCACGATGAATGCTTATGTTAAAGCTTCTAACGTATACGGCGCGAGTCGATTTGTTTCAAAGTTATTAAGTTAGTGCACTGAAATAATTCAAACTTGGTAAAAAGCAGACCAAATACGGTCAAGAGAAATCTTTAAATGATTGTTTGCTAAGTTTCATCAAGGAAGAGCAGTATTTTGTGGTTATAACCACATAACACGTTTACAATAATTTATTGTACAGTATAGTCACGCCACTCACATTTCTGGTTATTTTAGCAAAGAAACATCTGCTTATTTATTTTAAAACCCATTGTATTCGGTTTCATTCATTCGAGGAGATATGAGATGCCTTTCACTTTAGCTCGCACGGCGAATCAAAAGAACCCACCACAGCTGTTTTAAAAAAATCCGCGTCCACAAATGTGGTTAGATTAATCAAAAATCGGATCAGCCACGTTAAAAATTGCGAAGTATATGCATTACAAAGTTATTGGCTAACATCCTAACCTCGAGCTAAAATTTTGCTTTGTTACATCATGTATTTTGTTTAGTAACTTTATATTGTTTAGTCGCGTAGCTCAGTGCAGTAAACCACTGCCTGCTAATTGAGAGATTGCGAGTTCAGACCTCGCATGAGCTTCGTGATGTTGTATTTTCTGGAAATATAACCTGCATCAAGTTTTCAGGTCAAGCTGTAAGATTGAGGCGGAAATGTGATGTGCCAGCAGTTGTTGATAGCAACAAAGCAGGCCTGAACCTGAATTGTTTGATGCACAAGTCAGAGGTTTTCCACTGACCGAAGCAAACATATGACGATAAGGAGGAAACACCAATATTTTTGAGTCTGCTAATAAACACAAAAATATAAGTGTTTCATTTGCCTATGTTGTATTCATTTATCAGCAGCGTAGCTCAATGCAATAAAACCATTGCCAGGCAATCATGAGATTGACAGTTCAGAGTTTGAACATGCTTTGTGGTGTTGTGTTTTCTGGAAAGACATTTTACGGCAAGATTTCCTGCTGAGCTGCAAGATTGAGGCAGAAATGTGATGTGGCAGCAGTTTTGATAGCAACAAAGCAGGTCTGAACCTAAGTTGTTTGATGCTTAACACAAAGATTTTTTTCTAACCAAAGCAAAAATATGACAATCTCTCCCATTGCATTGTAGTCGGATGATTGAGAAACAACTTCAAGTGTTCTACCTCCTCTAATACTGCAACCTAAAGCAAACAACAAATCGGAAAGTAGCAATCACGGCACCTTAAAACTAGCTTGAAAACTATTTTTTTATAGAAAAACAGCAACACGCACCTGCCCAACATTGAACCACATTTGAATTCTCCCAATGAGCTGTAGCAAGACATTTAGTTTTGTTTGAAACAAGTCTTGTTTTGTTGGAAAAAACTAAATATTTGTTGTGAAGACATTTAAACTCTCCTACTGAGTTGTAGTTGGATGACTGAGAAACAACTTCAAGTGATAGGCCTTGAGTGATACTGCAAGCTATTAATATATTAAACGCAATGCAATACTAATCCTCATTAAAGTTGACTGCATAAAAGGCAATTTAAATTTATAAACTATCTTCGTGCATACAAAATATAAGGAAGGAGAGGAGGAAAACAAGTAGTGAGGAGAAGTATTTAGGAAATCGAATTTTCCTAAAATGTTTGATATTTCTAAACGAAACGTTAAACAAAATATGATTTATATTTCAATACGGCGCTTTCCAATTGGTGGTCCACAAGGCATTTTAAAATCTATTTCTGACTGATATATTACAAAATAGGTTCTCTAGGCCTTACAAAATAAAATAATTTGTTCAAATTCAAAAGGCTTTCACTGCATCACGTCACAATAAAACTTAGCTAGACTTTATATCAATGGTTTTCAACCAGAGTTTCGCGGAACCCTAGGGTTCCGCCAGTTCAGTCCAGGGGATTTGCCAGAAGTTACACAAATTTCTATGCTATTTATTAATTAAATTAGATGCTCTTTTTTGCATATGAATTATTGCGCAAGGGTTCCTCAAGCACCTGAAATGTTTCCTTGGGGTTCCGCTCCAGCAAAAAGGTTGAAAACCACTGCTATATGTTATGTTCACTGGGTAAAACAAACAATAGCTGTGCGAGGAAGAGAAAACTAATAAACTTATTTTTTCAAAACTTGCAATATTTAAGTAATAAAAGTATATATTCGTTTAATTTTTCAGGAGTTTTGTTATGCAACTTTCTAAAACAGTGATACTCAATTTGGTGTGCTTACACCACACAGGGTGCAATAAGGAATTTCTAAAAATGCAAGCGGCTCAGCAACTTTGTAGCTCAATTTACATTACCGACCAAATATAAAGGTTTGGGCGACGTGTATAACGCAGGCAATAGCGTCACTATAAAATATGGTCTCACCGAAGACACTATGCCATGGGGTGACACTTTTTCTAGAAGACTTTTAAAAGGGGTCACCTTAATGCAGATTGATTGACTGATTTCACCAATATAAACACCTGTACAATCCAAACATGGAATTTTGCTTATGCACAGGTGTTTATATTGGTAAAACTGTTCGATCATTTAAAACACGATGCAAAGAACGTCAAAGGGACATTAAATCTAATATAATGGTCCAACTAACAAAAGAGGATTTAAATAAGAAATCTGCACTAGTAAAACACGCTTGCTTGTATTGGCAATGGATTAATTGGGAAAGCTCTGCGATTTTAGCTACTGAAAGTCACCATTAAAAAAAAGGTTTTTAGAATAATTTTATAAACGCAAAACTAATTTTGCTTTTAACGACAAAAGTAACAGTTGTTATCCCGCAATTTTTAAGTAAAAAATTTTAGACCGCCAATTGTCGCTGCTGCACTTGTTTATTACCATAATTTTCTTTTTCTTCTGTTCATTCTGTTGATTATGCAACCGTTGTATGTGTTTGAAACTTTAGTCAGTCCTGACGAAGAAAACTAATTTTAGTTTTTCGAAACGTTGAGTTTTTAAGAAATTGATGTAGATTTTAAATCTGAATAAAGATTGTTTTAACTTTTAATTACACCAGAAGAGCTCTGTTGAGAAATTAGAAAATACCTGGTGACAAAAGCAAAATATAGTTATGACACGTTGACCTAATTATTCTTATAGTTTCCAATTTCTCTGGTAGCTGTAGTTGATTGTTGCCTTATGTTTTTGATAGAAACTTTGTCAATGGGGTGTAAAGTCATTGAAATATGGATCAACTCAATGAGATCAACGTAACTTTTTAACAAAAACTGGGATGTTCTTTGCATTATAAATTTAGAATACAAACTGGAGCCAAATGCCGTAGTCAGCTACGATTTTCTGAGGAAAGGGATGCGACATTTTTACATTTTGGATCACATTTTTAAATAATGACTTTTTTTCATTACTTTTGGTAAAAAGCACTGGTATTAGCAAATTCTAAAGACAATTGTTGAGATAAAGCTTACACGATAACCGCGTTTAGAGGGCAGTAAACAATTCAGTCAAAAACAAAACTTAATAAATATTTTGAGAGGGAAATTGTCTTTTATGCTTTTGTAACTACTTACTTGACAAGATCAGGCGCTGGCTTGTGAACAAACTAATGTGTCAACTTTGGCAGAGAGGTAAAGCATTTTTGAATCCACACTGTTGTTAAAGCAAGTTGTTAAATTAAAAGTCATTTTATTAAAGTTGTAAAAGTCATTTATTAATTTATTAAAGTTACTTGCTTTAACAACAGCGTGGATTTTATAAAACTAATGTGTTGGGAAAGATAAAACATAGTGGATAAAGATAAACAATGGAGAATATTTTAATTTATATCCTCCTCTGAAAAACAGAAATTGGCCTATTAGTTAGTTTTTCAACACTCAAACCAAAAATGTCCCACTTTAATATAGAATTTGCAGAAAATAGAATCTTGAATTCAAAATTGTTTTTTACGCTGTCATACCATTTCCTGTTTGACAGACATCAATGTTTTGGCATTTAGTTGAGTAGAAATGGTAACTACTCGAGTTTGGTATTCAGCATACTTCATTAAGCGAAGGGTAATTGTGCACTACGCAACTAATGCGTCACAAAGCATTCTGTTGAATCAATGAATGCGGATAAACAAAGTTGTCGTTTTAATAGAGCAAAATTGCAGAACAAAACTGAAAGTTTTGTAATTATTACTTTAGGAGTAGTTGCCAAACGCTGAAACGATAGACCATTTATATTTCGAAAAGTAGTTACAGTTCTCAAAATTTTCATTGTCATTGGCAAACACTCATTTAGAATATTGAATCGATTCGGAAAACGTGCTCTCATTTCGAAAGTCGCCTTTATTGTAAAATACTTTCATAAACTGTATTTAAAACCAAATTTGTGAAGACATTTTTGCAAGCAAAAGCCATACTTTGTGACACTTCACTTTTGGATTTAATTATTCTGTATGCTTAAATTTACCACTTGATAAAAATATTAAAAAGCCAGTAAAAATTGTTCAAAAAACATGATCAGCAGACGGACCAATATAAGTTTGGCTGTCGGGTCGGTTGACAAGAGCTAAACTTGCTTTGTCTCTTTGAGGAGAAAAATTATCAATGTTTATAAGTTTATCTTCAATTAAACAAAACACCTAAAAAGTTAACAAAAACAGAAGCCAAACTTTGATTCTGGGTCCCAGTCAATCTCTTAATGCCGGTGACCGTAAGATATTTGAGAGCAGAAATAAGACTACAAAAAATGCATCCAATCGGATCTATATCAATACTTCGGAGCCTCTATGTGAAAAATGGGATCCAGACCCCAGTGAAGTCATGACTGGTAGTAGAAAAAATAGCAGGCAACTCACCTGGCTGCATGGCTCCCGTTTTATGAAACAGAATAATTACTTCAAATATTTGTGAAAAGTATGTTCATAAATTACTTTGTGGTTATTTCTATTTAATTTCAAAATGCGTTATGAATGTAGGCTACGTTTATTATACTGGCTGGAGGCTTAATTTGTTGAGCCCCAATTTGTACTGTAAATAGCTTAGATTAGACTATTACATTAGTTTGGGTAACAAAACTGATCTGATGTCATAAATGCGTACACCCCAAAAATTACAGAACAGCATCAGCCAACATGTATTTAAATCAATTAGACTTGGCATGAAGAAAGAAAGAAGTAGTAGTACTTATTCGTAAAAGCAAGACAACTCCGTTTTCTTCAACTGTGACAAGGCAATTGGATGGCATTTATTTGAAAACAAGAACTGTGTCGCCGCCTACAATAACAGTCAATTTCAGTGTTGGCAATAGCTAGATCTTAAAACCGCCAAAACTATTGTGGCTGATCGAATCGGCCATAATTGCATGTTGAGAGGTAGAAGAAGCCTTTCAGTGCCGGAACTGAGGGGAAACATTAGGTATCTGTTTGCAATTATCGGCTTTTGTGCACAATGACATCAATTATAGAAAGATTTTTGGTTGTCCGATGGGCTTTTCTTTGTCTCCAATAATAATAAATATGGTTATGGTAGAGATTGAATAAATTGCTTTGAACACTTACTTAAAATTAAGGTGGACTTTTAAATTACAAACGGTTTTTGTTTTTTTCTCGTCCTATATCCGAATCGATGTCCGTGTTGAAAAACGAGTTCAAACCTGTGACGGTTTATTTTGATCAATTGCATTGACACGAAGAATAGTACGAAGAAAATAAATAAGAAGTTGAACCCGTTTTCAATTTGGTTGATCAAATAAGGACGGAAGAATTAGATTTCCAAATAAGTTTTTAATTTCGAAATGTTTCGCAAATATGACCAACTGTAACTTCATCGACTTCCAAAATCAAAGTGACAAAATAATAAAGTTTTTTTTTACATCCAGAGTCAAAGTGCGGGGCGAAAAAGGCGTGCACAACAAGTACACAACACTACTTCAACGCATAACTGCAAAACTAAACACGCCTGTTTGACACTCAATACTCAAAAACAGAAAAAATAAACAGAAACTAAATAGTGGTTTCATAAGGCCAAATTAAAAAACTTTCGAACAATTAATGACAATTGAACAAACACCTTTGAACATTTACTTGAAACCTCCGTCATTATGGGTACGTTGTGTTAGATGACTTAAGTCTTTTCATAACTACTTAAATACAGTATCTGCTTCAATAAAGTTCACTAAAGAGTATGAAAAATCTGGACAATTACCCTTTTAAACGTACAACGCTTGAAAGATGGATCCCTTGCAACAAGCTGTATAGGAAACCAACTCATACAAACAGATATCTTCAATGTTCTCCTCATCACCGTACTACTAAAAAGGTTAGTGTGACTCGCACATTATTTTCCCGAGCCAATAAAATCACATCTAAGAATTAAAAAAGATTGAAGAATTCCATTACGAAACAAAAACCTTGAAGAACAACGGACTTATCAGTAACAAATGTAGCTTCAAGAAGTACTTGGAAAATGACACCGCCAAAAGAACAGAAAAACTGAAACGGTTTAGTTCGATTCCTTACCTGCAAGGTGCCTCCGACTCTATTAGCCGAATTTTGACTCAATTTAGTATTGGAGTGGCTTTAAAACCACATCACACGTTATCTTCATTGTTTCGTAAACCTAAAGATGTTATCAATTTTGAGCAAAAACGTAGTTTGGGGTATCAAATTTTTTGTCAAGATTGCAATGCTGTGTATGTAAGTGAAACAGGACGTTAATGTTAGAACCAGAAAACGGAAACATGTTGATGCGGTTAAGGCTATCAACACCAAAAAGTCAGCGCTGAGTCAACATGTTGTGGATTTCCATCATGGGATAGATTGGAAAAACGCCAAAATACTGAAGTCAGATGCACCCGACTTTGCAGAAAATTTTCAGATAAATCAAAAAGCTCGTTCACTAAATGCAATTAATCATAATGATGGTGCAAATATTCTTGCTGTTTATAGTGTGTCTAACCCCAATAAATGATGTCTTGTGTATCTTATAACACTTTTTACTTGTGCCCACACTTGGTTCTGTGATGTAATATTGTTTTTGTTGTTACGTAATAGCCTGCCTTAATGGTAATAATTTTTAGTGTTTAGTGATCTAGGTTGTTTTAATAGTTTTATGTTTAGCAGTTTGTATGTTACACTGGTAACAATATCTACCGTTTTTTGAGGAAGCTTCCCTAAGGGAAGCGAAACGTCAAGTTTCAACAATAAATTGTCAAAAGAACTATCCTATCTGCTAACAATATCAATATACAGGGTGGGCCAATAAAATGTTACCACTTTTTGAATCCTTGCTTTTTCCAAAATAGATTTTTTTTATTCTCAAAAATACTAACAACAAAACATTGAATTCTTACACCAATGGATCGAAAACAATATACTATGAAGGAGAGAGTAAAGATCGTGGAAGCATATTTTGAATTAAAATTGGTAACCCAGACTCAGTGACGATTCGTCATCGACTTTCCGGGAAGAAATCATCCATGTAGACTCACAATCAAACATCTTCTTCGAAAATTCAGGAAAACAGGATATGCGACCAAAGCGAATAAAGGACATAGTGGTAGGCCAAGGTCTGCGAGAACAGCCATTACCACAGAGATCGTGAGACAGCGTCTGGAGGAATCACCAAGAAAATCGACCAGATGTTTGTCACATGGAGACTGCCCTCGCAAGGACCACTCTCAGAGGCATACTGAGCACAGATCTTTATTTCTTTCCCAACAGAGTTCAGATTTTACAAATCCATTGATATTAAATGTTGGTTTAATGTTTCTTATCACAAATCTTTGAATAAAAATTTTGAATAAATTCACATTATGAAAACTTGTGTATGATCGAAAAGTGGTAACATTTTATTGGCCCACCCTGTACTTGACAAACAAATATTGCCTGCTATATTTAACCGCTAGATCGTCCTTCCATTTAGCCTCCTTCAAAGCAGTCTTTATCAAACACATACAACCTGTATTATATCGCAAAAGAGAATTTGTATACACACTGCAATTGGTTAATTAGGAGCCTCGATTACTAACGTGAATGAAACGCACATTTTCAATTGTTTCACCCCAACTATAAGAGGAGACAGTAAAGATCAGAGTAACCTCACAATCTATATGAGTAAAAGTATTGTTACTCACTCCAACAACACTAAAGTAAAATCAGAATACAAAAATAGATATTTTTACTTGAGTAAAAATAAAAAAGTAGTCAAGAATTATTCTTCTTATGAAGTAAAAGTAGAAAGTAGTTTAATTTTCAAAAACTTTGCCCTGTATCTTTTTAAAGCAGTGGTTTTTAGTTCGGTTGCTCGCACCACAGATGGTGTAAGAAAAAATTTTAAAAAATGCAAACCGCTCTGCCAACTTTAAGGTTAATTTACATTGCGGACCAAAAAAAGGTTTAGGGTACGCACTGGCACTAGCATTACAATAAAAGAGGGTTTAACGGGAGGCACTAAGTGATGAGTTGACTCTGCCTTTAGAAGTCTCTCGAAAGAGGTTACCTTAATTGAGGTTGTGGAATTTCGTTCAAAGAAAACTATGTAAAGTGTGGTTGATGATCTTTTGCTGGTGTAAATTTTTTTATATTGGAGTAATACCTTTGGATTCCATCCCGGTTGGTACAAATTACGTTAAAAATGAGAAAGAAAATCCGGTTAAATATTTCAAGAAGTGTTGGGCGCTAAATAAATTGAGATCCGCTAATGCAGACCTAAATGTTACAACATAATACAGACACATTGACTTAATTATAATTGCAAGTTTTTCTTGTAAATCTAGTTGATTGCTGTCATATGTTTTTGCTAGAATCTTTGTTAATGATTAAAATCGTTCAAGCATGGAGTGCTTGATGAGACCGACGTTCCTCAATCTTGAAACAATAATTTAAATTGCCTTTACATTGAAAATCTACCGTACAAACTAGATCCAAATCGGGTAATCAGCTAACAATTTCCGAGGAAAGAGATGCAAAATTTTTGCATTTTGAATCACTTTTTAAAATGATACTTTTTCATTGCTGTTGGTAGGATTTAGTGGTATTAAACAATTTCTAATGGTATATGCAAAGGTGGAGCTTACATAACAACCTTGTTTAGAGGGAACTGAAGAATTCAGTCAAAAACAAAATTTTATAAACTGTTGAAAGAACAAATGCCTCTTTGCCCTTCAGGCTATTTCTTTGACAAAACAGGAGATTTGTTTTTTTAACAAAATACTGTGTACTTGGTAAGATAAAAACAAAGCGCAAAAAATTGAACATTCGAACATATTTTGATTTATTTTTTCCTCTACTGTAGAAAGCAGTGGTACGTCTACCAGTTAGTTTACACAATTCAAACAAAAAATATACTTTTTCAATAAAAAATTTTCAGAACATAGAACCTTCAGTTCATACCTGTTTTTTACGCCAGCATACTGCGTTCTAGTTTACCGGATATCAAAATTTTGGCATCTACTTGAGTAAAAGTTATAACTACTAGATTAGCCTCACTTCAACCTTACTCAACTCAAGTAAAAGTAGAAGTAGAAAATCCTAAAAGTACTTAAGTAAGTAGCATTTTATTAAAAAATTTGCTTAAAATAACTATTTTGTTGGGCTAAACATAGATTTAAGACTTTTTTGGTGACGTTTCAAATCGCAAAAATTTTTTACCTCGTCAGAGAAACTTCTCGCGGTGTTAAAATTGTTTTACAACTTTTTCTTAAATATTTAGATTTTATTTGATTTGTTGGTACAGCAAAATTTAAAGATGGCTTTAAAAATTTTTGTTTAGGCCAAAGATTTTTCTGTCAGTGTTTGTCATTAGTGGTTGCGATTATGAGAACTCATCATTGATACCCCGTCAATAATCTGTTGTAATTGTCACAAAATGATCTAGGCAAAAATTACTTTTTAGCTCTAAACTTACTTTTATTGCAGCAAGTTTCAAAAAAAGAAGTTTACAAGTTTCTCGCTCTCTACGGGTAACTGTTTCATCATACCTGATAAACAAAATATATGCGTAATCTTGCAAGGAAGGTGTAATGCAAACTTACCAAGTAGAACCAGGCACGTTTTCATACAAATTATACTTGTTTGTTTATCACTTTTCTTAAAATAGAGGGACAAATATTTGTGTTACGGTGAGCACCGCAAGCTCATGATAATCAAGAGCAAGTTTACAAATCAAAATCAGGTATCCAATTTGCCTCATTATTCATTAGTCTTGCTTTTTCTTCAATGAATAATTTAGCTATATGGCATTGAGATCTGCTCCAGCTACATTCCTTATCTCATGCCCAGAAATTCATAGAAAAATATTTTAGGCCATTAGTTTTGTTTAAAGCCGAAAACACAAATATACATTGAGGTTTTTAATTCTTTTAGCAATATCCTCTAGTTTTATGCATTTCATCTGACCAATTTAATCGCTAAGCTGCTTGAATCTGTTTTGATATATTGTTGTCAAAATCAGAAAATCACAAACTATCTTTAGTTTTTCATTTGTAATCTACAAATAGTCCCTCCTAATACTCAGTAACTTACATTTAACAATAACATCAATGGAAGCTATCTTCACTGATTGACGATAATTTCGCTGATAAGCAGTAAACACAACATCTGCATTAAGAGGAAACATCAAAGTCAAGGAACTTATGATGTAAGTTGATCCTCTGCATAAAACTTGCTGGCAAGTCATATTGAAATCATTGTCACTCCTGTTATAACATAGTACAAGTGGATTGTAAATAGTAGTTTGAGGTCGAGTGAGACCAGGATGCGTCCAGAAAAAATAATTATCAACCAACTGAAATTTAACAGACAACTTCAATCCATTGAAATTTCTTGCCACTGTATTTTCGATCAAAACTGGTTCAGTTTGAATTATGTTTGAAGGATCTGAACATACTGCTGCAAAAAGTAAGAATGGTACCAATTATGCATTGGCAGTGGAATAAGATCAAAACTTGCTAAAACATAAACACTATGAAGAAACTTTAAATGTGCGACCAGAATTTTTGTAAAGGGGTTGAGGATGCAACCAAAACTATAATGATATAACATTGTTTGAGCTGTTCTTCTTGTTTGACAAATATAATGAAAATGGGAGTAGCCACAAAAATCATTAGGAAAGCAGATTTTTTTGGATCTTACTAACACCAGCATAGCTATTCCAAATGAAAAAGATTACGGCATTTTCGTTCAAGTTTGTCAACCTGTCAAGAAAATATCGTATTGTAAATGTGGCATAAAAGGACTTTGACATAAAATGCACAACTCTCCGTCAAATGTGTTTCAGCTGCTCTCAAAAAGTTTTGTATTGCATGAGCTCGAAATGTTATTTTTGTCTGAATAGTTGCGTGATCTTAAAAAATGCTGCTGGTCTGTTTTAACATTCGTAAATTTAAACAGTTTACGTAAAACGGCGTGTTGTCAAACATTTTAATTTACTTTATTAAGAGCTTTCAGAAAATGGCGGTACAGTTTCCTGCAGTACTACAAAGACAGTTTGTTGTGAAAGTCTAACAACGCATTAATTTTTGCACATGTAAAGTCCAGTTATAATTTGATGAAACAAGGAGAATGAAGCTGAATACAATTTAACTAATAGATAGATATATTTCCAAAATGTCGAAACTTTTTGTGGGACGCAGTCGAAATTCGTTTTGTCTAAAATAATGTTATTTATGTTAATCTTTTATTTTAGTGAAATCAAAACATCTTTTAATAGAGATTTATATGGCAAAAAGATGACCACATCATGCGATTGCAAGAAAGTATCTTTGAGAATAAATCGATTAAAAAAATGTTTTTAAAAATTTAAACTCCAACGGATGACTTGATTCTCTTTCATCGCTGGTTGCGTCTTTGAATTACTGTAGCTATTGCAATGGCGACGCGCACCACAAAATATTGAAGTAAAAATTTCAAATAAAGTTTTTGTTCAGTAAAATTGCGTATAGAACTTATACTTAGCACATTGCACACCAAGCCCGAGTATTCAAGAACAGTGAAAGAACATAAGTTAAATGAAAAGATAATTTAAACATTGCATCATTTTTACCTATTTCAACACGGTCGCTTACCTCCAGATGCCACAGAAATAGCTGCCATAGCTACAGCACATACTTCAAAAATCATTATTGCTTTTCAAACGGCAATCATGTGCAGCAATGACGACTTGCCGTACACCGAAAAATTATGCTTAATTTACCAACATTTATAGTCAATAATTGATTTAATTGTTTTTGAACCTGGTAATGGAAAATTCTGCTTAGATTTTAAAAGAGAATTTCACACGTGTGTTACTTTTTACAAAATCCTGTTTATGACTCTGCATTGTGAAATAATTGAATGCCATGTATTTTCTGAAGACTTGGGTTATGTTGCGATAGATTCTTAGGCTTAATCTCTCACTATTGTTACAACAATTGCCTCAGATTTTTTCATACAAAAAAGTTTCTAATCGTCGGATTTTTTTGTGCTAACTGAAATCCAACGGTGGTCACTAATTCCACGATTTGCGATCGCTTCACATTATAAAAGAACTTGATAAAGCTTTCTGTGAATCACAAGACCCGAAAACAATTAGTTTCGGTCGGAACCGCTGCGCAATTGATTATTCAAAATAGAACAACCTAGCAAGCCTTAAAAACGGAAATGATGGCGTCACAATGATTGTATGCTGCAATCATGGCGTACTCCTCGGCTGCAATAAACGATACGTCACAGGAAGTCATCGCATGAATCAAAACTACCACAATTTTATGTGATAATAAGACTGTTTATTTAGATATTAAGACCAAACAAACAAGACTAAGATTTGGGGAGGAAGCTTTAATAAAAATACAAACATGTTGAATTGTTGTCAAACCAGTATTTATCATAGTAGGTAAAATAATCTAGCTGTCAACAAACAAAAAGTGCACTTGAATTAATTGAAGGTGTAATTTGATTTATAACATTGTAATGGACTTGCGAATTGCAACGCATTTTAATAATTACATGTAGAAAACAGAAAAACATTGCAAAGAAACGAAGGAAAATACGTTTCGAAAACATGATTTAAATAAAATAAATCTCACGGTTTCCAGTTTTCTGGTCTTATCAGAGGAGTTGGTAACTGAAAACTGACCTGAGGCTTTTAACTGAGGCTTGGCCTAGAAACGTGATTCCAAAACTTTATTTCAAGCAAACCCAATTAAAACAATAATGGATGTCTAAGAGTATTCACTAACTGTTCAAGAACATTTGTTAATTAAATCAAATCATTATTAATTAAAATAAACAATTTTTTTCTTTTTCAAGGAAAGAGTCATTTTATGAGAAAATATTTAATGCTAATTTTTGGCTGAATTTGCGAGGCAAACCTGCTGTTATTGATGTATTTGTGTTGGAAGCATATTTCTATTATTTACAAAACAACATTAAGCCCAGAAAATTTTGGTTCCCTTCGGGTCACTCGACCCCACTTGGTTTAGCCACCCACGGTTTGAGAAATATTGGCATAGAACACCACACTTTTGAGACCTAAATTAGGACAACTCTTGTGGAAAATCTATCAGTGCTTTGCACTGCCGTATTAACTGAAAATGAGTGGCTGTTGCAGCATTTATCTGGAAACCATTTTCAAGTGGCTGCTACTTAAAAATGGATCCAATTGAAGCAGCAACATCTATTTGAACGCTAGACAAAATGCATCACTGTCACATATAATTTACTAAAATATATGTTATACATTTTCATGCAAAAATCGTTTCCAAACCATGATAAAATCAATCTTTTACCGATTTTTTACGTTTAAGACCGGTACCTTGTGCATAATCTATATATGCCTTTCTTAGTGTGTGTTTTTATTTGGCTGCTACCTCACAAGTGCAATGGCCATGCCACTATCTTCAAATTTAAACCAAATTTTTTTCATGTGCATGTATCAAAGTATATCGTTTCGCCATCACCTCCTTTTTTTGTCCACTGCTATCAAATTTCATTTACTTGGTATGGTGATTTGGGCAAAAATAAAATGAATGATGGATTTAATGCAAAAAATTTCTAATAAGAATTTAATCAAAGCCATTTCAAAAAGATGTGGGTTAAAATTCAAAAACTTGTCAGAAAAATCATACTGTTTAAAATTTCTTTTTGGAAAGCTTATCCAAATATTAATTACTTTCACATTCGTTTGTTAGTTAAGTAAATTTCTCTTCTAAAGTTAAATAACTGCTTTAACTGCAACATATAACTATTTTTAATGCAAAATATTAAGGTGCTCGAAGTGATGAAATGGAGATTGAGAATAAAATTAAATTATTATCAACAATAATCCGTCTGCAATCGTATCGTTGGATCAATTTTGTAATTTTTATTTGCTATTGAGCCCATAAATATAGCAGATTAAAAAATTTAAGAGCATGTTTCATGTCCCCTGTTATGGTCACACCTATGATGATATTCCCAATATGTTTTTCTGCGAAGCTTTTGACAAAAAAACTGTTTGCAGTTATCTAGATTAGTAACGTTTTTAATAATTTTAGGTGCCCACTTGACTGCAAAAGTAAAAATAGATAAATAAATAATTTTCGACATAGATTAGCGTATGTCATAAGTCTCCTAAGTTGTATACACAACTAACGTTTTACCTTAACAATTTTAGACCATTGCTCCTGTAGAGGAATAAATTATTCGTAAGCTTGAAAAACCAATCGGTTGTGTTGTATCGACATAATTTTTAGACAAAAGCCTAGTTAAATGACTTTACAAACATTATTCAAGAAAAGTTTTTCTGTAACTCGTTAAATTCCGTTGCAAATGCCCATCGGAAAACAGCTATTTTTCTTAAGTCGGAATGACCTTGATTTGCGTAAAAATGCTGACTCAGTACAAAAGTGCGAACAAATTTTAGTTGCATTTTATGTAACTACAAAGCCTTCAAAAGGTAATGGTTTATCAGTTTTTGCATGATTTTGTCTCTGAAGTAATCATTTTTACGTTTACGTTTTTTGTTCCTCTACAGAAATAATGGTCCAAAATACTAGCACCAGCTAACATTGCGCAAAAAAATTTTGCTGCTCTGTTTTCTTTGGAAGCACTTTCTATAATACATGAGTTGCTAGTTGCTAGCCAGCAATTTTCAAGGTGATCTCCTATCAAGAGGGATCTGCCTCCAGCATCAAAGTACAATAGAAAAATTTGCTCAAAAATGATCACCAGCATCATACGGTACCATACAGCAATTCATTACATCATGTCAATAACCCGCGACCGGTTTCGACCTTATTGGGTCTCATCAGGCGGGTGTAAAAAACACTCAATAATAAATATGATAAAAAACAAATTTGCCATTGGGTGCAAAAAAAAATGCAATGCAAAACAACATGATACAGCAATACCTATATCATGGGGGTCACATTCAAGGACACACACACATGACATGGACAACAAGTCACATCGGTAAGCCCTAATAGGGGTGCAGGATCATTGTCAAGACTTATCAATAATACATGAGTTGCTAGTTGCTAGCCAGCAATTTTCAAGGTGATCTCCTATCAAGAGTTTTTTTAGTTTTTTTAGCATATTTTAATATTTTAATATAATTTGTTTTTTTAGCATATTTATTATTGAGTGTTTTTTACACCCGCCTGATGAGACCCAATAAGGTCGAAACCGGTCGCGGGTTATTGACATGATGTAATGGATTGCTGTATGGTACCGTATGATGCTGGTGATCATTTTTGAGCAAATTTTTCTGAAGCACTTTCTTATGAGGAAAGACTCCAAATGACATGAAACAACGACAAAAATACCAGAAAAAGACACAATTTTATTGCTTATGGTAATCCAAGAAGCACATAGAATGCAAGCAAACACCACATTCTTGACATTTTTTACAGAGTTATTTTTGCAGTTTGAGCAGCGTCCTTGAGTTTCCACGTTTACAGGATGGTGTAGACCAACACTGGTGATTATTTTTCTACTTTCATTAGGGTCTGAAGATGAAAAACTAATAGTGTTCATCAAGCCACCTACAACTGATTGGATAAATTCAAGAAAATCTAAACGCGGGAAAGTTTCTTGGGTGACATGGAGCCTCCACGCAGCCACTGTCAGCATTTCTATACAGTTAACAAACAGCGGCCAATACCACTTCTTTGCTTGAACTGTTGGTCTGTATTGGCTTATGAACCTATCAAGCAGATCCACATCTCCCATGTCTAGATTGTAATGGTAGAAGCAGAACGGTTGAACACAACTGATCTTATTCTTTTCACGCTGGCTGTAGTGTTTCACCACTTTGGTTGGCTCTATGTTGCTGAAATTTTAACCAAGGTAAACGACCTTGTTGTATTTCCATTGCACTATGGACTCGTAATCATTTGAGCGGTGGTCAAAGAAGCCACGCTCCTCTTTTTCAACACTTTTTGATGGTCTCAGTGAGCACTTTATTGCATGGCCTTCACGTATAGCCCCAAGAGCCCTTAAATTCCTTTCGTGCAAATCTCGCAGTAAATATTAAGATGTAAAAAAATTGTCAAAATAAACACAATGACAAGCGGGGTTTTCAACTATCGAAGAAAGAGCAGACAAAACTTGTGGTCCAAGAAGCTTGCTGCTGTCCTTAGTATCACATGTTCCGGTATTAGTCTCAATTTTATAAGGGTAGCCATCACTTGATGCTAAAACTCAGTTTTTGTAGCCAAATCTGATTGGCTTGCAATAAATAAACATCTTTGCAGAGTGCCTACCAAAGCATGGTACCATTTGTTCATCAATGGCCAGATCTTTTGCAAACAATCCAAACTGCTATAGTGAAGCATTGACTCTACCTGTGGAGGTCGAATTTTAGTAAGCTGATCTCCAGCAGAAAGATTATTGTTATCAGCAAAATGGATTAACTTCTTTTTGTTTTCAAACCTTTTTCTTGGCGTTGATCTTGTTATCAGTGGGCAGCTGATATCATCATCTTTGCTCCAGTAAAAACGCTAACGCGGTCGGTTGTTGTATACTGTCAACAGAAGAATTCCAACAAAAGCTTGGATTTTCTGCAGTGGAAGATGAATGACCTCATTTCGTTGAGATACATATTGCTCCATTTTGCAAGCAATTGGACCATAGATTTCCTCATTGAATAATACATGTAATCAAAAAAGTGCGGCACTGGATGGCAGATGCTTTCTCGTAGT
Organism: Trididemnum clinides; assembly: GCA_963675345.1. NCBI lineage: Eukaryota > Metazoa > Chordata > Ascidiacea > Aplousobranchia > Didemnidae > Trididemnum > Trididemnum clinides. The sequence goes on from OY776294.1 coordinate 25,548,667, forward strand.
ACACCTGTTATCCAAACTTGTATGACAGACCAAAACGAAATCTTCCCAAACGGTAGGGCATCTACTGTTACTGATGTTCTGGCAAGGCCTTGTAAGTGGCAAACGCCCCTTTCAGGGCGGGGCGGCGCATCAAAACGCATCGTCAACAAGTTCCGAAGGCCTGTCAATTTTCATCTGAACATCGAAGGCTTCACTGCAGGCAAGATGAGCGTTCTTTACCATCTTGCTGCACAGCGTAAAGCACTCGTCATCCTACTCCAGGAGACCCACTGCACGTCTGCACAGAAGTTAGTTCTACCGGACTACCAAATAGCTGGGTTCTTCATAAGCAAAAAGCATGGTCTTGGTACGTTCGTCCACAAACGACAGAAGTAGACCCTTTTTGACCAATCTCCACCTACATCGGAGACTGAGTGCATGTTCGTTGACGTTGATGGATACAAGATAGTCAACGCTTACAAACCTCCACCGATTCGTTTGCAAGTATTCGATCTCCCAGAATTCCCAAATTCCTGTCTCTATGCTGGCGACTTTAATTACCCAGCATGTTGATTGAGGTTATGATGCCAACAGTGCAGATGGGAAATGCCTGGTTGGCTGGGCAAATACCAACAATCTTGTCCTACTCCATAACCCAAAGGATGCCGCCAGCTTCCACTCTGGCCGCTGGAATACAAGTACCAACCCGGATCTTGCATTCGTCAGTATCGATTCGGACAGTCGTTTACCCGACAGACAAATCTTAGAAAAGTTCCCAAGGTCACAACATCAACCCTCGCTTATTACTCCACTCAGGCGTACTCGTCCTGTACTAAGCAAGCCTGTAAAGCGTTGGAACTTTCGCAAGGCCAAGTTGAGCCACTTTGCCTTGCGAACAAACTTTTCAGGACTTTGCCGCCATCTGATTCACCTGATATGGAGCATGCATATCAGTGTTTTTGTAACGCCATCAGCAATGCGGCGACAAAGTTTATCCCACGTGGCCGACAAAACAATCGTATACCATGTTGTGATGCCGAGTGCGAAAACCTCTCAAACATTCTTGCAATACCATGAAGGTATGAATCTAGCAGAGCTGCTACAGCTTTGCTTGCCAGGCTTGACAGGAAACGGAGGATTCGGTGGTCTGAGGCTGTCCAGAACATCGACTTTTCACACTCTAGCTGGGTAGTAGGGAGTACGTTAAACAATCTTACTGGTAGGTCACGACAATCCCGTCGTCAATGTCCTGCTTCAGCAAATGCTATTGCTAGTCAGCTGGTAAAGACCGGAAAATACGAGGGTGCAAATCGAGAGATTTCTTGTCCGTTATGCAGGAATTGTCTGACTTTTGGAGGGCTACATCACCTGATGTAGTGAATATCTGCGGAGATTTTTCTCCAAGAGAATTTGCTGCTGCCCTGCATCATTTAAAACCAGGTAAAGCTATGGGCCCTGATTCTATCTGCCCAGAGCTTTTAAACCATGCTGGTCCCGGTTTGAAGTCATGGCTACGTGGCTTCTTTTCTTCCTGTTTGCGTCAACTAAAAATTCCAAAAGTCTGGAGAAAAGCGCTGATAGTCGCGATACCTAAGCCCTCAAAAACTGTAGAAGACCCAAAGAGCTACCGTCTCATCTCTCTGCTCTGTTTCCTTTAAAAGATTCTCAAACGACTGATCTACAATCGTGTCGAACCAATAGTCGATCCCTTGTTCCCAAAGGAACTGGCTGAATTTCGACACGGAAAGTCTATCGTGGACCAGGTCGTTTTGCTTACGTAAAACATTAAGGACTCTTTTGAGGCAAAAAAAGAAAGCTGGTGCCGTACTTGTCAATCTGACAGCTGTTTATGACACTGTTTGGCACCGTGGTCTTACCTGCAAGCTGCTGAGACTTCTGCCACACAAGCACATGGTCCAGATGTTCATGGAACTTGCTCGGAACAGAAGCTTTACCCTGACACTGGTGACAGCAAGCCAAGCAGGTTTCGACGCCTGAAAAATGGCCTCCCACAGGAATCAGTTTTGGCTCCTTTTCTTTTCAACATATACATCTACGATCTGCCTTCCATAACCTCCAAGAAGTATGCTTACGCTGACGACTTGGCGATACTTCATTCATCTGGAGATTGGAAGTTGTTGGAAAGAACTTTGAGTGAAGACATGACTACACTTTCTGCATATCTCCAGACTTGGCGGCTAAAACTCAGCCATGCTAAAACAGTGACGGCAGCCTTTCATCTCCATAATCAAGAGGTTAGGTTCAGCTAAAAGTTAAGAACAATGATAAATACTAACCATTTTGCCCAGTGCCAAGCCATCTCTGTGTGAAACTGGACAGAGCGCTCACGTACCGTCATGTTGTTGATGTTGTTGTTGTTGTTGATTACCCGACCCCTTCCGAGGGATAGGAGCATGGCGGAATACCATGAAGCCCCAGAAGCCGGGCAACTCCCCAGGGTCTGGACCAGAGGTCATAAAGAGACAGAGAGTCGCCAAAGAGTGAGCGGCGCAAAGAGTCCGTAGCTGGACAGTGCAGAATGAGATGAGAGATGTCCTGGGACGGGTGTCCACAGGCGCTGCAAGAAGAATTCTCGATTCTGCCAATCCTGGAGAGATATGAACCTAAAAGAAGGCTGTGTCCATTGCAGCGAAGACGAGAGAGAACACAGCGAGCATGACGAGAGAGCACACGTTCCTCAGTGGAAATTGAGGGAAACTGTGTGTCAAAATACTTTGAAGAAACAGTACGCCTCCAGTCCGAGAAAAGACGAGAGTGGATACGAGAGATAAGAAGAGAGAGACTACAAGGGATTGCGGAGGGCGCAAGCAGCGCTCCCCGTCTGGCAAGCTCATCAGCTGTGTCGTTCCCCGGGAGAAACGAGTGTCCGGGGACGCATTGTAGCCTGATAGAACAGGAGGAGAAAAAGGACAGTTCCTGCCAGATCTGCCACAGAGTTTGAGATAACAGGAAAGGTGAGGAGAGGACAGGGTGGCGAGGACAGAACGAGAGTCAGACAGGAGAAGAAGAGAAGAGAAATGGCAGACCCACAAAGAGCGTGCAGAATGGCGCAGGCTTCAGCGGAAAAACTGGAACAAACTGAGCCTGCCGAAAAGGAAAGAGTGGCCTCAGTGCCACAGAGAGAGCAGTTGGCAAGAACGCCGGAGCCGCCCTTGCCAAAAGGAAAAGGAACAGAGCCGTCTGTCCAGAGTACCAGATCATGAGGGGGAGAGAGTCAAGGTGGGCGAGAGCCGCACCTTGGCGAAAGTGAGGGGGATCAGAGCGAGAGCATGGAGAGGAAAGGGTAGACTCGACCGTGAAGGAAGGCAGATGCAAAGGAGGACAGGGAGGGCAAGCAACAAGAGCCTCCCTAGAACAAGTAGAAGGAAGCATGAGCGGGTGAGTGGACGCAAAAGCTTTCCAGGACGATCTGCAGAGTCTTGGTTTCACTCCTAGTCTGGCCAAACCTGAGATACGAAAGGGGGTTGGGAGACAAAGAGCCCGCTTATGAGAAAAAAGAGTGAAGTGAGTCAGAGTGACTCGTAGGGGAGGTAAAGAAGCCTCGATGAGTAGTAGAGGGATAGGGGAGGACGAGAGGCAGCCGGTGATGGCGCGACTGGCCGCTCGGTGAAGGCGTTCCAATTTGGTGATATTGGTAGCGCTTAGGAAAGGAAACCATCCGGGTGAAGCGTAAGTGAGAAGGGACCGAAGAAAAGATTTATACAGAACAGAGAGGGACTCCTTAGAGGGGCCCCATGAGGAAGCAGAGATACAGCGTAAGGCCTTGAGACGTGGGAAGAACCTGGCCTTCAGCGAAGATACATGCTTAGAAAAGAAAAGAGTGCGGTCGAAGGTGACCCCAAGAAAAGTTGGAGTGGGATTAAAACAGAGGCGGGAGCCGAGTAGGAGGAGGTTGGGCTGGAGGTTAGCCTGGTGGGGATCCACTGTGAAGAAGGAGGCCTCCCATTTGCTCGGATTGAGAGGAAGACACCAGTACTCATACCAGCGCTTCAATCGAAACAGAGCTCCTTGTGTGGCCTCCACCGCAGTAGGGACCGAGAGGGAGGAGGACCAAATGGCCAGATCGTCAGCGTAAAGAGAGCAGCTGACGGAAGAAGGCAGAGAAGCCGGAAGATCATTGATGAAGAGAGAGAAAAGTACAGGGCCAAGAGCGGATCCTTGCGGAACACCTCGACGGACTCGAAAGGAACGGCTTCTGTGATTTTGAAAAACCATAGAAGCGCGCCTATCAGAAAGGAAAGATTGAGTCCAACGAGCAAAGCAAGGAGGGAGACCAGCCGAAATAAGTTTGTGGAAAAGGGCGGGATGCAGACAGAGTCAAAAGCTTTAGAGAAATCGATAGTAGACAGGATCGTCCGAGAGTCCGGCCTGGGTTTGTTAAACCCATCCGAAATGGACTGAGAAAGGTACAGAATTTGATCGAGTGTAGACCGTCCAGGGCGGAAACCGGCCTGGCGGGGAGAAAAAATGGAATTAGATTCCACAAAGAAGAGAAGACGGGATAGAATGATGCGTTCAAACAGCTTTGATACGCAGGAGGTGAGAGAGATAGGCCGGAAGGAAGCAGGAGAGTCGAGAGGTTTTCCCATCTTATGTATGGAAATAATAGAAGATGACTTCCAGATGGAAAGAAAGGAATGTGAAGACCAAGAAAGATTGAAGATGTGAAGAAGAAAATCCATGCCAGAGCGAGGAAGGTGCTTTAGCATGGGATAGGCAACTTTGTCGGGACCAGTGGCAGTGGATGGGGAGATGTTGGAGGCAGCCGCAAGAAATTCAGCGGGAGAGAAGGGAGAGCAAAAGGACGAGTGAAACTCCACAGAGCACGTAGCTCGGCGGAGCTCAGTGAGGTAGCCTCTGGCTCTGCTGCGCAGGGCCTTGGGCTGAGAAACGGAAAAGTGAGACCTCAGGTAAGCGGCATAAACCGAAGCCGATTCCCTGGGAGAAGAACAGTTAGGAAAGTTAGGAGAGGAAGAAGACGAGGAAGGAAAGCCAGCAATAGAGCGAAGAAGAGAGTGCACAGATTTAGGATTAGATTTAGGTGAAAGAGAAGTGCAGGTCGTCTGCCATGCCTCAGTCTTGGCCTTGGCAATGACCGACGAGGCACGTCGAGAAGCGGAGATGTAAGCCTGGCGATCTTCATCACTTCTGTGAGCAGTAGTGAAAGCCCTGCGTCTTTCACCAACCGCTTGTTCCACCTCAGCAGACCACCAGGCTTTAGGAGGGCGTTTGATGCGGCCGAAAGGAATGGAAGATTAGGCCGCATTCATTGCCAGAGAGGTAAAGAGAGCAGCTGCAGAGGAAAGAGAAAGAGACGAGTATTCCTATGCAGAAGAACAGTGAGAGTCAAAGTAGGAGGCAAAGTCATCCCAGCGAGCTTTCTGAAAATTGAAGGAAGGGGGACGCTCGTTGGGGCGAAAGACCGGAGAGAGAGGGATAGATAGAAGAATTGGTAGGTGGTCAGAACCCAGGTCCTGAAGCACCTCCCAGGAGCAAGAAAAAGCAAGAGTAGAAGGAGCAAAGGAGATGCCAGGAGAGGAGCGACTGCCAGAGGAGCGATGGAGAAGGGTGGGTGTGTCAGGTTCATTGAGGGGGAGGAGGTCTGAGGAGATTACCCAGTCGAATACTTCCTCCCCACGGGGGTCGGAAGTACCTCTTGAGTCCCAAAGCGGGTGATGGCAATTGAAGTCCCCCAGAATGAAGAGATTTCTGGAGGAGGGAAGAATTGAGGGAGAGAAGGAATCGGTTCTGCCATCCGTTGGGGAGGAGCGAATAGGGGGGGCATACACATTAAGAAATGACACCGAGGAGGATTTTTTTAGAGAGCTGTTGACCCCTACATAATCAGAGTAGGGATCGAGCAAAGAAAGAGAGGTGGTAGAAAGTTCAGAAAAGGATAGGCCCTGTCTGACGAAAATGACAACGCGGCCACTGGCATGCGAGGCATCAGAAGAGAGAATGCCAGACCGGGAGTGGGTGCGATCAGAACGCAGAACAGAGAATCCAGGAATCCGGAAAGAGGAAGATGAGTTAAGATTGGATTCCTGAATGCAGATAAGGTCGACAGGATGGGATGAAAGAAAGTGAAGTAGTTCAGTGCCCCTGGCTCGAAGACCTCCAGCATTCCATTGAAGAACCCTGAGAGAGTCAGGGGGAGGAGAGGAGGCAGGAGGTGCAGAAGTATAGCCAGGAGCAAGGGACGGTGGTGGGAGGGCAGGGGAGGGAGATATAAGATGGGCAGATGGGGGATAAGAAGTTTGGAGACGAGGGTGGGGCAAGAGTGCAGCATTAGCAGAGGGGGGGCCGGATTCCACAGTGGAGGTATACGTGCCGGAGGAGTCCGAGGAAGGGGGAGTCACAGTGTTACGGCAGGGGGGGCAGCTCCAAGAGTGAGAGCTGCCAAGAGCTCTGAAGTTAGATAAAGAAAGTTGTGAGCACCTTAGATGGACCCATTTGGAGCAAGCGCAGCATTGCACTGACTTGCCCCGCCAGGTCACATTTCCAGTGCACACAGAGCAAGGAAAGATGGGGCCAGGGTTAGGATGAACGTTACCGCTCATCAGGAGAAGAAGAAGAATGAGGAGACGAAGAAGGGCAAGAGTAAGGCAGGAGAGAAGAAAAAGTGAGAACAGGCGACCGGTTTTAAAGATGCTGTGTGCTGCCCTTCTGCGGTCGTTCAGGGGGCAGCATAGCGAAAAAATGAATGGGGAGTGCCCGGGGTAACTGGGACCCTCGGGAAGGCCAACAGCCATTTCGACCCAACCCAAACGGGGCCGGGGACCGCACCACCACGTTGAGGCGGCTGTTGATTGGTGCAGACGTACCGTCATCGCCTTGAGACATTGCGCAAAAACTGTCCACGCGCGTTCCGCTGCTGAAGCGACTTGCGGGTTCAGGATAGTGCGCTGGTGCCAAGACATTGCCCACAGCTGCCTTGTCCCTGATCTATTCAACTGCTGAGTACTGCGCACCAGCTTGGTGTCGCAACGCGCATACTCGCCTCATTGATTGCCTTCTTCATGACGCTTTGCGCATTGTCACTAGGTGTCTACGTCCCACTCCAACGGACAACCTTCCAATTCTCTCAGGCATCCAGCCAGCCAGCGACACTCTCTTTGGCTAATCGCAGCTCTTTAGACCCTGGCCACATTCTGCATGAACAGCTGGCTGAGCCGCAGACTGCTAGCAAGGAGAGACTAAAATCTAGACGCTCGTTTGTTCCTGCCGTGCAGAAACTACTGCACAACTTATCTGAGTTGGCCATCCGCGCTGCCCAATGGACAAGCTTGGGCAGAACAGCTTGGGTCAAACTCAATCGCCTGCGTACTAGCGTTGGTTGTTTTGGTTCGTCCATGCACATATAGGTCTTGCTTCTTCAGCGAAATTCGTGTGAGGCGCTAGTGAACAAACTGCAGTCATCATTATTTTAACATGTCTCACACATCGCGCACCTCGAGGAATAATGGGTCTGACAGTTTTGAATGACAAAACAAGGAGCTGGCTCAACTCCATCACTGCCAGCGTCTGATCTAGGCAACACTGCAAGTTGGGGTGGTGAAAGGATAAAAGTTTCAAAACGGCGCTTTTCATCTTTCAATATCGAAGTTCTACTGAGAGTAAATTTTTTATTTGGACAAATTAGAAGCAACCCCGTAACTATAGGGTTGTGGGTACCTTGGAGGGCTTCTCTCTGAAGTCTGTTCCACCTCCTTCTACCTGCGTTTAAAAATTACATAATTGATCTCAAAAAGAATTCTAATTATTCTTTTAAAAAGCAACAAAAACGCGATTTAAAATGAAAGTAGATTCTAGTCTATTGATGCAATTGATTGTTATTGTTGTTTCTTTGTGTCGTCAAACTACTTTTCTTGGAGTAACTGCGATGATTTTTCTTTTTAGGTTGTCAAATTACAAATTTGTAGGCAGATTAAAAAAATATAGGCATGCTCTCATAAAAGCTCTGTTGCTTTTCATAAATCATAAGACACGTTTTTATTCAATTTTTAACTCCCAACCTCCCCCATATGACGTATTAGGACGTTTTTATAAACTCACTTTTTCCTCATTAGATGTGTCATGTAAAAAAATCAATCAAACAAACTTGATTCTTACAAATTCGCCACAAAAACCTGTTCACTAAAACTGTTGATAACTTTAATTTTTTGATTCTAGTAGCAAGTTTGACATATAACAATATCTTTTACTGTATTTCTCTTAGTTAATATGACATCAAAATGACGTTTTTGCCTTCTCCTCACCTCCCCGAAGGCATAATATGATATTTAAACAGCCCTCATGAGAACGTGCTGTAAGATTGTTTTTGAGAATCACTTCATACATTGCATAATTAAACATGGCGTTTCTTAGGTACGTTTGTGAATTACTTAGTTTCAGTAGCGGATTTGGCCTTTCAGAGATGGACGTGGCTAAAGCCAGGGGTCTCGCAACCTTTGTGTATTGTTACGCATATAATTATGCAAAAGTATACCACTTTTATTACTTTTTGATCAATGTTAATGAAGTACGTATTTAAATTTTTTACTCTTAGTTTGACTGCAAGTTATGCTCGTCTACAATCAGCTCAAATGATTTTGCAGGCCTACAGGTGTAACCACGACAACGGAGGCGGAATTCAAACTTTTTAAAAAGTAATTACTCTCTGAAAAAAGTCTTCATTTAAATGTTGAAGCGCTCTGCGTCTACAGTTCAACTCACTCCAACCCCTCGTGGCCTAAATATCCAGTGACAGCTACAGTGAGAACACGCTTCAAGAAAAATTGGCCGCATTGCTTTGAGTAACTATAATCATAATTATATCTTTAAGGCTTAAGCAATCCTTCTAAGGCTAAACCTAATTTTAATCCCAACCCTATTTCTAGCGCTATAACCATTATTTGCAGTTCCGCATTTTAATAGTATTCAATCGTGCATCCAGCAACATTGTTATTTTTTGCTCGTCCGGGCGCAAAGTCAAAAATATTACTATGAAATAAGAACTCAAGGACATGCGCTTGCATAATATCAAAATTTTGTTGTAATGCTTTAAAATACAACCTCTCTGCAGCAGCTTTAACTATTTATTTTATTTTTAACGAAAGAAACAATGTCTGAGCACAATTTGCAAAACACTATGCATCTGGCATCAAGCATGCTTTTCGAAACAAACAGTTTCGTGAGAAATACTTTGTGTTCAAACAACTTTACAAAGTTTGCTTGTTTTGCTCTGTAAGTTCGTTTTCAAAGCAAGACTTGCAAACTAAAATGGCAGGCTCCAAGCTGATGAAAACTTGAAAGTAAAATACAAAAAATCCTTCTTTGCCGCTTACTACATATTCGGGCGCAATGTATCTGAGAGATCTCTGACGCTGTATCTACTTTTCACGTTATTGAATCTGCAAGTGATTATGACATTTTTCACTAGAAGGCGTTGATGGTTGGCAGTTCTGAAGCGTGTTTGACTTAGCCACTTGACTGCGAGATATAAGAAATTGCGTCATCCATGTGCCAGACAGATTGGGTGCGCCTGACGGAGGAATAAATGATTCAAACCAAGAAAAAGACAGCAAAGCACAAGTAAAACATGTCAAGAAAGCGGTGCAACTAAGGCATTTTAGGTAGATCAAAAAAACATTATAGAGGGAAGTCCGTTTAAAGATCTTTAGAAAAATGAGCTTCCTCATAATTCAGGTTTAGAAGAACCCTTTCATCAGCAGTGAATGATCGAAAACCCAAGCAGGTGTAAAGTGCCGCTCATTTTAACGGAGTTGTCTATAGTATCCTATTTTTCCAAACAAAGCGCATTGTTTTGCATGCCGCAAGTTTGTTCAAGCTGGCGACACTGGAGGCATTGAATTTGAAATGATAGTCATTAAAAAGATTTTCAACAATTGGAAAATCGCCTAAGAAAAAAAACGAAAATTGAATAGAGATAAAGCTTGCTAGGTACATTAGAATCCTTCAAATGTGTGGATGGAAGCGTATAAAGAAAAAGAAGCAGGTGGGTTTCCAGCACCATTTATGCATTAGAAACACACAATAATTACTTTATAAACTTAGAGTTGCTTACGGTAGGCCTACCATCGTAAACCTGGTTTGCCAAGAAACTTTGCATGGAAAAGATTTATGCCACATTTCTATTACTGATCGAACGATGAATGCAATAATATTGTTTTGTTTTGAGCAATTTTCGCCAGGCTCACAAACTTTCTTGCGATCAAGCACTAAACGGACCTTGCGTTGCCTCTTTCCGACTCTTTTAGGTACGAGCTTTTGGCGTCGGACAAATGCAGACAAAGCTTGTTTTCACGTATGTTTTTTTCATACGCTGCATTGCAAATTGCTCACGTTTATAGTTTAATTATTGACTAAAACTATAATTAGGCTACTTGCAGTCCATTCGGTTCAAATCTTTTGCATTGCATTACTTACATGGATTTTGTTGATTAGGTTCGACAGTAACACAACTTCTTACAACCACAGTTTAAATAGAAACCGATATTACTTAAAGATTTCAACAACAATCGGACAGTTTCTTGTTGTGAAGGAACATTTTCGGAAAGGAAGCATTGAATAATTTGTGAATAAAGATTTTGATTATAGTAAAAACAACAGCATTGGAAGCATTGTAAACATGGTAAAATTTACTGCCGGATAAGAGCCTCAGTTTGAAAAGGCTGTAATATCAATCCTTTAAATGGCAAATACAATTTATATCTAATTTGAAATAAGGCCTTTTACATTTCTAAAGACATACCGCAAGGTGGGATTTCAAATCAGCAATCACTTAAAATGACCTGACAGATTTTTGCTTAAAATACGACGGTATCCAAGAGACAGTCAACGGTGAAAATTTATCGGTTATTGTTCGTTACTCTGCAAATGTGACTACACATGAGCGTCTTATAGTAATATCTCAACTTATCGATCTTTTAGCTATCTACATCACGCAGCAAATTCTTCGAGATTCGCTATAAATCGGCCACGATCCTGAAAACTTTTCATGCACTTGCTTCAAAGGTGCAGGTGTTATAAGCGGGTCAAAAAAGGAGTTCGTGCTCTGTTACAGAAAGAGCTTCAAAAAGAAATTCCGTATACCGATTGACTAAATCATCAGCTGTCCTTGGTAATCAGCCATGTATGAAGAAGAACTATAGAAGTTTCTGACGTGCTTGCACCATGCAATCGCTTGTACAGATTTTTTAGCAGGTTTGAAGCTAATCGAGTATACAGGACAAAGGTCAACACCTGAAGAGGCTTTTGAATATTAGATGGGCTGCTTATGTAGCTACATGTAGAATTATTTAGAAGAATTTGTCAAAAATGGATGAAGTACTTGCAGTCATATCTAAAAATTGTGGTTATTTGCCAGTTGAAGCTAAGTTATATTTCGCATCAATTACTTTTAAAGACTCCATTTTCTTTGGGAAGCAATGCACAGTGTTTTGAAAATTTTCGCGCCAGCTGATCTACAAAAAAAAGTGTTCTCAAAACTGAAATAGATCTCATTGCTGCTTGCTCGTTCGCACCTGCTGCAAAAAAAAAAATTATTTGACGAGTTGTGTACAGTAGCAAAGCTTCGTGAAAAATTCTTGGTTTTTGTTGGGACAAATCACTCCGAAAGAGAGACTTGCAGAGAAAAAAAAGAATAATGCCAAACCATTTCAATAACTTTGCTGTCACGGAAAGAATGCCAAGCGCTATTGCTTCCCAGTTAGCGCATATAGAAGCAAAATGGAGTAGTGTTTATCGAGAAATCGTTGAAGTAGCCGAAACGAAAATCAACAAGAGATTATCGGAGAAAAATTCTGCACTCTAAATGGTTTTAAATTCGGTGTGCACGATAGATTTGTTCAATTTTTAAAAATGTGTTGTATAACAAAATTAATTCGGATCATCAAGAAAACGCCCTGAACGGAGATGTGGAAGCTTTTTGCCGTTTGCTGGCCTCTAAAAAAAGTGATAGTTTCAAAGGAATGCTGAAGATGGCCCGCAAGTGTAAAGCTGCATTTCCCGAAAGCTGTGAATTACTGTGTGGAAAGCAAATCAATAGTAAGCAAGCAAAGACTGATGAACACGACGTATGGCAGAAAAAATAACTTGATAATATTGGCTTATGAAAGTCGCTTGACAAACAACATTAATCTTGAAAGTGTTGTTAAAGTTTTTAAAACCAAGCACCCTCAGAGCTTGAGTTCATAATGGTAGTTTGAGGTCTAGCCGCCTATTCTAAGCTTCTTTCATAGCATAGATGTTGAGATGCTGACCACTGATATCGCCTGAAAATTTTTCTTCACGAACCTAGGAAATAATTATCTTGTTAGTTTTCTATTGTGACTTTTTATCGCACTGCCTTTGTTTACGTTCCGGTTAGTAGGTTTGGTTACTCGATATGATCATCAGCTTTGATAATTGGCCGTCTTGTTGTTTTTTTTGGCCAAAAATTACAACTTGGTAAAGTTGTTAATATCCTCTTACTTTGTCGCATTTTTCAGCGCAATATTTATTTATTTTAGTTGCTAGTCAACTTGCAATAGAGTAGCTTATGGCATTGTTTCAGCCGAATACAATGGTCTGCTAAAATTTAGTGGAGAACACAACAGGCTTACGTATAATAATTTTGTACATAGCTGTGGTGCATTCCACTTTTAAAGGTGGTAGAGAGCATACCAGTAAGAAGCATTTTTGTAAAATAGGTTTACAAGCCAAGAGTGTACCAGAGTCCATTTATCGCTTGAAAGAATTTTATGCATGATAGTTTTTGATCGATAAATTGAAAGGGCGAACATTTGTACACATGCCTCCCATATTAACTTAGCAATCAGTGGTCTCCATTTAAAACATGCCCTGCGGGCGACGCCTGCAAAGCCGGCTAGTTAAGAATAAAAACTCCGTGAAAGTTTTATTCGTGTGAGTACAGTAAAAATAGGGGGTACATAAACAAATTTTTTGCTATATTCTCGTGAGCCCCTTCATGAAAAACTGAATCAAAGTTTTTTGTTTTTTGGCAATCTCGTCTCGCGTAATCTTTTCAAATATATAATGGAATCCTAGCTTTTCGTGGATCCCACTTTGGGCTGACTAAACACAGGATTTAATATAAACTGACACTCAATGTTGTTTTCATACAAAACGTGTAGATGAACTAACTTGATAATTGTACTATACAACTAAAGTAAAATGATGGGAAAATTCTGTATCTACGTTATATTGATGATATTTTCATGCTTTGGACCCATGGCAAAAAAACACTTAATATTTTCTGTTCACAATTCAATTTAACTGACCCCAATATCCAACTTACGATAAATTTTGCTTTGGATGAAATCAATTTTCTAGATACCATCATCAAGATCAAAGACAACAAGCTGGTCACCACACTCTACCAAAAACCTACCCACAAATACAACTACGTACACCCCAAGAGCTCCCACCCACCTCATATCTTCAAATCGATTATATTTAGTCAAGCATTGCGATACAACCGCATTTGCTCGGACAATAACGATCGCGATTCTAATTACATTCAACTTAAATATAACTTTCAGAAATTAGGTTACGACACTGAATCCATAAATAAACCGATCAACAGAGCTTGATCCATTCTGAGAGATTCACTAATTCAATACAAACCTAAGTTACAAAAAAAAAACGAACCCGTCTAGTCCTAACCTATCACCAGGGTTACCATCTGCCTACACCAAAAAATGAGTAAGCTGCTGTGCGATGACGTAATAGATTACCACTTCTTAACAATTTTGTATTGCAAAAATCATATTAATATCATCTGGTATGAATTTTTCCAAGCGATTAACAAATTGAAAAAAATTTAAATACTAGGATTAACGTAAATTGAGTATTGTTATTCAAGCAAGATCTATTTTTTAATTTAAAAGCCAGATCATAAATATTTTTCACCACTAAGAATTTGCTTAAGCAGTTTTTGATCTTTGGAAATGACTTCGTGCATCTCGGAGCAACTGAAGTCTAAATTTACTCGAACTTGTAACAGTGATTTGACAGTTTTTCACTTAAACGATTTCTTTCCTTTCTCCATTGCCATGAGACAAGAGAAAATACTCGTTCCACGAATGCGTTGCAGACCGGAATAGAGAAAACAATAGCAACTAATTTGTATAAAAGCGGTAGAGAATCATTTTCAGAAAAAGTTTCATCCACCTCGTCTCTGGGCTATCTTCATTGAATGTCTCGCCAGCAATATCATTGAGAGACGAAACTTCGTCAAACAGCTCATCTGCCATCACTACCACGGGATCGACCTTCTTCACCATTTCTTTTACTTCTTCATATGTAACTGACCGATATCTCAGCAGTGTCCAGGCGACGTTGGCTGGATGCTTATCTGGTCGATGCCATTTGTCAATGTATTCCAAAGTCACTTCATAAAATTCTTTGAAGCATGATTTTAGCACCTCAGCACAGTCACTGTTGATTCCTTTTAATAATTCATCTGTTTTTGCTCCATAAAATTCTGAATTACGACGCTGAAAAATGGCCGTCTTGAATGATTTAAAGATGTCAGCCAGTTCCCGAAATAATGCACTAGTGCTCTATAACAGTAATAGCGGCTTTTTGAAAACCGACAAAGCACTATGAAGAAACGACACGATAACAAGCTACTCTTCTGATCTGAAAAAATTCTCAAGAATCCGTGGTGGACACCGTAAGGAGAGAAAGTGTTGCGTTAGTGGTTCCCAAAGTTCTATCATCTTTTCGAGCACATTGCCTAATGTAGTCCAACGTGTTGGCGTGTGAGTGAGAAGTGCAGTGTACTGAGCTTCAAGCTGTGCGCAAAATTGTTTAAGATTTTGTACTCTAAAGGTAACAGAATTTTGGCTTTTCTAAATCAAAATTTACTGCATCCTCTTTGTTTTACAACAAATGGGAGGGGTGTAAAACAGATTCTGTTTCATTTTTAGTAGCAAAATATTCTGTTTAAACTTGATATCTTTTGAATCTTGAAAAAATTTATTTTTTTTAAATACATAATTTTACGTGGTTTAGGCTCACCTCTAACAGATAATGACTGATCATAATTTA
Source organism: Trididemnum clinides (assembly GCA_963675345.1). NCBI lineage: Eukaryota > Metazoa > Chordata > Ascidiacea > Aplousobranchia > Didemnidae > Trididemnum > Trididemnum clinides. Next base: position 25,563,724 of record OY776294.1, read on the forward strand.
TTTTTCATTTTTTTATTTTGATACATTTATCCTTCATTCACGAGAAAGCGAATTGTATCGCTATATTTTGGATGGGACGTCCGCATTCGCTTGGGAGTTTCCATTTTCGAGATGTCTGGCCCACCTGTCTTCCACATAAAGGTGGGAGCGTCCCGCTAAGTGTCTTGCTCGAGGACACAAAAAGCGAACTTGCTGGCTGGTTCTGCACAACCTCTCTTAAATGCCAAGCGCCAAGCAGGAAAGCTGTGGATACCATTTTTTAAGTCTTTGTTATGAATCAACAAGGGGATTGAACCCCAGGTTTGCCGACTGCAAAGCGGACGCTCTAACCACTACCCATCACATTGTTTTAAGTGTAAATCGAACTAACAAAATTTAGTACCTGTCAATACCAGTCAAGAAAAAACTCATGGCAGTAAGAAAGTTGCAAATTGTAGAAAAACTAGGCTTTTAGCAAAGTTTTAACTGATACAGTGTATCTAGAAAGGTTATTCCCTTAGCATCATCTAGCCACCATTTTTTAAAAATTGGTGAAAAAAGTAAAATCTGAAGTTATTTTTGAGGTAAGGGTACTTTAACTTCGAAAACAACTGAACACCTTTGAGGGGGTAATTAGCATTAAAGTTGCATAAATTAGCAAAATATTTGGCAGAAAACTTACTCTTCAAACCAATTTTTTTATTTCTAATCGTTGAAATTCTCAAGAAATTTTAACAATATGTTACAATTAATGTAGAAGTAAACAGGTGAGTACTGATTTACAAACAAACTTGGTTTATTTTATGATGATTAATTATGATTTTTTTTGCACTGCCACCTCGCGGAGATTGTTTTAAAAGTTAAGTGGTAGAGAAAAAGAGGCATGACAGAGTATTGGCATAAAACACACAACTCTTCTTCAAACGTGTTTCAGCTACTCTCAAAAATATTCTATGAACGTGTTTAAGATGCAAGTTTTGTCCGAATAGTTGTGCGATCTCAAAAAATATTGTCAGTCTATTTTAGCGATCTCGAAATTAAACAGTTTGCACTGTATGTGAAACCATGCGTTGTCAAACATTTTGATTTACTCTGCAGAGAGCTTTTAAAAGTGGCCGTCCGATTTTCTCAAATACAACACAAACAGCTTGTTGTGAAAATCTGACAACGTATTGATTTTTGGATAAGTAATACCCATTTAGAATTTGATGAAACAGAGAGATTGAAGCTGAATACAGTTTAAATAAGATATTTGTATATTTCATAACGTTAAAACTTTTTTGTGTAACACAGAAAAACATGATGTTGACTAGAATAATGTTGTAAATGTTAATATTTTGATGTAATCAAAGCATTTCTTAATGAAGATTTATATTGCAAAAAAAAGTCTTCATCCTGTGATTGTAAGTTAGTATCTCGAATACTAAATAGATTAAAAAGCTTTTTCATAAAAATTTGATCTTCAACGGTTAACTTGATTCTCTTTCATCATTGTTTGCTCACAGAATTACCGAATCTAATGGGTGCATCCACCACAAAAATATTTGAATCTAAATTTTGAATAAACTAATGATTTTTTAAGACACGCTCAAAATGTTCAACGCCTGCTTCCTTCACCGTACAAAATCATTTGTTCAGTAAAATTACTCATACAGCCTACGCTCAGTATGACAAGAACCAGGCCGGAGTATAAAGTAAAATCAAAACTCAAACGTTGTATTATTATTCACCAGTTTCAACATGGCTGCTTACCTCCAGATGCCACAGAAATAGCAACCATTGCTGCAACACACTGTTCAAAAACCATTTTCGCTTTTCAAACTGCAATCATGTGCTGCGATGACAACTTGTCGTGTACCGAAAAATTATGCTTAATTTATCAATATTTATAGTCGTTAATTGATTTAATTTTTTAAAGCCAGCGAATAGAAATTTCTGGTTAGATTTTGAATGAAAATTTGACACACATGCCACTTTTTACAAAATGCAGTTAGTGACTCTGCATTGTTGAAATTTTTGAATGCCATGGATTCTCAGAAAACTTGAATTATCCTGTAGTGGACTCTTTGGCTTTATTACTCGCCATTGTTGCACCAATTGCCTTTGGTTTTTCCGATATAAATGTTCGTAATTGCTGAATTTTCTTTGTGCTGACTCTCACTGATCACTGATTCCGCCATTTGCGATCTCTTCACGCTACAAAGGAACTCACTAATGCTTTGCGTGAATCACTGGACCGAAAAATATCACTTTCGGTTGGGAGCCGCTGCACTGATGATTATACAAGAAAGAACATTGTGGCAAGATTTAATAACGGAAATGATGTCGCCATAATAATCATATGCTGCAATCATAGTGTAGGATATAAACGCCTCGGCTGAAAAAAACAATGCTTCAAGCAATTTATCATCAGAATTAAGTGCTACCATAGTTTCATGTGATCAAATAAACAAAACTAAGAGTTGGCCTTGATGCCGCAAAAAAAACGCAAACAAGTTGAATCATCGTCAAACCAGCATTTATCTTGTCAAGCAATGAAAAATATAGCAGCCAATAAACAATTGACAGTGCACTTAAATTACCTTAAAGTGCAATTGGAAAAATAACATTGTAAAATAGCCGCCGTGGTGTGGTGGTATTGATGCGGGCTTCAGAGCTAAATGTGTGGTCAGGCATCCAGAATTTAAAGTGCTACGTTGCTCCAGTACAAAGTCTGATTTGAAAGCAAGTGTATAGTGGTAGATATACATTGAATCAGCACGTCTGAGCCTAAACGCGAAAAAATGAGATAAAATCGACTTTCTTTTTTCTACGGCACTTGGGAATAGTAACACATTTTAATGATTACATGCAGAAGACCTAGAAGCATTGCAAAGAATATAGGGAAAATACGTTTCTAAAACACGATCTTAACAAAATAAAGCTGACCGTTTACAGCTAACAGGCCTTATCAGAGAAGTCAGTTAGCAAACATTGGCCAAGGGCTTGTAACTAAAGCTTGGCCTAGAACCGTTTATCCAAAACTTTATTTTAAGCTATTCCAAAATAAATGAAAATTGAAGTCTCCTACCATTTACAAACTGTTGCAGATCAAATTGTTTGCTAATTGAAATTAATAATTTTTTGTTTCAAAATGTAGATCATTTTTTGAGATAAATATTTAATGCCAATAATTTGGCCAAGTTTGTGAGGCAAACTTATTGTTACTGGTGTTTTGTATAGCCAACAATTTTCTATTATTTACAAAACGTTTATATTATTTATTAAACAGCAGCCAACATTATACATTTCTTTTGCTGATCTTTCGAAAGACTTTAATAAAAATTCAATCAAGTAATTTCAAAAAGATGATAGCCAAGATTCTAAGGCTAGTCAGAAAACGCAAACTGTATAAAAATTTAAATCTTAAAATGTTGTCTAAAATCGCATGATGTTGTTGTTGTGATTACTCCTCCTCAATTTTAGAATGGAGGTAGGGCACGAACGGCAATTCAGGTTCACGTCATCAATATAATTGAAATTGGACTAGGAGAAAGATGGCAGCCCATTTTGAACCAGTGATGAATGACTGGTAGCCTCACCACCAACAAGGTGGACTGCCATTGGTGGGTACCCAAGAATCGCTTCTTACGACATGCTGGATGAGCAACTTCACAATTGTAACCCGTTGAATTACAGGTACGCTACCTGTCTGCCACATAAAGATGGAGGCTTCCCGTTCAGTACATTGCCCAAGGAAACAACAAGCAAGTTTGCCGGCTTGTTCTCCACTCTATCTCTTTTTTATGCTGAACGCCAAGCAGGCGAGCTGTGAATATCATTTTTTAAAGTCTTTTGATAAGGCTCGACTTAGGGAATGAGCCCCAGGTCTACCGACTGCGAAGCGGACGCTCTAACCACTACATCATCGCGCCGGCTAAAATCGCATTGTTATGACACCCGTCTCTTAGATTTTTAGATAAATTTCTCATCTAAAGTTAAATGATTGCTGTGATGCTGCAAATTATAACTGTTTTCATTTAGAATATTAATGCGCATTGAGATGATGAAATAGAAATTGAGAATACAGTTAAACTGTTATTAACAATATCACGTCAGCAATTGCAATATTGAATAAATTTAATTTATTTTGTTGGCATGTAGGTCTATAAATACGGAAGATTGAAAAGTTTAAAGGGGGCATGTTTCCTGGGCCCTGCTACAGCCACATCTATGATGAGATTCCCAGCATTATCTTCTGAGAACTGTGGGATAAATCTTTTGCCATTATCCAGATCACAGTATTCCTTAGTGTTTAGATAACAGTAGCTTACAAGTAAATCAAACAGTAATTCATTCAAATTCCAAACTGACTAGGAGTGTAGCTATATTGGTAAGGTTACAAAAATCCAATTAAGAACAAGGTTTGTCAGGGGTAAAAAAACTTGGTCAGAGAAAGCTACGTTATCTAGAAATCAATTAATAAACGACGAGGCTTGCGTGAAACAATGCCAAATAAGGAAACATAGGAAAAAGTAAACATAAAGCTGGCACAAACAAGAAAAACCGGGTTTGAAACTCGTGACGATTTGAAAGGTAATGCTTGCTGTAACGCAAGGAAATATATGATATGGAAGCTACAAGAGGAAGCAATATAGGAGGAAGAAGCGACGACTAATAGTCTACGTTTGATAACAATAACTCGGTTAAAAATGATATCAACCGAAACTACTGCAATATCGAGACTGATGTATACAAGATGATAATATGAATACAATATTCATTTGGTGGTAATGGTTGGCAACTACAGCTTAGTGATAAGTTGCTGGTCTAGCAATCAAAATATCACAAGTTCAGTGCTTGCGAGAGTTATACGGTATGGTTATAGGAGTGCTCTTTAAAAGATGTCATTCTCGTAATATTGCAGTGCATACAGTAATAAAAAATAGACAGTGATGGCCATTCAAAAGAAAGCATACGCACAAACTGTTTAATTCAAACCGCATGAATTTTGAGATTTTTATCTAATTTTGTGTGAACACTGAATCACCGCCTCAAATCCTGTTTTTCCAGACAATCGTAGTGTTTCTGTTCATTTATCTTTGATTAAAATAACAGTACAATCATGACATCAAATTAACAAAAATAACTAAATAAAGCACTTCAGAAAGAATAACGAGGAGTTAAACCGGCAAGCTAGCTATTTGTGCCCTTGGGAAAGACACTTAATGGAATTCGTCCATTTTTCTGAGACAGACAGATGATTGGATTAGGCATTTTACAAGTGATAGCGATCCAGCGTGACTAAATTGATGCAAACGGAGCAAAAGCTGATACGCATAAATGAATGAACACGTATGTTCTGACTCTACAACTTAACAAAATAAAGGAGGTTCTTCTTTGTTTGAGGAAAATGTTTAGTTTCAGAAGCCAGTCCACTAGATGGTCGGATGTGTGTTTGTCAGCCAAGGCACCAAGCTCTTTTCAACAGCTGAAAGAACGCGAGCTCCATGTGCATAGTGGTTGATGGGGCAGGATGCTTTAGTATATATCTTTTTGCTTCTTTGCGCTACACTTACAAGCTGCAGAAGGAGCCATATTTCATTTGCGCATTGTTGAATGAAATAGCCCAATGCCAGTTCGAAAGCACTTAGGCCTTACCCATACAGGCCTGGTAAAAAAAATTTCTGATGATAGGCCTACTAAATTGACTAGTGCAATGAATAGATGGAGTCAGGATGCGTATTCCCGCCACTTCATGTTCTATTTGTAATTGGCCCGTTATTCTGCACTGGTACCTGAGTGAGCGAGATGGTTCGTCAGTTTCAATGCTGCAGGTGCAATCTCAATTTGATTAGGTGATCTGCGTAAGTGCAGTGCGTCTTTTGTATGAGAATGACAAGGACTTTATATTTGGTGGCAAACTGACCGACTACTCAGGTCTTACTTGCTTTTTGGTCCTCGATGTTTAGATGCAGTATTATGGGCACAAATGCCCTGCATTCATCATCTTTTGATTGCCAAGTCAATTTTACTTTCGTTTCGGGAGGCGAGGGTCTATCTTTTTGCCACTCCAGAAGCCAGAAACACCCCGAATTTATCGTCATTTGCCTGGTCATATGTCAATTTCCAGGACTCACCGTCTGGAGGCTGATGATATGAGCCCCAAAGAAGCAGATGAAAAATGTCAAACACGAGCAACCATCTGATCACAACCATTTTAAATGTAATTCATTAGAAGCTGAGGAAAGAACTTTTTATTTTAAACAGTGGTTTTCCAACCTGGGAGGACGAAAGTACTTTTTTAATTGAAACAGTGGTTTCCAACCTGGGAGGGATTCATTCCAACCTGATAGGTCGAAACAGTGTCACTGTCTGCAGTTTTGCTATGTGCATCGCTAGCCTCTTGCATTACTATACATGTAAGACCTTGTGACCACTAGGCTGTGACAGCACTATTGTTCTAGCTGTTGCTAGACTTAGTGCACCTGCGACAACCGCCACTCATTCACGAGTGATACGGCTTCGCAGAGTACTGACAGACCTTCCACCAAGTGGATCTAGTATAGATCCCGCAAGTGTGGCGGTCTAAGCTATGCTTTATTAAAAGCCTCTAGCTTCTTGTCGGTCACCAACTGCACTGAAGAGACCTGATAGGTCGAAACAGTGTCACTGTCTGCAGTTTTGCTATGTGCATCGCTAGCCTCTTGCATTACTATACATGTAAGAATTTAATTTGTTTTTGATTGGAATTTCCACAATCAGGAATAAGGAGTTAAGAGCTCTACAATATTTAATTTTCCAAGTTTTAAGAAAACTTGTTCTTCAGGATTCCTCCATATATTTGTTTAACGCATTTGTTTAGCGATGTGATGTCATCAATGCATTCACACACATAAGGACGCTGAATTTCCCCACAGTTAAGGAATGAGCTTGAAAAACGGCACTTTTGATCTTTTGAAAGGAGCTTTACTTGGAGTCAATTTATTAAGAAACTGTCTTAAAGTTTACATTACAAGCAAGCTCTCAACTACGGAAGGGTTATGTTTGAGAGCCTTCCCCTAAAATGTTTTTTGTTTCTCTCAACGTGTAGTTAATAATTACATAGTTTATAAAGTAGCGTTTACTGCAATTTAAAATGAAAGTAGCTCTAACACCCACCCTTTTCCATATAATGAATTATGAGGTTTTTGTAAACTCCATCTCGTGTGATGCGTCATATAAAAAATAAACAATCAAACAAACCTGATTTAGTGGGATTAGTCGCACAAGCGTTACTTAAACAATTGATAGCTTTAATTTTTTGTTGTAAAAGCAAATTTGTCACGTAACTATAATTCTTATCCCCCTCCCTTCATATGACAACAATATGACGATTTTGCTTCCTCCTTTTTCCCCGAAGGCGCCACCGGATATTTAAACGGCCGCTCATGAGAGCTTATCGTAAGATAAGGCCAAGCTTTTTTCGTTTGTTACATTTTTGTAGCAAATCCAAGCTGAAGTGAAAAGCTGAGGTTTTGCACTAGCCAACAAACATTGTTTTGGGGAATTATCTTTAAACATGGCACGAATAAACATGACGTTGCTAAGTTGGGTTTGTGATTCAGTTAGGTTCAGTAGCGGATTTATGGTTCCAAATGCGGAACTGGCTGAAGCCAAGGGCCCCGCAAATTTTGTGCTTTTATTACACATATAAATTTGCAGTAATCATTGAAAAGTATGCCGGTTTTATTATTTTTTGATCAACTTTATGCTTGGCTACAAACAGCTTGAATGATATAACAGGCATACAGGAGCCACCAACGCAACAGAGGCAGAATTATAGCATGTAGGACCCATTTAAATTTTTAAATAATGATTACGTTCTGAAAAAATTCTTCAGTTGAGGCCCTCGGAGTCTGCAGTTAAGCTTTCTCCAGCACCTTGTGGCTAAAATCTTCAGTGACACATGTAGTGAGCAAACAGTTCTAGCAAAAAAATCGGCCGTAATTCCTAAAGCAACTATTGTTCCTAATTTTAAATTTAACTAACTGCAACGCTAATCCTAATTTTAATCTTAACCATCATTCCAAACTCAAAACGATGATGCCCAGTCACCCTTTTTAGTAGTAGTCAGCTCCATATATCCAGCAAGACGTCTGATTTTTTGGTAGATCCAACAAAACTTCATGTTTTTGCAACAGATCATATCTTTTCAGCCACAAGCTATCGCTTTGTTTGGAATTTGATCATGGCCAGGTATATTACTAAAACTATAATAAATCAATCAGACCAAGAAAAAGACACTAGCACAAATAAAGCACCTCAAGAAAGCAGTGCATCTCAGGCTTTTCAGGCAGTTTAAGAAAATATTTCAGAGAGCAGTCCATCAGAAAGTCTTGGAAAACATGAACTTTTTCCTGATTCAGGTTTGGAAGAACTCTCTTAGCTCAGCCAAAATTTGTTTTCTTGCTGACAATCAATATTAAGCAAGCAAAGACTGAACATGACGTATGACAGAAAAAAACAACTTGTTGTCATTGGCTTGTGAAAATCGCTTGACAAACACCATTGATCTTGAAACAGTTGTGAATATTTTTAAGCAAGCACCCTCGGAGCTTGAGTTTATAATGCTAGTTTAAGGTCTACTCGCCTATTCCAAGCTTCTATAACAGCTTAGATGATGGAATGCTGACCACTGATATTCCTTCAAAATTTTTTCTAAAGGAGCTAGGGAACAATTATCTTGTTATTTTTATATTGTGACTTTTACCACATTCTATTTGTTTACGCTCCTGTTCGTAGGTTTGGTTACTCGATATGATCACCAGTTTTGATGGTTGGGTATCTTGTTATTTTATGGACAAAAATCACAGTTTGTAAAATTGTTAAAACGTCTTGCTTTGCCGCATTTTTAAGCACAATGTTTATTAGCCCTTTTCCTGTCCAGCCAAATTACAGGTTGATGTGCGTACGTCCATCCCTGAATTTGGCTTATAACATCACAAAACCATAACAATTGTGTGTGATGTTTGTTCTGGAACTTTTTCAATGCTGTTTTTGCAAAGATAATCCGTGTATCATATGTAATGCACAGAACGTGTGAAAGTGAACTTTTAACTGGTACGTTCTGCGCATCACATGTGATGCACAGGTTTTTGTCGTGGTAAATGTGCTTGTTTTTGTCAAGTATCGTATCAACTTTCTATTCTTTTTATTTTCATATATAGATATATTAGTTTGATAACTAAAGTAACAATGAACCCCAGTAATTTTTATCGTAGAAGTGATTTATCTGCTAGAAGTTTTTATAATAGCGAAGAATTTTCCTTATCTGAGGATATTAGTATTACTGATAGTAAATATTTACAATTCCAAGATGAAAATGATCATCTAAGCTCAAGTGACATTTTATCAAGTGACAATTTAGACAAGTGACAATCATCAACTGACATTTTATCATTAGAGATATTCAGTGACGATACTGCTCCTATCCAGCAACAACCACCTACTCAGGCAGCACCTCAACCTACTCCAAGGCAAGCACAGTCATTATGGGAAGCAGATTTTGACGCTAGACAATAAGTGTTATTTTCAGGATCTTCAACTGGTTTACTTAGGCGAATCACCTCTCAAAATCCAACAGATATTTCCATTGCATTGTTTCGGCAATTTTTTGATGATGAAATTATTAGTTTAATGGTCTCAGAAACCAACAAATGTGCTGAACAATTCCTAGCATCACATCAGCTTCGGAGAAGTGCAAGAATGCGACAATGGACTGACGTGACAAAAAATGAAATAGAAAAAATTTTGGGATTTATCCCTTGCCACAGGATTGATACGACTTCCAAAGATGGAAGGTTACTGGAAAAAAGATAACGTCTACTATCATCTCATGCTTCACAAACTGAATATTAGTTATAACAGGTTTGTATTAATGCTAAAAAACTGGCACGTTGCAGACAACCAAACTGCTCCAACTGATGACAAGCTGTACAATGTAGCAGACTTTGTACAAAAGCTTATATCGAAGTTTCAAGCAGTCTATCATCCTGGTGAAAAAGTTGCTGTAGATGAAACCATGATATCGCACCGAGGCAGACTTTTGTTTCACCAGTATAACCCCGGAAAAGGCCACAAATACGGCATTAAGCTGTTTAAATTGTGCGAATTGACAGGATACATTTGGAATTTTTCTATTTATTGCGGCAAAGGTGCTGGTGAAATTGTTGATGGATTAGACCATCCAGGGCCTGTTTTGGTTTCCCTGGCTGCACCACTGTTGAATGAGGGCAGACTGATAGTTGCTGACAATTGGTACAGCAGTATACCGTTGGCTAAGTATTTGCAGCAACGCAATACCGAATATTGTGGAACCTTGAGAAAAAATAGATCTGGATTGCCATCTTAACTAAAATCAACAAAAGTAAAAAAGAGTGACACAAAAGGAGTAATAAATTCCGATGGAATCAGAGTAGTAAAATACAAAGATCAAAAAGATGTTCATGTGATTTCTACTTTCCATGGAGTCGATACAGAGGAAACAGGACGAAGCAATCGACATTGAGAAGCCATCTCCAAACCAACTGTAATCTTGAACTACAATCGATTCAAAGGAATTATTGATCTCTCAGATCAAATGATCGCCTAATATTCACCAGCACCCAAAAGTGTCAAATGTTTCAGAAAAGTGCTTATGCAATGCATCAGCATGGTAGTTGAAAATAGCTGGGTACTTTGCGATAGATACTACGATGAAAATAAGGGAAAGAAAATGCCATTTGGATCATTTGTAAAAAGAGTTGCAATGTCCTTACTCAAGATAGAAGACCAAGCCCCAGTTGCTCATATTGGAAGACAAATCAGTCACCCACATCAACTTTCTACAATTTCAAGGAGAGCTGATGGAAAAATTACTCGAAAACGATGTCATGGATGCTATGAGAAACTGAGCAGGCAATATGGACCGAACGAAACCACGAAAAAAGCCAAATAAGTTTTCACAGAATGTACCGCATGCGAGCACTCATTTTGCTTACTCTGTTTCAACGACAAACATTAGTGAAAAGACTAACGCAATTCTGGTGCAACACTTACAAAGACTAATTTTATTTAGCATATCGTATGTGTAAATTGAGCAACAAAATGAAACAACATTGATAAACAAATGTGTAACTGGGTGAAAAAAATTGAATGATGTTTGATAAATAAATTTTTGTTGAAAAAATGAAAAAAACGCTATACGATTATGGTATTCATACAAGCCTAACCAATAAGTCACACCTTCGAATCAAAATAGAAGTCTTGCAAAAAAGTTTAAATAAAAACAAATACTTTAAATTAACATGTTTTGTGCATCACATGTGATGCACAAACGTTTCAGCAAACACGCATGTGCATCACATGTGATGCATGGAAAGGAAAAGGGTTAATTTTTTACCAGTCAATTTGCCATAGAATAGCTCAAGGCAGCGTTTCAGCCGAATACAATGGTCTGCTAAAATTTAATGGAGAACGCAACAGGCTTACGCACAACAATCTTGTACAGAGCTGTGGTACACTTTACTTTGAAGGATGATAGAGAGCATACTGATTACGAGCATTGTTGTAAAATAGTTTTACAAGCCAGGAGTATACCCAATCCGTTTTTCGTTTGAAAAAATGCTACCTATGACAGTTTTTGACGGATAAAATTGGAAGGGCAAAAATTTTGGCCTTCTATATCAACTTAGCAGTCAATGGTCTCTGTTTGAAACACGCCTACGAAGCTTACAGTAGATGGCATAATTTGGTAGTCAACACACATTCTGGAATCCTTGACTCCATTTCTCTTATTATTGGATGGCTGTGTTTAGCTCCACATTAAGCTTCTGGCAATTGTTAAGCTCCACATTAAACGAAAAAGTGTCTGGTTACGAGCCTGATTACAAAAGCACTCCGAAAAATAGGCGAAGAAAAGATGTATGAGTTCTCGCCGCAAAGTAATCTTTAAAGAAAAGAAAATCTTCATAGATGAAAAATACAAACGTCATTTCATTACTGTTGTCTCGAAGTTTTGTAAACTTTCTACGATTTACAAAATCTTTAAACAAATTACTTCAAAATTTCTTTAAAAAGAGCTCTTTCTTAACCCTACAAGTGGCAAAGAAATTTGCTTCGCAAACAAAAGAATCGGTTTCAAATTACAATTATGTCCAAATTTTAAAAAGCAGCTCGTCATTTGCACCAAAATGTTGTTACACTGGTGAACATTTTTGTCAAAGTAAACTTAGTAAAAAAAGGAAACTGGTCCCCCTACTCCGGTCAGTGCTGTGACCTTAGGAAAAAGTGAGCATTAATCTCCCGCATCCAAAGTCTGGAATGAAGTAAACCTTAGTCACTGCCATTTTCTGCCCCCTTTATTTGGACGTTTGTTTGCGCACCCACGCACGCATGCGCGCGCGCGCGCACACACACACACACACACTCTCTCTCTCTCTTATTTTTGCGGTCATTGTAGCACATTGTAGGCAAACTCATTATCATTAAGTGCCATGCCTGATCCAGGCCTCGGCGGCATTAATGCAAATATTTTTCCATTTTCTTCTATCTTTGACAAAATGCAGCAGTTCTTCTGCATTAAGCTTTGTATATGTTTTTGAATGATCCAAATAGTTGTACCTTTGACGACCCCTTGCTCGTTTTCCATTGATACGCCCAGTAATTGAAGTTTGCTCCAGATTCTCTTGTCTCATGATATGTTCAAAAAATTGCAGCTGTCTATTTTTGATTGTGTTAAGAAGCTATCTAACTTGGCAGGTTTGTTTTAAAACAGTTTTATTGGTAATATGAGCAGTCCATGAAGTGCGTTGCATTCGCCGTAGGAACCAAAGTTCCAATGCGTTGACTTTTTTGATAGTTTCGTTGTCATAGTCCAAGACTCACAACCATATACATGTAAAAACACCGACCACACATAGCACTTTAACAAACAAAATCTGATCCTGAAACTCATCTTTTTGTTACGGAGGATATATCCCAAGTCTATGAATGCTTGTTTGGCCAGTGCAATTCTTCTCTTTATTTCATCAGTAGACCTTCCGTTACTTGAAACAAGTGAACCAAGATATCGAAAATGTTCTGCCTGTTTAATTGAGTTTCCCTTAAAGAAAAGTGTGAGCCTTGTTACTGTTTCTAATTTAGTAACTACGAGACATACTGTTTTGTTGACATTGATTAACATTCCATATTGTTTAATAATTTTTCCTAATTCATTTAGCATCTTTTGTAGCTCCCTTGGTGACGTTGAAATGAGGACAGTGTCATCAGCGTAACGTATATCGTTTATAGTAATTCCATTCACCTTTATTCCTTCAAAGTCATTGATGCCACGAAAAAAAAAGTTCACTGTATAGATTAAACAGATCTGGGGATAGAACACAGCCTTGTCGGACCCCTTTTTTGATTTGTGTATCAGCAGTTACGTCATTACCAATTTTAACATTAGCAGTTTGTTCATAATACAATGCTTGGATGAGCCTGAGATCTTTGCTATCAATACCAATTTTGTTGAGAAGTTGAAGAAGTTTTTCATGATTTACACTATCAAACGCTTTTTTCCAGTCTATAAAGCAGCGATACATTGTTTGCGGCATTTGTATTGCTCGTTTGCTCAGCATGCATAGCACAAAAATGGCGTTTTTTGTTTCTTTATCTTTCATAAACCCATATTGTTTAGTAGAGATTTTTGGGTGTATTTTATTTCTGATTCTGAGCATGATAACCCGGAGTATTACTCTGATCACGTGGCTCATCATTGAAATTGTACGAAAATTTTCACAGTCGACATCACCTCATTTCTTTGGTATGGTTATAAAAGTTGATTTATAGAGCTCATTTGGAAATACACCTTTATATTGCATTTGCAAGTAACTGTTGAAGTTTCAGGCGGAAATGATTTAATGCTTTGATAGTTTCAGCAGATATTTTGTCAGAGCCTAAAGCTTTCCCGTTTCTCATACTTGAAAGTGGGTTTTGAATTTCAGTTTTCAAAATTGTGGGTCCATTTAATGGCTCTTTAAAATATAAGGGTGGGGCAGATCTATTTGGTTCATCACATAACTCTTTGACATATTCCAACCAGCGACGTTTAATATCATTTTCTTCAGACAAAATTGTTCCATCTTTGTCCTTGATAATCCCAGACGAATTTGTAAATTTTTTACGTTTCAGTTCTTTAATACGTTTATGTGCTTGTTTAGGTATAAATCGATAAAGTGCTTCTGTTTCCTCACATTTTTTATCCAAGTACTTTTCATGCGCACAAATACACTTTGATTTTATTAGTTTATCAAGGTTCTTGTATTCAACTGAGTCATATTTCGTGTATCTTCTCTCTTTCAGCAAATCTTTGATTTCAGGGGTCATTTAACTTTCTTGTTCCTTCTTAGGAAGTAAAGAAACTTCCTTTTCCGCTATGGTTGTCACTTGTTTCAAGAGTTCATAACATTTATTTGCATCGTTGTTGTCCATTACTTGTTGTCTTAATAAAGCAATTTCCTTTTTGGTGTGGATATTCTTTATGATTTCTTTTTGTTTGTATATGCTGTAATCTTTTTTTAATGTTATTTTAAGTTTTGTACAAGTTTTAAATTTCAGTCCGAAAGTACTGGCAACCTACTGTAGTTTCTCGAGCGTAAGCCCTTAGGCCGAAGGATAGGGCGTAGAAGGTAGCCGTTGAACTCTACCAGGCTAATCCTTTAGCCGTCGAATCGTCATCTGCCGGTCATTAGGGTACAGGGCGGGTGACTTAACCGTATTCGGTGACAAACATAAACAACTGATCTCATACGGCAGTGGTTGCTAACGTTTGTTTTAGGCCAACCAATTTGAACAAAAGTCTAAGTCTAAAGGCCAGAGGCGTAGCACACTGTATTACGTGGGAAGGACCTAAAGGAATTTGGTCAACACAAACTTGAATTCCTTTTACTATGAAATCAAGCTTTAAAGATCAAATTTTTGAAACCGTTAAAATAAAATTTTACACTTTAGAACATTGCAGGCAACTGAACTTTAGATCGCGAACCACAACTTTGTTACTACGGCCTTACGGTAACGTGCTTGAGTAATATAGCGCAGATGCATGGCTAAAAGAATTACGAAACGGAAATTGGTGCTGTGCATACTGGTCCTACGCCCATGTAAATACTTGTTACATATAATCCACAGTGTTGTTGATGTTTTTGTGGTTGTGGTTTGTAGCGCTGATACATCATTTACAAAAGCGGGATCACACGTCATTTTGATAGCTGCGAGAATAGTTGAATTAAAGGTTTTGCTGAACTGCAAAAATCAGATAAAGAACTTAAACATTTGATTCTCTTTTTTCCACTCTTTTCATCCAACATCTTTAAAGGTTGCTCAACTCAAATATTTTAATGCAAAAATCCAAAAGTAGTGTAGGGAAATCAATTTACAGTACAATGGCAGTGGTCTCGAACTACTAATGCTCAGTACAAACTAAGAAGTAAGTGCAGTAGCATTTCAACAATGCAAAAATGACTACGTAATGCTGTTAATATTTTACGTGTGCCAACGAAGGCCCTGAGCTAAACTTCGCAATGTAAGCTTTATTAAACTAAAATAAGGCATATGTCTGTAAAACATAAATTAACAAATCTTTACTCAACAAAACATAATCTTATAGAAACCAGATAACAAGTCTCTACAAGTCTCAACAGCAACGCAGTTGCTGCAATTGCACGCGCAGAATGCAAAAGGTTATCGCTGAGGGCAAACTGCGCGCTTCAACGCGATAGCGCTTCATTTTCCACCACAAGCAAAAACAGCCCAGCACCAAACAATAGCAACAAATGATATAATCGCATATAAGGCACGGCACCATATCGATTTACTGGTTTCCGTGCCCGTGTTGAACGGCGTGGCAATATGACATCGCCCTCATCAACAGCTTCACCACCGGCAGCGCCTTCACATGATTCATCCGCTGGGCCCTCGAGAACAGGGTGAACATTCACCTCGGGGTCATTTTCAACAGATGTTTCTGAGCCAGGAACATCAGTTTCCACACCCTGCTCCTTTTCAACAGGTGTTTCTGAGCCAGGAACATCAATTTCCACACCCTGCTCCTTTTCAACAGGTGTTTCTGAGCCAGGAACATCAATTTCCACACCTTTCTCCTCACAACACGGAGCCAAATCCCTTATGGAAACAGTAGTTTCCCGATCATTGTTAAGGCGAACACGAGCGTAAGTAGGATTGAGCTCCAAAAGTTGAGCTTCGTCAACAAAAGGATCCCCTTTGTAGCGAACATGTCGTTTAACATAAATGGGGCCCGGTTTCAACCAACTTGGCAGCGACATACCACTTACAGAACGGCGAGTATGACGAAACATACGCTCATGAGGTGTGCAATTAATAGACGAACAAAGCAATGATCGAATACTATGTAAGGCATCAGTCATGACCAGCTCCCAATGCGTTACAGGCAACTTGCGAGATTTTAATGCCCCCAAAATAGCCTTCCAAATTATGTCATTATACTTTTCGCACTGGCCGTTACCCCTTGGATTATAACTAGTAGTTTGGCTGGTAGCCACACCATGGGACAATAACCATGATTTAAGTTCATAAGATTGAAACGATGACCAACGGTCTGAGTGAATGAGCGCACATGTACCAAAAATAGAAAACAATTGAGTTAAACAGTTAATTACAGTAAGGGGTGTCATGACACTACATATAAATGCGAACGGAAATCGTGTATATTCATCAATAATAGTTAAAAAATAACGGTTTTTTGTCGTGCTAGGCCGCGGGCCCTTAAAGTCTAGATTAAATCTTTCAAAAGGTTGAGTTGATTTGATCAAGCAGCTTCCTTGTGATTGCACGAACTGAGGTTTTATTTCTTGGAATTCTCTGCATTCAGATGTCATTTATCGAATCTCCGATAGTGAATAAGGAAGGTTCTAGCTTCGCACGAAATGCGGCATTCTTGTAACTCCAGAATGACAAAGAGAAACATGCAACTCTTTCAAATGTGAAGTGCCGATGGTTCCACAAAATGCACGGGAGAGGGTATCTGGCCCAATCATTTTCTTTCCAGGTCGATGAAGGATTGTAAAATGAAATGAAGATAAATCCATTCTCCATCTAACGAATGTTTCATTTTTATTTTGCTTGCGTGATGACGATCAAACATAAAGGAAACACCCTTTTGGTCTGTCACGAGTGTAAAGTGTCGTCCAATTAAAAGATGTCTCCATTTTCTAAGCGCCTCTACTACAGCGTACGCTTCTTTTTCCACTGAAGAGTGTCGCTGTTCGGCCGGGGACAAAGTTCTTGAGTGAAATGCTTTTGGGCGGCCTTCTTGATTTAAGGTGCCTGCAATAGCGAAATCGGAAGCATCGGTTTCAACAGTCAACGGCAAAGTATTGTCAATAGGATGGAGAGCAGCCGATGCCAAAGCTTGTTTCAAAACATCAAACGCGAACAGGGCATCACTCGACAAAGGTAAAGTAGATGTAATCAGCGGTCGGATTTTGTCGGAATAAGACGGTATCCATCTGGCGTAATACGCAAACAGTCCAATCAGACGTTGTAGTTCTTTGTTTGTTATTGGGGCACGCATTTTCAGCAGTGTCCGCACTCTTTCAGGGTCCGGCTTTATTGATTGATGTGCCACCTTGTATCCCAAAATCGAAATTTCTTTCTGAGAAAATTGAGTTTTCTTTTCATTGATAGTAAGGTTCCATGCTGCTGCCGCATTAATAAATGCTTTTAGGTTGGAGTCATGCTCTTCCTGATCTTCGCCAGTGATAGTGATATCGTTCAAGTAAGGAAAGCAACCACGTAAATTCTTCTCAGTCACAAAAGCTTTGATTGCTCTTTGAAACTCGGGTACGGCATTTGTAAGTCCGAAAGGAAGTCTGCGCCACTGACACAATTCTTGACCTGCTTGAAAAGCAATAAATTTTCGATCTCTTGGGTTTAATTCAATCTGATAGTAAGCAGATATTAAATCTACGGTGGTAAAGACCCTATACTTGGAAAGTTCTGAAAAAATGTCCTCTATTTGAGGAAGAGGATAAGCATCAAGTGATGTGTAACGGTTAATAGTTCTGCTGTAGTCCATCACCATTCGATGTTTCCCACTTTGTTCATTCTTTACCACCACAACTTGCGCCCTCCATGAAGAATTACTGGCTTCAATTAGGTCTTCCTTTAAAAGACGTTTTGTTTCTTCGTGAATAAATTCAGCATCATCTTTCGAAAATCTTCTGGGCTTGTCAGCAATAGGTTTGCAATCTTTGCTTAGATGACTAAACAGCTTCGGATACGGCACACACATTTTCGCAAGCCCATTCAGCGTAAGTGCCGGACGACTGCCATCAAAACTAAAGGTGACTTTTGAATGCTCTTGAAAAATCTTCTCACCAATGATGACATCAGTAGCTAAGTTATTTAAAACATGGAAAACAACATTGGGGCATTCGTTGTTGGCAATGTTTAACTTAGCTATGCATTGTCTTTGGATCGGCATTTTGACAGAAGTTTCGGCAAGAGTCACTTCACCTATTTTGTCGTAGATTTTAAGGATGTGTGCTTTAGCAAATCTTTTGTCGATATAACAATCTGAAGATCCGGTATCCATAAGTGATCTAGCTTTAACGCCGTTAAGTTTTACGTCAAACAAAACTTTATTTGAATTTTGTACAATTGAAGCAGAAATTGGAGCAAAAGTTACCACACTAATTGCATTTGATGTATGATCACGATTGTAGCGCAATTTTATCAGTCTCTTTCGGCATACTTTAGCATAATGTCCAACTCTATTACAGTAGTTACATGTAGCAGCTTTAGCTGGACATACACATCTTGCATGATTAGATTTTCCACAAAAATAACATGTCGACTTTGCAAAGAAGCAAGACTGTTCATCGCTGGTTTGGTTTGCGTGCGTTTCTGCTACCTCAGGTGGCTCCTTTTTCAATGGACCGCTTGCAGTAATATTACAGGTAGTGGTACTTTGAAAAGTTTCAGAACTTTTGTAAGCTAATTCTTGAGCTCTAGCTTGATCATATGCCTGCTGGAACGTCAATGTTCTATTTTTTAACAAACGTTGCCGAATCGGTATTGAAGACATGCCAGCAATAAAAGCATCACGCATTAATTCTAATCGATGCTGTTCCGCAGTCACATTTTGGCAGTCACATTCTTTACTTAAATAATCAAATCGCAACAGAAATTGGTCAATGGATTTACCTGCTTGATGCTTGCATAGGCGGAGTTTATGTCGTGCAGCAATAACATTTTTGGGTTTGACTTAAAAGATTTTGCAGCGTCTGAATTGCCGTGTCATATTCATTGATATCGGCAATATGACAATAAACTTGGTGTGATATTAAATTTGTCAAAACTTGAAGTTTATCATGCTGGATTTCTGCTGCCGTTAAAGCAGATAATTAATAGGTAAATGTTTTGTACCAATGCTTATACTCAGCACTCGCATTGACTGTTCCTGGTTCCACATCTAAGCGCTCTGGCTTTAAAACTTTGTCCATAACTTAGTTTAATAAATTGAGCTAAACTTCGCAATATAAGCTTTATTAAACTAAAAATAAGGCATATGTCTGTAAAACATAAATTAACAAATCTTTACTTAACAAAACATAATCTTATAGAAACCAGATGACAAATCTCTACAAGTCTCAACAGCAACGCAGTTGCTGCAATTGCACGCGCAGAATGCAAAAGGTTATCGCTGAGGGCAAACTGCGCGCTTCAGCGCGATAGCACTTCAAGCTCAATATCCATTTCAATAACCTGTTTATCTTTTTAATATAAGTTGTGGTGCCATTAAAGAAAAACAAAAAACATTTGAAGGAGAAAATCCTGTTTGATGTTTGAATTCCAGATTGATATTATTATATTCAGGGAGTGTCATTTTTTCATTAACAACAACACCAGCAGAAAATAAAAAGAAGCTCAGTCAAACTACAGGCGGTCAGCAACATCTTTTAGCAAAAAACTACGAACATCAAAAATTGTGTCAAAGCTGCAGGTATGAATTTAGTCTTTATTGTTACTGAGAAAAATGATTTGATTGATTTAAACTCTTCCGTTCCCAAAAACATTTCATTAAGGAAAGAAAATAAACTAAAGATTTGCTCTTACGAAGAATGAAAATCCAAAAAAATGTGGTTTTACCTTGTGAGGGACTTCATTATATTTTTCAAGATACATGAATTACAAAAAAAAATTATTGCTCTGTCACTGGAGAGACATCTGTTTGATTGCAGACAACACATCTCTCCAATGCAACAAACTGTTTCTATCATTCCTTCATTACTGATTCAAACATTTTATTGCAAATAGAAAAATAAAAAATTGGAAATTAGTTTCAATGTTAAAAGCCAGGACTCATGAAAGCAAGGGGATATTTACTGAGTGGGCGCAACCCGTTTTACTCGTTTCATCGCAGTCAGCCCCTGTTAATTCGAAACCCAAATAACCAGAGTTTCCATTATTCTACACAAGGCTGAACCAAATTGATTCTTTTCATTTACTTTTTTTTGTAAATCCAAAAACTCGGGCCTCGGACTCCGACACTACAGTCTGGAATAGATGAGCTTAATCAACATATCAAAAATTGGATCAAAAGAATTTTGAAGAGTAAAGAGAATAAGGTAAAGTATTTTAAGGTAGCGACTTATTCGAGCAAAAAGTTTGCTTCCTAAAATCATGTGCTTCATAACAATATATCGGAAGCTTGGCTACATGAGCTAAACTATTGGGCTGTGGTTATAAGATTGTCGGTTTAGTTCTTTGCGTCGTGTGCTTTGGGAGTAGCACTAAACGGCACTTTCCGGTGCTTAATTGCACGCTTGCAATAGAAATGCACTTTGCGAGCAATATTGATAACTCCAAAGAAAGTTTGAGTCAAAGTTGTTCTGTGTATAACAAAAAAGATTTTCTATTAAGGGGAAAAAGTAGGTGTAATTTTGAGCTTGCAAATGAACAAAAAACTATAAGCGTTTCATTTACTTATATGGTATTCAATGAATCTGTTTGCTCTTTTTGACAGCTCGTCTCAACAGTTATTTTTACTTCTTGTGAGTAAGAAAATTAGGTGAGCTGTACTCTTCTTAGCATATTGTTACAATCAATCATGTGTGCATCATCTTGTTTACAATAAAGCAGAGTTCTGCCAAGGGTGCGTGCGTAAGTGCTTTTGTTTAGCTTCTCTAAAACTGTTTAGCGTGCAAAAATGAAACTGGCCACAATTGATCACTGCTCACAGCTGAGTGTCATAAAAGGTTGTTGACAACATGATGACGTACCTTCAAAAATTCTTTTGAAGTTGCTTTTACATCCAGCCACCAACTTACCAATTTGAAAATGTTTACGTCTTTGCAGTGTGAAATGACGTTGCAATTAAAGCTTGATCAAAAAATATATTTTTTTGTTTTCTCACAGACTGATGACTATAGAAATGCGGTTCAATTTTTTTAAAAAGATATAACCTAATGCTATTGTTAAAAAATTAACATTATTTTGATTCGTTTTGGCTGAAGTACAGGCAATTATTTTTTCAGGTTTTTGTTGTTTTAAGTATTTGTTTCTTTATTTTTTTTCTTAAACCTTTCAAAATAGCTCTGTGACGTCATAATGCTCTGGAACGACTTTATTTATACCAGAAGCAGGAAGAAGCTGTACTTATTATTCAATTTCGTTATGAAAGCATTTTTTGTGATGAATTCAGTTGTGAAACAGATGGGATATATTTGAAAGATAATGAAAGTCCATGGATCAGTTGTCATTGGATCTGGTTTTCTGTTAAACAATATACGCTATTTGAGAATAAAAATTGTTTTATTTTATGAGTTTTGGCGCACACACGCAATTTTTTGATTAGTTTTCTTCCATGCGCATAGCGAAAGAAATGAGCGAATAATTGTAATCGGTTTACTATTTGTAAGTGAATAATCTTGATTAAAAGGTAAGGAGGTCGGAAATGGGGGCAAAGTTACGTATAACAAAATCCCAAGTTGAGAAAAAAATAAAGCAATAGGCCAAGATATTTTTGTTTTGAAATAGTCTAATAGGCGTGATGAGATAGGTCGCATGACTTGGGCAAAAGGCGTGATCTCTTTTTTCGTTCAGCCGGAATCAGGGCAAATACGGCAGCTAAAAAGTTTATATCACAAAGGTAAACATGAAAGAGGTGCATTTAATTGTGAGATAGGCCCACCACTAAATAGTTTATTTCTGTAATTGTAAAAATGAAAACCATTTGGGCGCTACCATTTTATTTTTGACTTTGTTCAACTCTGCTATTTTTTGGAAAGAACGAATAACAGTCGTAAAATCATACTTTATTTGTAATATCAGTCTTAATGAACAGAGTAAGATGGCCATCATTACTGGAGCAGAAACTAAGACCTCCTTTTACTACAACTCTTGATACTGCTCTCAAATATTTTGTGATAAAACCGGCGCTGATGCCTAAAATAATACATTCTCAATCTGCATAGGGATGGCATTTCCTGCTTGGTTAAAATAGCACCATATTTGGGGAAAGATTTTATTATTTTGCTTTAATAATAGCTTTATAGATTCATCATGGTTAAAGCTAAAAATTTGGAGGAAAGGCAAGATTCTTTTTGATTTCCGTGGATACCCCGAAACAGAGAGCAGGAACATAAGGCATAGCCAGCTGGAAATTAAAAATTTTTAAAAGAAATCTGAAGAAAACAGCACTCCTGTGTGATATTGCACTGTACTGAAGACATTTTGGCTATTTTAATTTGAAATAA
This sequence comes from Trididemnum clinides, assembly GCA_963675345.1. Lineage (NCBI taxonomy): Eukaryota > Metazoa > Chordata > Ascidiacea > Aplousobranchia > Didemnidae > Trididemnum > Trididemnum clinides. The sequence continues at coordinate 25,586,481 of OY776294.1, forward strand.
CTTTAATAGGCCCCACAGAGTCGAAGGTAAAAACTTAGGGAAACATAAGGCTATCTTTGCCTTAACTACGTATAATTAATAGCCATACTACACAGACCTAGGACGTGATCATGACATCGAAGTCATGAAATTTATTACAAAAACAAGCGTTACTATTTCTAAGCGCTAAATTAATTACAAAAAGCAAATAGTCATGAAATAGGTTTACTACTTAACATCCTTATTTCTGTATTTTTCAAACAATTGCTACTTTCCACTGCAATCTCCCCAGAATAACTTAAATTGTGTCTACGCTGACTACTTGTTCAAAGGAATAGAGAAATCGGGATTATGGAAATAAGAGCTATGCTTATCCTGTCCCTAATTTGTTTTATTCGATAACTTTTCAAAATACGCTCGATTTCGGAACAAGCATTAGATGAGCAAACAACATTAACTTCGCTTTACACTTCTCACAACTACACGTTGGATAATGGCGGTGCAACCGACTGAACTATTATTCTTAACCCTTACGATACTTATGGGTACCGTGAGGGGGTCGCCAGCGGAACAAGTTGCTTTAGAAGTGTCGCCATATTTATTTGTTGCATTCCATTTGTCCCAAAAACTTCGCTAAACTGACATTTTGTGACAAGACAACGTTGTCCGGATCAACAAGGTCAAACTGATACTTCAACTTTCAAAAACTCTGCAACACTCACCGATCAAGCAATAAACGACTTCGGAATCTTTCCACTGAGCAATAGCAAGGCATCTAGTACAGTTTGAAACAAGTCTTGTTTCATTGGAATAAAATTCCGTTGTTTCGACACCTTAACTTTCTTACTGCATTGCAGTCTGATAAATCAGAAACCACGTCAAGTGATTGACCTTGGCCAGCGCTACAACCTGTAAAAATATATATATTTATGTATAGCATAATGCAATAACAATTCTCATCAAAGTTAACTGCTTATAAGGCAGTTTGAATCCATAAACTATCTTAGTGCATACAAATAATAGGGAAAAACAGGAGGAAAAATAGTTTTCAGAAAAAGCATGTAGAAAATCAAATTTTCCAGAAATTCAAAATATTTCTAAAGGATGCACAAAACACAATTTATATTTTAATACGGCGCTTTCTTATCTGTAGTTCGCAACTCACTGATGGTACGCAAAGCGTTTCAAACCCCATTTCAGACAACTGGTCTCGGAGAAATGGTACTTTTGTAATCATATTGGGCAAAATAATCGTTAAGATCTTCATAAAAGAGTGAAAGAATATTGATTTCGTATAGTTGATATCCAATAAAAATAAGGTCTCCAAATTGATAGTGATCCCAAAACACCGTCACTGAAATGTAGGTCGCGACTTCAAAAAAATCAGCACAAACTGTTTAACACAGGTTTTCTCAACTTCAAGTTTAGAGGTCACGAAACAAATTTAAAACAAATTAGCTTGATGCATTGACAAAAAAGTTTTTGTAACGTTCTCATATACAATAAACGTAAAACTGTGACAAAATTTGTTTTTGCTGCACTTTTGGAGCAAACATCGTGTTTCCCGTTATCGGTTGTAAACTATAAGTTTAAGTCTGACTGAGCTATCAAATAATTAACCAATCACTAGAAGGTATACTTTTTACGTTCTAACTGTTGTAACGTGCAAACTGATATTGCCCTTAGTGCCCGGTTTCTTACTCAAAAGAATATTTCTTTTTATGAAAAATGACATATAAGGAATTTGAATCACAACTTTTTTATTTGGGATTTTACTCTAAAAGTCATGCAAAAAAAATTAGCAGAAAATGGCCAAAACAAGAAAATTAAAAAGAAAGAAAACTTTTCTACTCGAGAACTTTACAAAAAAATTGTTTAAAAATGGTTTAATGGGTATTTCCTAGTCAATTAGGTAAATTTTGTTTGTCAAAATGAATGAAATCACGGTAGTCTCCACTTATTAAGGCCAGGAATAATAACCCCACGTGCTTAATAAGCTTAAATTTGTCCGGTCCGGAATCGCTCCATTTATTTTCCCAATAACAAAGCCCGCTTTATAAACAAAAAACTTCGCTTAATAAGCCCCATTTTTTATTACATTTCCATGAAATAGGGAAAAACGCGTGGCAAATTACACTTCTTGGTCTTGCTTTTGACCGTTTCACTCTTGGTTGCGCTTCTGACCAAAAATTAAAGCCAGTGTCTTGAACAAGGTGCTCACTCCACATGCAACAGAGTAGTTATGGGTTGGCATTCCGACCAATTTTCTTTTAACCACTCCACGAAATTAGTTTGAACACAAAAGAGAAGTAGATAGGCAAAAAATAATTCCCAATATCTTGCTGAGCGCCAAGCAGAGAAATAAACACCGATTTGAAAGCGTTTGGTATGACTGGGCATTGGAATTAAATCCAAAGTTTGCAGATTGCTAAGCGGACCCTTTGACCACAACTCCTCACCATTAGTGCACCAGGTTTTGATAAATTGTTATTCATTCTTACCTGCAATAATATTATGCAAATGGTTGACAACGTTGTCGAGTAGGTTAGAGCGCTGTTTATGCCCGCAATGATTGAGAGATCGAACCTCACGATGATCACGTTGTGTCTTTGTGTGATTTCTCGGAGATTTCCAGCTTGGTTGCAGACTTGTGGTAGAAATGCGATGAGTCAGCGGCACCAACAATCACAAAGAGGGTGCGAACACGAGATGTAAGCACAACCGCCAAAGTTTTATCGTGACCAAAAAATTAAAACAATCAATACAAAAAAATGAAGCCCCAATAATTGCGTTGGAATAAAAATAAAAAGAATGTGCTCAAAAAAAGTTTTTAGCAGAACAGAATAAGTGGAGAAATGTCTGTAATAGAGTAATTGCAAGTGCTGCACAAAGTTAATTTTTGAAGAAATGAAGTGTTCATAAGAAGATGGGGTCATATGAAACCAAATTGAAAGAGACTATAGAGCGCGTAATGAAAAAGCAAAAATTCTTCACACAAACTGAGGGTACTTGCATTTTGAAAAATTTAGAGTGGACAGTACGACCCCAATCCAAGAGAAAAAAAAGTAAAAATCATAGACGAGAATTGGGAAGATGGATAGATGAAGTAGCGCAACCCATTTAGGGGAAAGTTGCTAAAGATTGGACATTACACGAAATGGGACTTCGCGATTTCTCAAATACAACACTAGACGGCAACAAATCAATCACTTTAGATTTAACGCAGATACACGGGTGAGGGTTAGCTGAAATATCATTGAAATCAGTTTTAGTTCTAGGATAGAAAGTTTAGTTTAAAAGAATTCAATCGATAAAAGTAAATTTATTACAAACTTCAAACGTTTTTTTAGAGCGTTTAAAATAAAAGTACAAGTCTGCTTTTTTAGCTGGGAAACAGTCTGATAGCAAGCAATGTTTAACTTGAAGAAAGTTTTAATAATTTGGATCGCAGTGCTGACTGGAAGATAAAACTGAATTTAAACATGTCAACAGTTTCCAAAGATAGGAAACTCATCGTGCAGTTACAGATATTATGTGGGTACTGTGACAAAACAGTTTCAAATTGTTTTCAGGTGTGGATATAAAAAATAATAAATCATACCAGGCCTTACTTGTGTCTGTGCATTTAACAAGTCTGCAAAGCAACAGAGAAATAGGGGTCAGTGGGAACAACCCTCCACGGAAAGAGCATTAAAGACCATGAAGAGTGAGAAAATGAGTTTCAGAAATGCTTCGAAAAATTACTGTATACCTTGCCCAAAAGCACTTTGGAAAGACACGTCAGTAAAAAAATAAAACCGCCAGAAAATCCACAAAACATTTAGGAAGGCATCCGTCTCAATTTTTTTCTCCGAATAAAGGAAAGCATATGGTTGATTATATTTTAGATTTTAAATATGTAAGAGCATTTTTGCGGAGTAAATTAAAATGATTTCAGAAAACTTGTTTATAATTTTGCTGAAAAGAAAAAGACATTTCGTACCAGTTCAATCCTTTTAAAGATTTGGCAGGTAAAGAATGGCTCTGCCCTTTTCTATGATAAAATTCATCGATTTTTCCGAGATCACCTAAGCCCACTTCTTTGGAAAGAGCAATGGAGTTCAATAAACCTGCTGTATCCAAGTTTTTTGGCATTGTTGAGAAAGTTGTTCATGAGCGCCATTTTGGTAGATCTCGCATGTGCAATTGCGATCAAATTGGGCTTCAAACTGTACAGAGATGATGTTCCAAAGTGTTAAGTAGGAAAGGAAAACACCAAGTTGAAGCATTAACTATCGCAGAGAGAGGTAAAGCCATAACGGTTATGTGTGCGATGAACTCTATGGGAACTTTGTTCGTCCATCTTTCATATTTTCTCGAAAGATTAAGGGATAAAGCCTGACTAAATGGATCATACCACCTGGTTGGTTAGATTTTGCCAAAAGAGTGCATGAATGGACTGAGAACTGTTTGATAAATATCTCAAATATTTAAAAGCATGCTGCTCCAAGCAATGGAAACCACGTATCATTAATATTGGAAGGACATTCATCACACACGAAGAATTTACAGGCTTTGGAATGTGCTACTCGAAATGCCATTCTAATAATCAGCTTATTCCCGGACTTTATGCACAAGCTGCAGCTTCTCGATGTCGGGTTTATGAAACCCATGCGCCCTTATTATGATCGAACAATTGGGTGCTGTTTTCAAGCAAATCCCGTTAGACGATTCACTGAATACCGAGTTGCTGAAGCTTTTGCCGTCGCTTATATGGAAAAGCAGCTACTGTGTCAACAGCGGTTAATGCTTTCAGAAAGTGTGGTCTGTGGCTTTTAAAATTTAAGGTGTTTGAGGAAAACGAATATGCTGCCAGGGCAACTACAGACACTCCTATGAATACCACAGATTTCATTACAACCACTACAAACCAAACTAGAGCAGACCATGCGGAGTTACTTGCCTCTACCACTTGCGATGCAGAGCCACTCGTCTCTATCACTTGCGAAGCAGACGATTTGTCTGTAAGTGATAGTTATATAAAAACATGGAGCAAGTATCCTGTAGTCGATCAGAGAGCAACGTCATAGCAAGCAGCGATAAAATCCCTTCGAGCCAACTCACACACAAGTGGATAGTGAAACTCGAGCAAATAGCAACAGACCTACATGGATCGAGTCTTCACATTAAGATGAAGGCGCCGGTCCATCAGTAACGATGTGGAATATCAGCCTTCCATTAATCGCTAAACCGAAGGAGCGAAAGTGCAAAAATAATGTCCAGTCGGCCACACTTTTGACCAGCTCTCCGTAAAAAAGAAGCTTGTGATATAGGATCAAGCAGCGGAAAGACAAGTTTAAACGTCAGCTAATAAAACAAAAAGCTACAAAGATCGCTTGCAGCCTTAAAAGCCATCCTGACAAGAATTCACAAGACACTGCTCCAACCAACACAGCAGAAGAATGGTTTTGTATCATTTGTAAAAAGAGTTATTACGAGTTCACCAAAGACCTGTTACAGTGCGTTATTGTCAAAAACTGAGTTCACCAAGGCTGTATCGACTTGACTTCGCCTCAATTCATTTGTTATTAGTGCCTGCACTGAACTTCCTTTTTAAAAGGAATGTGACTCTGTTTATAACTCATTCATTGCGTTGCATCGTTAAATTTGATCGCTGGCTTTATTTTTTCTTTTTTCGTGTTTTGTTTGTTGATGGCGTTAAAGTGCAAACTTTGCACCAGTAAAAATAAGTTTTTTCAACGCGTTGTTTTTTGAATTAAACGCTATTGGTAAATCTTGGTATCAGAAGGAAGATAAAAATGGCCGATGTTCATGCTATCATAGGTATCATTGAATGCTCATAACGTATGTAAAACTGCACTACTCCAGTTGCTGTTTGGGCCAAGATTTGACATGTGATTATCATAGGATACTACTTGCCCTTGTTAATATTCTATCTGTCCTATATTGGGAAACTGTAGTTTCACAAGATGGGAGAGAAACGAAGACTTTATTTGATTATCACATTAATAAAAATCAGTTTACGGGATTTAGATTTCTGCAAAATGATTATAAGCACAAAATGTTTCTACGGTAAAAAGTTTATTTTCGAAGTTTGCGAGTAGCAACTAGCAACAAACTGAAAAATCTGTACCATCTCGGGCGATCTTCTCCTCTTACGAATTCCTATTGTGTCGTTGCCAGGGAAAAACGTTTTTACTTTTATGCTTTACCGGCTGAAAAGTAAAGATGAAGAGTTGATGCCAAATACTTCAAAACGTGTGACAAAGAAATAGCGAGATAAAAAAAGAGAAAGGTCAAAACGATTGAGAGTGGAAAAAATATAAGCAGAGAAAAAGTGAGCACACTGTTAAAAAAATTCACTGTAAATTTTACGAAAAGTCTGGCAGCATTTTGCCGGCCCTACTGTAATTCAAACTACTGGCGATTTGACCGTTAAAAAAATTCACTGTAAATTTTACGAAAAGTCTGGCAGCATTTTGCCGGCCCTACTGTAATTCAAACTACTGGCGATTAGACCGTTCAAGTTTTTACGATGTTTTCTGTACTTTTACATTGCATTTTATAACAGTAAAACATTTAAGTTTTTTTCCGTACTAAGATTTGACTGTTTTTTTCTGTAACACCAATTTACGTTCTCCTTAAGTAAAATATTTAACATCTTCTCGCCGTACTAAACTTTAACAGTTTTTTTATGTAGCAACCAATTACGATTTCTTTCTGTACAATGTCTTACAACTTCACCTTAACTGTCGATACGTTAAAAATGACAGTAATCTATCTTACAAATAGTCTGGCAGCAATTAGACTTTTGATACGTATCAAGCATAACATGAAATTCGCTGTTATTTTATTAACACAGTAACAGCTGCACTGAAATAATCCATGTTGACTTCAGAAGTCTTCATGTTTCGAACGTATTTTTCGCACGAGATTATAAACTCGCGATTCCTTTCCCTTTTTGCTTTTTGCTCTTGTCCCCCTTTGGTTGATCTTCGCAAAACACCTGCAAAAATCACTTCTAAGCTTAGTCAAAAATTCACCTATTAGACTATAAATATAACCAACAATTTTAGAAAGGAAGGTAAAATTGCCCTGCACTCAAAAATAGTTAATACCAATCTGCATGAATTTTTACTCAAATCCATAACTTTAGCATCAGTTTCGACAACATTAGCATTTCTAGAGGTCATCTCAACGGAGAGTGGGGTTCACTAAAAGTATTTAAGTATCTCGAAGAAGTGGTAGAGGAGACAGAGAAGATTGGTTTGAAGAAGGAGGATCCCCTGAGACGAGTAAAGTGGAGAGACGGAGTGCAAGCAATTGCAGAAGGAATGGGGTGAATCTGGCAATCTCTGCTAAGGGGACAACACCGGTTAAAAACTGAATAACTACTACTAAATTAAATAGTAATATACTTTACAATTCTCTAATGTTCACAGAATTTTTGAGGAATGTGTCTTAAAAACCAGTCTTTTTCAACGCTTTTCTAACTTCAGTTTTGAGAAACTATGACTATGAGAAAAACAAGCAAATTTGCGTAAGACAAAGACTACGACTAAAAAAACCTTTCTTTTAAAAATCAAGAAAGCTTTTTTGAAGATCAATTCCATAAAACGCATTTTAAAAAGATTAAAAATTTATGTTTGAAAAAATCAAGTTTATTACAGGGTGTCCCAAAATAAATGAAACCCACAAAATTGCTAATAAATATGTTGATTTTAACCCTATAGTTTATATTTTTCAGATTTGATAACAGTTATAAATAACAATTATTATTTTAAAACCCCATGGCTTGGAAATTAGAAGAAAAAATTTTTTGCGTCACGACTTATATAGAGACTAAATCCTATAAGACTGTTGAAACACGCTTCCGCAGGAAGTTTAATTTCAACACTTATCCTGGAAAATCCCAAATATTCCTGTGGCATCGTAACTTTCAAATCTATGGAACTGTAAATAAACGTAGCAATCCTTACAGAATACAGATGAAGGTCTTGAGTAAGGATTTTATGCAGCGAGGACCGCGAAATGCCGAGCTCACTACTGCGTCTTCGAATGGACTTTTTCGGGCTCCGGCCAACAGAAACTCTGGACGCTTCCACATTATCTGCAGATCTTGCACTCAATTTCCTTCCACTAGATGGATTCTCTAATTTCTTGCTACGTTTATTTACAGTTCCATAGATTTGAAAGTTACGATGCCACAGGAATATTTGGGATTTTCCAGGATAAGTGTTGAAATTAAACTTCCTGCGGAAGCATGTTTGAACAGTCTTATAGGATTTAGTCTCTATATAAGTCGTGACGCAAAAAATTTTTTTTTCTAATTTCCAAGCCATGGGGTTTTAAAATAATAATTGTTATTTATAACTGTTATCAAATCTGAAAAATATAAACTATAGGGTTAAAATCAACATATTTATTAGCAATTTTGTGGGTTTCATTTATTTTGGGACACCCTGTATATGGATTGGGAGCTCAGCAAAAATTCTATATTGAGTTGCGTGATCGCATGACGTAATAATAAACGGAAATAAAGCCAAATTTTATAAGACGTATGTAGTGAATAATGGTGCCATTAAACTAATATATATTAAGTGAGCACAATATTATCAGCCAATAGTTTATTAATTGATCAATAGTTTTTAATCGTAGCCAAAACGATGCCAATATTGCCTCAACGTCAGTCGTTTCGCTATATGCAGTATACAAATACACAATTTATGCACTGGCAAACTGTCAGCTATATATTTGACTAAAATTTAAAAAATCAGGATCTCAATCGTTTCTTAATCACAATGAACTGTTTAATATCCAGTGTAAGTTTAAATAAATCCCAGAGTCCAGATTTATTTCTACATCACTGTAACAACATTACTGATAGACACTGTGTTTGCCATTGCACAACCTATACTACCACTTCACCATAAAATATGAATTACAAACCATATAAGATAAAACTATAATGTTAATGGTGTGCACTATCATGTACGCAGTGAGAAAAATTATTAGAAAAAACCTTACCGTTGGAAAAACTCCATTGTGTAAGCAGCTTTTGCAGGATATTCCATATTAAATACATAAAAAGAAGCGAATTGATAAACCAAGGCATGCGTGTAATGCTTCAGTTCCACAACAACCTTCTTTTCGATGATGACAAAAATTTTTTTTGACGAAGTCAAGCGGTCGCCTAGTGGTAAAATACATTTGGCATTGTTTGTATAAAAAATTATATTATAATCTAAATAAAAATTTCGCATAACAACAATAAATTATTTGTAATAATTTTGATATCACGCTAATGAAAATAAGAACGTCTAATACAGCTTCAAATTATTTTTATTCGAGACACCACATGACCTACGAAAAAATAAAAAAGATTTTCAGTTTACTTTGATATTGCTTTTTTGCATTGTCCAAATCCATGGTGAGCAAACTGTGGCTCTTCGGGTTCAAAATGTTTTTTTGAGCAGCAATGTTGCCTTCGGTAATGACCAAGAAGTTTTTCGACATTAATTAGCATGGAAAATGTCAACAGCTTGTAACCGAGCATTACGTTGCGGCTATTTCACTATTGGCATCCATCGTTTATGGCTCTTCTGTGAGGCAAGTGTGGCCACCCCGGATTACAATTATTATAACTAACTGCGAGGTAGAAGCTCTAAGAACCAGCACGCCACCCAACAGTTAAACGCTCGAACCACTTTAAAAGCTAAGCCATATACTCACCTAAAACAATTACAAATGGTGTTACTGGAATAGATTGCTGCAAGACTTCCTCAAGCGTTTTTTCCTAAAACAAAATATTCATAAAATAACCAAATTACTAACTTACAACCAAATTACAATTACAATACCGATTTAAAGTATTTTAGTGAGTGCTGAAAGGTACATATATCACAACTGGCAGTTAATTAAAGCAAGCCACAATACTACGATGACTGAAAACAAAAACGATTAAACAGGAAAGACATAAAACACGTAAATTTTAGACGCATTGAATAAAGGATATGTTTAAGTCAACATGCCATCCATCAAAAAAGTGTTACTTTGCCTGGTGCCATTCAGCTAAAACATTAAGAATACACGGGTCAACATAAGAGAAAACCAGTAATTTGTATAAGCAATGCTAAAGTTTAGTGTTAAATGTTTAAAAACTGCATCAAAACCATAATATTAGTGATGAAACCAAACTGATATAAGGATTATCGTCTTTTTTTCACGCACTACCAAAAAAGTAAAACTGTAGGTAACACATTTGATTTAAATCCATTTCTTTTCTTCCAAAAATCTTTTCAATGACAGCTTCGACCTGACTGAGTAGTATCTTGGTATATTGCCCAAAGTGGCTCCAATAAAACTAGAAGCATAAAAATGGAACTTATTTTTAATTGTTAGGCCTAATATAAGAATAAAGTCAAAACATTTTGTAAGTATATCGGTAAGTATTTTGCTTGGAATATTTAGGTTTTACACTAAAAGCATCATTAGTTCAATAAATAGATACCACTTTATTTTTGTAACTCTATACTTAACTGATGACGCTTTGAGTGTATAGCAAAACCTTTTACTAAAAATGCTTACCAGCATTCAAATGTTATTCTTTTTATTAAAAATTGCGATTAAATTCCACTTTTGTGCTCCTAGGTTTGTGAAGAGCCACAACTGGCAATATACCAAGATACTACTGCTCCAGCAGTTACAAGCAGATGTTGAGTTTTTACAAAGATTATTATTATTATCACATAGAGATGAGATCTTTACTCCACTTTTGGGTCTAATTCTATTTGCCATGCACTTACTGCCTAGAGTTCTTCAACTATAAATACTTCTCTACTCAAACTCACCTGATACACTCCAGGCGCGAACCAGCTTTCTTGCCTGGATAACAGAAATTACAGAAGTAAGATCCTCCACCTGCACTAGCGGTAAATCTTCAACCGTAATTACTCCAAGAGTTTTCAAGACAATGCACAAGTCCTGTACACATTCCTTCAAATCGGGTAAAATATTTAAAATAACTTCTTCCATCTAGCTGTTACTAATTTCTATAAAAGCAAAAAATAAGATAACAGCGATTACAGAACATATTCAAACCACTTTAAAATGAAGGTTAGTAAGAAAAAACATTTATTTAACCCACAACAAAAACATGTACAACATAAAAAAAATGAGAGCGCATTTTACTAGAGCATTTAATAAAAAAGAATTGTATCATACTTATACACTACATAGAATTTTAAAATTTACTAACGAATCACGCGAAAATGCAAATTTCAAAACTCGGTGCATCTCGCTCTGTCATAAATTAAACAAAAACTCTGCCAAACCAACATTTTGTTGCATTTGAAACCAGTGTTGTTGTTTTTTCTATGAGGGAAACATAACGATTGCTTATCAAAATGACAAAATTGATAATCCTTCAAAAATACAACTTCTCAATACAATATTACAATTTTAAATAGCACTTTTTACTTAGAAACTAGCATGATGCACATACCATACTGATCCGTCATGCAGTCTAGTTGTTACTGTTTTCAGTATGTTAAAGCTATTGCAGCTGACATACGTTGGCGAATTTTTTACGCTGCGGGCCAAAAACTTGAAGTGCCACTACAAATTGAACTTTTATCACTTGATCTTTGAGTGAAGTAACAATAAAATTGACTTCTACAAAAAGCAGTTTTGTTTTAACCACATTTTGTGATGAGATAAGTAGAAAACTCGAGAATTGAAAATACAAATTTAAAGCAGTTTTTTTCATAGAAATGATACAGCATTTAAAAAATCGTTTTGCGGGTCAGAATAATTAAGTGAATCAGATCAGGTCTGCAGGTTGTAGTTTTCCACCTTTGGCAAAATACAACCCAAAATAATTTGCTTGTAAAAGAAAACGGTGCTACTATAGCGTGAGGTCTACCACACTATAGCGTGAGATCTACCTCCGCTTACTACTATAGCGTGAGGTCTACCAATGAATTATTTATCCCTCCCCTCTCTATAGCCACACTATAGCTGCACACTTACTACTATAGCTATAATAATTCCAAACACCACACATACATTCCAGGGTTAGGGTTACGATTAAGGTTAAGTTTAGGGTTAGGGTTAGGGTTAGGGTTAGAATTAGGGTTAGGGTTAGGGTTAGGGTTAGGGTTAGAATTAGGGTTAGGGTTAGGGATAGGGTTAGGGTTAGGGGTTAAGGTTAGGGTTAGGGTTAAGGTTAGGGTTAGGGCAGTGGTTCTAACCCTAACCCAAACCTCACGCGATTTGCACCTCGGTAGATGCGAATCAAGCGGTAGACCTCACCCTGCATCTCGGTAGGTGACTTATGTCGGTAGACCTCACGCTATAGTAGCACCAAGAAAACCATTACATTGGAGCTAAAATTTAGCAAAGAATATCAATTGTGGACAAAGAAAATATTACGAGACTTTTGCTAACCTATACAGTATGCATTATTTATAAAAATATATACTATACCATGTTTTAATAGACATGTTAAGACTAAACCAAACGTTTAAAATAATTGCGATGTTATAAGATTAATAAATAAATAACATTTATTGTACTGCGCTTCGATACGAAAGATCTGGAGTTCAAAATTCTACAAACGCATCACCAGTATTCGTCAAAAAAGGCATCCAGAACTTAAAATGCTACTTTGTTCCAGCAAAGTCTGGCTTAAAACGAGTATGTAGTGGTATACATACACTGAATCAGCTCGTCTGAGCCAGCAAATACGCGGGAGAAAAGGACGTAAAATTGACAAGGCATAAATGTAAATAAAATCTTTCATAAACTGTGAATCAGTTTTAGGTTGGCCATAAAAACCCAACTATGGTTTGCACCTATCTATTTACATTGATGGAACATAATGCTTTAATACAACAATTTTTTTACCATTCAACGTATATAATGAGAGAGGGTAAAAATTCTTCAATTTGCCAACATTGATGCAAACATAGTTATTTAAGCTAGAGAATGGTTCTTGCGGTAGATGATATACGCTTAAGGCAGGAATGAACATAGCTATCTGCTTTTTTAACAGCAAGCATGGTTCAGTGTTTCTTTTTAAAAACACTTTTATGATGCCCACAATTAGGTCACTTTCTATCTTAGATAGTATGACACATTGCTCCGGATAATAAGATATACCTCTGTACACAAGATTTTTTATGAATAAGATCCTTTCAGTGTCTACTCCTAAAGTATTCAAAATTTCAAACATTTCACGTGAGCAAGTAGTTGAAGTCAAATCATATAAAGTTTCTGAGCTGGTCAAACTGGAGCTCAACAGCAGAGACTGAAGCATTTGATGGTTATATGCTAAAGTTTTTGGTACATTAATAAAGTTTTTGCAACTGCGGACAACATTTTTAAAATATGAGTGTTTGCTCTCAAATCGCATTGTCCACACTCTTATAAGTGGTCCAAATCTAAGAATCAAACCAGGGTAGTGCAACAAAAAATGATGTTTTGCCTTGAGTGGAACGATTAAAAACTGTTTTTCGATTTTCAATGTAAAATTCTATCAAAGTTTTTAAATAAGGAAGATCAACAACATTTACAACTGGGGAACACACTATTTCTACTATTTCCTTTAGTTTTAGAAAAAGGGACCATACCACATCATCTGGGCACTTGATTTTAGAAAAAACCAGCAATGAAAAAAAACGTAAAAAACACCAGTTTTGACTGGCATTACCAGGCAACTTAAAACATCTTTGAGGTATCAACGGTGGCTTGCTTGCTGCATCCTCATGTAACAACTTTTCGATAATTTATAAAAGTAGTATCAAACCAATTATGCTTTGCAAAATAACTAAAAAATAAAGGAAAATCCAGTTGTAACACACCTTCATATATGTCATGCCCAATACATGGAGGCAACCCTGGTGAACAAACATGATAAAAATTCAGTTCATTAAACACTGAGTCGTATTTTATACCTTGAACATGTTCTCCTGGCGATTGATGCAACTGTTGCAATGCAGCTTTGTATGAGGTCACTGTTCTTACATCACCAGTAGAGAATGGATCACTAAGAAACTCGTTTCTGGATACATGGCAGTATCGACAGAAGTGACATGATGACGAAAAATTGCATACAAATCCACCAAGCCAATGGCTACCAAGATTGTCTCCTGATATATAAGCAACAGTACCACAAACTGATTTACCAATACCAACGTTTATTCCTTCCGATTCCAGTTTTTTCAGATCTCTGATTAATGGAGAAAACAAAGATTTGTACGATGAAAGAGAAGTCAGGTGTTTTTCTTCACACAATAAAACTAATTGAATAATATTCACTTTTGATCGAAGATAAGCAGGTAGATTGCCTAAAGTGCAATAAAAAGCAAGGATTTTGTGCTTTTTTTTGGCTGAACCTAAAGGATTAACTACTTCAAATGAGTCTTGATAAAGAATGAACTGAAGAGCAGATGTATTAGATTGAAAAAAAACATTTGATTTATAAGCTTGTCCATCACAAAAGTCTTCTAGCAAACTTGCTGACCGTGAAGAATTATTAAGATAGCCATGTTTGATAGCTGCATCTTTAAATAATAATGAAATGGTTTGCAAAATTGGAATGTACTGAAATGTGGGAGAAGAATCATCTGTAACTTCCAAGTTTAATTTTAAGGTCATTGGAAGCACGTGAGCAAAGTTGTTGAGAAAAAATTGTTTTCGTAGATATGTTGTTTTTAATGGCATATGAATATACTGTAGAGAAGGGACTTCACTAAACTTTGACAGTATTTCATCAATTTTATTATGATCAACGCGATTTTCAATCAAAATTTTTTTCAAAATTTTAACTCTACGGAATTGCTCGTATTTAGTGGCTATTTCACCAAGTTTTTCAATAACTTCACTAACTGTGCTGTCTGGAATCAAAAGCTGATACTGCATTTTCATGTAAATAGAAGCATATTGGGCTTGTGTCAATGTAATCATATCTGGTTCATCATAATCTAGCACAGAAGTACCTGTACCCAATGCAGCTTGAACATTCTCACCTGCAGCTGTTTCTGGATTTATAGTGTTTTGGTTGGCCACCTCCAAATCAATTATAGGCCAATCAGTGCAACTATGCTTTCGAGATATGTGTGCAGAGAATGAAGATATGATTGAATACTGGCAAGCACATGCAGTAAATGGACACTTTATAGTTAAGCCATTGCTAATATGCAGTTTTAAATGTGAAATTAAACGTTGCAGTGTGTAGAATTTACACTTGCAATGGACTACATTGCAAGTGAGATCCATTTGTTGAACACTAGTTACAAAAATATCAAACAATAAAAGTACAGTTTCTAAAAATGCTACACATTGTTTCAAGCTGTAGCAAAAATTAAAACTGCAATATACATGTAGGCCTAATTGTCAGCAAGTCGGCTACTGTCATTATTAAAGATCACACATTTTTCTATTCAAATAAGATTATATAGATGCATAATCAGCTTTAAGGCAAAACATTTTCTGAGTGATGAAACTTAAAATGCTATAAAATGTACGATCTTTAACAATGATAGCAAACTACCTTCAATGAAGCAACATAGGATATATCATTGATTACTCTTGCATAACTACCAAAATCAAACTATATTTTCTGACTTATTGTTTTCAGTTATTTATGCAGAACAGGCAATTCTAACTTGTAACCACTTAAAAAAACGTTTTTAGTTTAAATGATTATAGTACTCATGCACCAAAAATTGCAATAACTATCAGTGATATAATAATGAGTTTTACAATCTAACAGCCAGAACTGCTTGCTGGCTTTCTAGCTTATTGTTACACTTTTACGATACTCAGTACACACTGGTTTGAGTCCAGGTTAGACAGACAAAATTTTTTGTTTAAAATAGGACCTATATCATTAGGCAGTGGCTATTTCGCCGTCGACGGCAATTTGCCCTTGGAATCTATTTTGCCGTGATCATTCACGTGTGTTTATATAGCCAAATTTGCTATTATTGCACCAGTGACTCTGTGGTGTAGTGGATAGAGCGCTGGTCTTGAGATACCGAGGTATCAGGTTCGAATTTCAGCTGGCCAGGACTTTAAAAGAAAGGCAGTGTACACTGAAGGGGCAGGCCCGATATGTAAATGTACGGGGCAGTGTACACTGCAAGGGAGTGTGCAGGGTGGGGGATAGAGACCTGGGGGTGCAAAATTTTTTAGATTGGTTTTTAAAATTGACCAATCAGAGACGACCAAAAGTCACATGTTTAGTACGTCATTAAGATTGACCAATCACAAACAACTCAAGGCAAAATAGTCTCTGAGGGTAAATTGCCGTCGACGGCAAAATAGCCACTGCCATATCATTAAAATTGACCAATTTGCATCTGTGATCCTCTATCAAAGTATCTAAGCAGTTTACTTACTTAACACTATACTGTTAGGTACAATCCCATCAGCTTAACATAAATAGGGTGCCAAACATTTTTCTTTATATTTTGTTTTTGGATTCATCTACATCTGGAAGTAAGTGGGATAGGCTAGCTAATTAGTTTTTAATGCCACACAATTTATATTTTTGAGGAGAAAATTAAACTTTTACAACTACAGTTGTTTGTTTAATTTTAAAAGATTATACCATAACGTCGTGATTAAAAACAATCCTTTTGTGCTCTATACACAGATACACATCAAATATTGATAGCCTACCAGTACTACCTCAGTCAACTGCTGAGTCTTACAGTGCCAGATCAACTTCAAACATTACCTTTATAGTTCAACTTTATAATAAACAATTGCGACTGCTTTTATACTTCACTTCCCCCCCAACCATTTCCATACCTTACCTTTACAGATGACAGTACGCCTACAAGGCTACAAAGCAAGTGCATCTATGAATCTGATCTAGACGTTTCAAAATCTTAAGCTGATTGGTTGTTTGAACATCACATGACTGCGAAAACCCTTTCGATCTGTAAAATTTACAACATTGTCTAGTTTAATTTCAATAAAAATTAATTGCGTTTTTTAAAGGAGCTTAACTTTTAAATATTCTAGATAAAGTTTCAAATTTTGAAAAGAGCCCTAAAAACATAAAAATTTTATGTCAAAGTAGCTGTTGTCTCATTATGTAAACTTGTTGGATCACAGGGCAGATAAACCGAAAATAGCCTGCAGGGAATGCTAATAACCTACATGACACACATTTTGAAAAGATAAACCACTGAATATACATCAGAGCGTAAATGAGTTAGTCTACTTCCAAATTCTTTTTAAAACAGCTACAGTGTCGTTAAGTAGTACATTTACCATTGTTGTAGGCTAAATTTAAATGAAAAAAATAGCTCCTTTTGACCATAAAAAGAATTGGAGTTCCTCAAATTGTTACAGTTCTATATGGCCGCAGCTTGATTTTTTGCTTTCGTTTGACTCTCCCGCAAAAATATTTCTTGATATGGTTAGTTTGTATCAAAAGCTTTCGGTGCGTAATCTTCTAAAAAATTTTATTGGTTTCGGCGCCGATGTAATGTCATCTTCAATCCTAATCGCTCAGGCACAGCCGGTATTTTCTAAAAGGGGCCAAGCTTTTTTTACTTTCCACATAACTTCCCCAGTATAGCCTTGTAGATTTCAATGTCAGTTGAATTTTCTGATGTTTTTTTACAGAAAAACCACAGAGATCGTGTTTTACATCCGTCAATCTGTTATGGTACTGCAGTTAAATCTTTTTCTATAATTTCAAGTGCAGCTATTTACTGCTCGCAAAGTTTGATGATAATTGCTTTTTTGTAAAGCATATGCATTTTTCACAGCATAAAGTTCTATATATATTTATGATTACAAGTGTATTATTTTTGCTCTAAATTTTACTATAATTTAGATGTGCTACTGCTTGAAAAGTACTATTGAGCTTGTTTTTATCAAACGCACATATTTCTTTCACAGCCAAAAATTGTTAATGAAATTGATACTCGTATGTGCGTTTGATAAAAATGAACACAATAACACTATTCAAGCAATAGTATACTTATAAAATTATAATAAATTTTACAGTAAAAATATTATACTTGTAATCATAAATATACATACAAGTTTATGCCGTGAAAGATACAAATGCTGTACTTAAAAACAATTAGGCTTCCATCAAGCTGTGCTGGCCATAATACATTTAAATTTGTAGTAAATTTTACTGTAAAAATCTCACACTTGTAATCATAAATATGCATATTACGTACTTTATGCTGTAAAAGTTACAAATACTTTACGTAAAAATGGTTACCATAAAATTGTGTAAACTGCAATACATCTAAAATTAAGGTAAGTAATACAATAAAAATATTGCACTTGTAACTGCAAATATATATACAACTTTGTGCTGTGAAAGTTACAAATACTTACATAAAAACAATTATTATCACATTTTGTAAATTGCAATACATGTAAAATTATATTCAGTTTTGCAGAAAAAATATTTCTTTTGTAACCATTACAAAAACAGATTTATGCTGTGAAAGTTACAAATGCTGTATGTAAAATAATTACCATCAAAACTTGTAAGCAATAATACATTTGAAATAATAGTAAAATTTACAAGAAAAACATTACACTTGCAATCGCAAATAGATATACAACTTTATACTGTGAAACGAATAAATGTTTCAAGTAAAAACAATTACCATCCCATTTTGTAAACTCTAGCACATTTAATTTGTAGTAAATTTTACTATAAAATTATTACATTTGTAATGGTAAACATACATACCAATTTTTGCTGTGAAAAGCACAAATGCTTTTTGTAAAAACAATTATCATCAAATTTTGTATAAAATAACACGTCTAAAATGAAAGTAAATTTTACTAAAAAATAGTAGTTTTAGAATTATGATATTTTTTTACAACTTTTTCATGTAAAAATAACTTGAATTTTTGTAAAAATATTTACAAAATTTTTGGTACCCAATTCTACATTATTTTTTGTTAATTTAACCAAAAACAAAGTGTTTTGATTTTGGTAAAAATTTTTACCTATTTTTTTGAAGTAAAATCTACGAAAATTTTAAACAGTGCAGATATGATGTTAATGCCGGTAGCATGCAGTAGAGAGCTAATGGAGTTGAGCAGTCTTCAACAAAATAATTGGTTGCCGAAATGAAAAAGTTGACATGAGTGCGACAATGGTATCAATAACATGAGTGATTAGTAATAATTCAATAACTTATTATTTTTTGCAGAACAATTGCGAAGGTTTGTTATTTAGTTTTGAAAAACAACGTATATGCATGCATCTTTCACGTATTTTGTTATTGAACTGATTTTCTGTGATTCAAAATTTGATGTCGCATATAATTGCTGTTCTCTCCCGCTATAAAATGTTATTGATTTTGTTTAATTTTTTCGATTTGTTAATATAGATATATGATAACTCTTTTCTATTCCATTCGATGTAGATTTTAAACCCTGCTTTGATTATTAATGCAGTTACAACTATAGGAAGGTTGCACGCACGTGATCAAACGTCATCAAAATGCGCTTTCGAAAAAAGTGGATGACTAAAGTCAGTGTTTTTGCATTGAATTGAATAGGAGTGATATCGTTTTTTGCAAAGCAAATGAAGAAACGTGACAGTTGTTGAATGCACGTTAAATATGTTGTTTTACTGATGTTAAAGAATGAATCCAAGGTCAAAGTAAGATAAGAGGTGCTAAGGTTTGCTTGTTATTGCTAATAGTTGGGCTAATTTTATGGGCTAAACATGCAGGCTTATTTGTAGCCAGCTTCTGTGAGGGTTTCATATTCGATTAATCAGCGTGTTTGGGAATGATGAGTTTAAGTTAATTGTAATGTGTAACTTATACAGTATATTTAGTGGCATAAGCATTTTAAAAAGTTGAAAACTTAAGTTATACTATAGCCTAAATGACAGGGCAGACTTCTGTACCGTTTGACATACGCTGGATTAGTTATTGTTGGATAAAATCAGTAAGTTTTTGAAATTTTTTGTCAATAGTAATTGCAGGCCAGTCAAATTGATATGTCAGATGTAATTGTGTGACCTTAACCACTCTTTAAACAATTGTTTGGGCTATTACCTAGGCTGCTGGACCAAGGGTAATACAAAAATTATGGTACCGATTTATTGATTCATGCGTAGAGCTCATGCTCTGTTTGCATGTCTTTTGTCACACTGGATCACCGCGACGGGTAGACTGCTTGCATGGCCCCACTACCTGTTTGCCACATAAAGATGGAGGCATACCGTTAAATGCATTGCTCATGGAGACAGCAAGTAAGCTTACCGGCAAGCTAACCGTACCGGTAGTAATGATCAAATAATGGTTGTTTTTGCTAATGTACCGACTGTTATCTAGTTGGTACTGTTTATTTTTAAGTGAGGAGCAAATGGTATTTAGATGACACTTCTCTTAGGGGCGTTTTTTAAAAAATTAGCCCACTATGCTAGGCTTATACTAGCCAACTGAAAGACCAAATCTCAACCAAATTGCTTTTGGTCAAATTTATTTCTTTCCGAGAATCCAACTAGCAATAATTCATTCTAAATTTTAATTAATTTTTCATTAGTTTTCAAAATAACCCCAAAAGTTGGTGTTCGCCCTATACCTCTCCAGCATAAATTAGAGCTTTTGGTCATCCACTTTTTTTGGCGCGAAATCCGTGACGTCACATGCAACCTTCCTATTAAGTGTAAAAGTTCAAGCTCAACATTTGTGCCTTAGTTGTTAACACAGGCGAAAAACGAAATATAACAACTCAGTTAATTTTTGCTAGCTGTTCAATATGACTGAGGGCTAAAAAGAAGCCTTTTGCTCATTTTGTCAAAAAGTTACCCAAATATCAGCAGTTCAATTAATAAACATAAAATTTATAAAATTTTTACGACATAAAGCTCTTGTATTCAAATTAAGCATCAGGTCCAGGTAGTGAAATTTTACATTGAAAACTGCTTTGGAATTTTCAATAAATTAAATATTTTGTTTTGTTTAATGTTGATAACTTAGAACATGAGTTTGCATGGAAAGACTACAAAATGAAAAGATTGTTGCAATGCAAAAGGCAAGCGATGCACTTAAGAAACTGCAGACAACGACACAGTTTCGACCAATCAGGTCTCTTCCATGCAGTTGGTGACCATTAAGAAACTTGAGGCTTTTAATAATGCATAAAAATTGAAAAGATTGTAATTATCATCTGCAGATCCTAGATGAGCTAGTTTACTATTTTACACTTTATGACACGAACGGATAAAGTGTGTGGAATTATTAGCTGTTTGTAAGTAAGCGCAATATAGATTTGATAATAGGAAGGTGGGCCAAGATATTTGGTGCTTAGTTTAAAAAATTTGAAGTTTAAGCAAATTCCACAGAAAGAAAAGAGTTAGTCTTTATCTTTGTTTGAAATTGCATCTAAAAATAGGAATTTTTTGTTTGAAGATAGTTTCTTTTGCTAATCTGGTAACTGAAAGCAAGGCATTTGGAAGAAATATATACGCTTCATTCTAGGCCAGAACCAAGACACATAGGTGTAGCTAAGAAAATTGGCAACACAAATAGCATCACAAGAAGGGTTTATTGAGTGGTAAATTGTGATGCAAGCCTACCACTAAATAACATACTTCTGTGATTGTAAAACGACCGCTCTTACAGCAACACCCACAACTTTGACTCTGTGTTCTTACATTTTGCTGAGTGAAATGGATAAAATTGTAAATTGATTTAGCATTTGTAAATGGGACTCGTCTTAATTACTGGTATTTTGATTGCGATTGGGTGCATTCAGACAATGCCTATCACTTATAACAAATTTGTTTTACTGCACTCAAAAGTGCTCTTTGGGTAAAGTAATTGCATCCCGGCTGAGCAGAGCCGGCCAGTAAATTATTGGCCTATTTGTCTGTCAAAATATTGTGTTTTCAATTTAAAGATAAACAGTATAACAAAAGTCAGAGAATCAATTTTTGATAACACGGTTAATGGAATTCCAGATTTTTAACACCACGACATTTTATTGATCTTTGAAAACGATCAATTTTGAAACAAAAGAAAGTAATTATATGAATATCACCTGTATTTTGATTGAATGTCATGGGTTAATGTAACGTAATCTATAGATAAACATGGCGTCATTTTCGTTTCATATAAATGTACGAGTATGTACACCAGCCGGCGACGCCCGACATTGCTGACTGTCCGTTATGTCAAGTTAGAAATATCAGCTAAACCGGCTCCGCAGATTTTACCCAAACATCATTTCTTAGACCAGTGAAGATAAATTGATGTAAAGGGGAGCAACGCCCCTCTGTCTCCAATTTTGATTGCTATACAGGTATTTGGAATTAAGAGTGCTCTTGCTCACAAATTATCTGCCGTTTCACCAATCCCTATTCCGTCCTTTCAATAAATATGGAGGCACAAAGTCAAAGTTGGGAGCAGGAGGCACCGTATCGGTTTTTTGCGATTGCAAAAGTAAGTTATTAGATGGCACGCTCATTTTACAACTTGGTGCAACCCATTCCAGACAATATTTGTTACATCAAGTTTCTTGGCTGCACCTATGTGCGTAGATTCCGGAATATAGGGAAAAAAAGATGTATCTCAGTGGCGAATTTCAAGAGAATTTCAGGGATGCAATTCTACCATCAGCATTTTATAGTCTTTGTTTTGTAAACTAATATGTTTGTATTTGCTTCGAAAAAGGATTTTGTCGAAAAATTTCAATCTAGAAAAGGTTGATCTTCAAACAAATGTCATGATCTACATGATAATGAGTCAATTCACGCTTCTCACTTTCCCCACTAAAAGTTTTTGGATCCTTTGGTGCTATACCTGGTGCTTCTGATCACTGGTTGGTCTAAAAAACCATTTCTAAGAAAAAATTTTCTTCCATTATTACCACTGTATATTTATTTTGATGATTGTGATTTCACGCAGTGGTGTAAACATATTGATTTATACTTTTGCTGTTGATCTTCACTTAAACTTTGAATTTCATGAACTGTAACCGTAATGCCAATTTCCTGTTAATAAATTGAAACTGTGCCTATTTACTAGCAACTACTAATTTCATAAACTCATGGGTTTAGTTGACTAAGCACATATGGGGAAAAATTTAAAGTTGTGTGGGGATGCCTAAGTGATGGATGTATTTACAGGAATTATTGAGCTTTGATTAATAGGCCTACCACTTAAAGCATATTTTTAAAGATTTAAGCTTTTGGCTGCGCGTATGTTATTTGGCCCCGGCACAAACGCAGCCAGGGAAGGGTGCAGTGACCGAGAGCCTCTAGTCCAGCAAGTACAATTTAATTCTGACGACAGGTTAGATTATGGCTTGTGTTGGCAAATCTTTCGATCAGGTTGATTTTGTGCTAAACAACGGGATAAGTTTTTGTAAGTCCTGCAACTTATTATTTTATCACCCGGCAATTAAATTTGTTCCACTGTGCGATAAAAATGTTTTGTGAGTGCTCAGGCTCGCGACATGACTCTACTTCAAAGATTCTTTAGCATGAAGTTCACCTGCAGTTTAGTTTTTGTATAACTTTCCTTCATGCTATTGTATTATCAAATAGCAAAGTTTAAACCGGTTCGTTACTACTGTAATATCATTGTATTTAAACAGGTGACATATCAGAAGCATTTGGCATATCAGAAGCAAGCAGGTGACATATCAGAAGCAATCGCATTTCTTCGGTCAGTGCTCGTTTACAGAATGAAAAACAACTTTAACAATCAATCGTTAATTATGACGTTTTCTTAGTTCAAAAAACGGTAAAATTTCTTGAATTTAATAAGTTGGGCGCTGGCATTCATTTAAGCAAAAACCCATTTTCTTTCGTCAAGGAATGCAAAGGTTTGAAAAGTTTCTCTTCATATGTCATTATAACGACATAAACCTCTTTTCGAAAATTACGTCATGGTGAAAACCACTCGTGCCGAGTTTCATGTTTGTACCTCCTGTGTTTTCGAAGGAGTTAAAGCACACACAGGCGGACCGAATTGCGCTTTATTGTGTAGATCAGCGTTTCTTCATTTTGTTACCTTCGCCTAACATTCAAAACACTTTACATTTTTCAAGAAACCCGTGCGCAAAAACAAAATTATGTATCATACTTTTCTCATTTTATTTTCATCTTAGTTCACTCGGTAAATACCATGATATACGTTCTTAATTTTTGTAGTTAACGGTATGGCGTATATGAAATTGAATTTAAATGTCAAAATTTCAATAGCTTATCTTTCTTATTCCCACATAAATTTTAGGGTACTTTTGCGGAACCTTAGGGTTTCGGAAAATCCTATTCCCAAACGCTGGTATAAATGAATATTGCAATTTTGTAATTTGTGAATTTCTTATAGTTTTGAAATGTTGCACTTACACAAATAGGAGTTCCAGACTTTCTCCATCTACTCTCACCAGTAACTTTGTTTGGTATATTTTGAAGAATACGTAGACTTTTCATTCAAGATTTGTGAGCTGAATCCTGAACTAATATATCACATAGAACGTGAAAATGAAAGATATAATAATTTCGTTATAGAAGGCAATTGATACCAAGATAAGAGCTTGGTTTGTCGAAAACACTTACAGCTCGCAAAGCTTACAACGGAAGGTGATTGAGATGCTGAAGAAACGAAAATTTGTAATCTAAAATTTTTCTAGAGCCATTGCTTTCAACAAAAATATAAACCACAAAACGTTTTGTCATCGTAAACAAATAAGAAGATAGTAATCAACGTATACAAAGGAAAATAGCAAGATTATATGAAAGGAAGTACGAAGTAAAAGGAAGTA
The DNA here is from genome assembly GCA_963675345.1 of Trididemnum clinides. Classification (NCBI taxonomy): domain Eukaryota; kingdom Metazoa; phylum Chordata; class Ascidiacea; order Aplousobranchia; family Didemnidae; genus Trididemnum; species Trididemnum clinides. Next base: position 25,611,246 of record OY776294.1, read on the forward strand.
ATGACTTGCAATAACACAACCTACAAAGAAAGGTATTGAATAGCTTAAAACATTCTTTAATCAGTGATAATATCAAAAGCAATGGCGTAAAATTTCCTTCTGTACAAAAGAGTTGAATTCAGGAAAATACCTCTTTTTGCTGAAGATCGAGTTGTTTAGAATAAATTTTTTGCCAATATTTGGCTGTATTGCTACTTTTTTCGACATTTTTTACCCATGTTTCAAATTTCTGGGAAAATATAACAACAAACTTTAGGGATAAAAACTCTACTTTTATGCCTTTAAATAAATGTTTGATTGTGTTGCAGATATACGATCATGAAAAGACAAAGAATGGATGTCCCGATTACTAAACGGCTGTTGTGTATACATTTTAACTTACTCAGTTGCAGAAAAATTAAGTTTCCTTACACCACCACTGTTGTTATTTGTTTCATTCTTTCAAGCAATATCTCTCTCTTCAACATAATATCAGCAATACAATAGAAATAATTGAAAATACAACAGCAATGCTGAGACAAATGATGGAAGTAAACGGATTGAAAGAAAGCAATTGTGTCGTTGAAAATGTGGCCGGCATTTGGGTAAATGATGATTGATCAACCACAATAATTTGAAACGGTATTTTTGTTTCGCCAAATCCATTTGAGTGTAGAACCAGTTCATAAACTCCAGCAAATTTTCTGTTTACCTGAAACAGTAAATCTTGTGATTCTTTAGCGTTGCTAATGCAAAGTGTATCATGCCAACCACTAATCATGCAGACTACAAACTGCCTGATATTGCATTCGATTACAGATAACGAGCGAGATTTTAATCTCTATTTTTTCGAGGATGCCGTATATTACGTACTAATTACGAAGTAATTATTCGTTGTGAGTGTGGCATAGGCCTTACCCCTACATGCTTATTGTAAGTGTTTTTAAACACAATTACCTTCTCTGCGATTAAAGCAAAGTACTGTTGAGTTGATGTTGTTCTAACGAGGTAGTTTACATCATTTGAATCGGTGATGTCCGTTCCTGAGTAAGAAAGTTACAAAGTAACAGTTTTCATATGCAATACGATGTAAATACTTATTTTAAACTGTATCTGTCAAAACATATAAGCTATGAGCTACACATACTATCCAAACAAATAAATTACCATTAAATAAAATAGATCTGAATTGCGCCTCGGGATTGGCTTGAAATGAAAATTTACAAGTTGCAGATGCATCCACCAGCCAAGTACACTTTTGTTGTGAAGCTGCGTAAGGACGATCTGAAATAGTGATTTAAGAACAAGTTCAACTGGTATGGATACATTGCACAAGGTGGAATTTTTGTGCGTAAAAGTACAAAAACAATGCATAAAACTCAATAAAAATAGTTGACATATTATGTAGTAGCCTAAAAATTGTTTGCTTCTTTTGAAAGTAAGATTCATGTTTTTACTTTATATTGTTCTTTCTCTACACTTACACAAAACATTGATGAAACGTTGCTGAGATCGACCAGACGATTGATCAATAAGTTCTACGTAAGGAGATTGAACTTGACAGGAAACTGATTGATTTTGCATTGTTTTCTGTACGTTCATGATAGTAAATGTTCCATTCTAAAACAATGGATTATCAAACACCACGAAATATGATACTTTCTATGGCTTCCGAATACCAAAGCAGTGAGCAATAAATGGTTTAATTCGCTCGACTATGTAAAAACTACCATAAATAAGCACTGTGTGTAGCGGTCTGGCAGACATCGGTGTCAAAACATTGCACATACAATAACGACTGGTATTTCTATAATAATAACTACAAGTTTTAATTTTCCTTTTTTGATTATTTCCAAACGCGAAGTGGTATAATGGTTAAAGCGTCCACGTTGCAAGCAGTCGACTTGGGTTTGAATGCCATGTCGGATCATCGCATGGCCTTAAAAATGAAAATGACTTTTAAAAGCTTCACTGCTTTGCTTTCTGCACAAATAGATTAGCGTGGTGAAAGTAAACATGCAATCTTATTTGAAAAGTTAATATTTACGGCAATGCTTCCCAAAATGTTGTGTAAGCCACCGAACATGATCAGAAGTCTAGGACTGTTAGAAATTACAACCCAGACAGTAGGCAGAGCAACACTTTGTATTGTGTCGGGGAGTTGAACATATTTTTGTTTTAAAGCAAATTGTTTGAATGAATTTTTGAAGATCAAGGATTTAAAAACCAAAGGAACTGCCTAAGAACACCATTCACAATTTTGTGACCACCATTCTACGCTGACGTGTTTTGTGCAATATATCGCAGCTGCGAAGCCGAAAGGATTACGAGACAGAATAGGCGTCGCCCAAGTAATAGTTTGTTTTATATAATCCCTAATGTTGTTGATATTATTGTATTTGAGTTTGTGGTTGGATATGCTTTTTGTTCAAACGTCACTTAAAAGTGATGGAACACGTCACTGCCATAGCTGCACATTGTTGTTTTAAAGATATTGAGGTTGAAACAATGAAATAACAAAAAACAAACATACATTATTTGTTTTTGCCTGTCTTTAATCAACTTCTACTAAGCTTGCTTTGAATAATTATTTCAATGCACAAAATATTGTAGTCGTATAAGTGAATATATCTACTGTACAGTGAGAGTTGTCTCTGGCATTTGGTGATTAGGTCGAACTAAAAAACAAGTTCATAAATAATGCAAAAATGACAAAATATGTGCGTCATGCTTCCAATAACTGCCAAATACCATCTCAAACACTTGTTTACCTGCTGTATATAAGTTTTTGCATTATTAAAAAAGAACAAAGAACCGTTTGAAGCAGGAAAACTTGATTGATGGGCACATGTCAAATTGAGGTTACCACCTTCCGTAACTGCCATATTTCCGGAAACAGATACTCCTGAAAGAGCTAAAAAGAAGCTCAATTGAAAATAGCCACAGTAGTCGCGAGATTTGGTAGAAAAAATCTGCAGGCATCAGAACTTGCGTTGGAAGTTGAAAGCATCAATTACCTTTCATATTACCCAAGAAAAGACTGATTAGTATAAACTCTTTCACTTCCTTGAATGTTTTCATAAATTTACCCTTACAAAGAATGCAAAAAAACATAAGTGTCGTTTTACCTTGTCAGGCTCTTCATTTTATTTTTGAAGATAATCTAAAAGTACATCAATCGCAAACGAAAAAGATTGCTCTGCAGCTGGTGAGACATCTTCTAGTTTGCTGACAAAAACATCACAAATGTTGCGAGATATGCCAACTGGTTCAGTGGCGGGCGAGGTCGAGGTTCGAACCAGCTCTTACAATTCCTTAGCCTTTTCAGTAACCCGCTCGCATCTATCGATTCCGAAATCCTTCCTGCATCTTTACCACACCGACGTCGCTGAACAGACAATCATGGGGAACTCGGTGTATATTGCAGATAACTTGAATATTACGGAAATTCATGCGATGTAAACAATCAACAAGTAGCTTCAATGTCGACCAACAGCACAAGCGGTTACCAAATATTCTGGGCAATACAGTTACCCGGATCTATTATTACTTTATTGCCATTTTCGCCTACTCAAACTTAACAATTCACCAATAGACTAACAATTAAACTCGGCAAAGGAAAAAATGTTTCAATTGAACTGTAACATACTTAACTTCAATTAGATAGCAAACTACTGCCGAGAATCTGGTGAGAAAAAAACACTCCCAGCGCTAAAGTGACAATTCTTGATTGCTACACGATATAAACCAGAGAACCAAGTAACAATCATCAACAATTTGAAATACGCTTAGGGTAATTTAGTGCATGTGCGATAAAATACAAGAGCTTGGGAATCAGCGTTGAACAAACAATACCTCAATCCAGCGCCATCGGCCCGGATTTAACTCCGAATCGAGACAACGGAATGCAGCACTCAAATAAAAATATTTTACAAATGTGACAAACTCTCTTTTCTCTTTCTTAACACTAGCATTACCAGAATTCACAACTACCTAAAACTACCAACCGTCGTCAATTGACGCACGCGTTGTTTTGTGAGTAAAACACTAAACTCAGCTTTTTAATTGAGATGAAAAATCACAAAGTGTATTATATTGTTGAAGAACCAAGCAAAGCCAAGAGTTAAAAGACAAGCAAACAAGTGAGAAATACACGTTTTAATGAGGTGCAAGTTTTACATTGTTTAGTCTGACATTTACCACATACAGATTTTTGCAAATTACGCAAATATCTGTTGTTCTGTTTCTGCAGTCTTTGCCAGATCAAGTTTTGCGTTTTTTAGGTGTTGGAGCACACTCTGCAACAGCTGCATTGCTTTGAGTTCGTAGCCTTTTGTTTGGAGTGTCTCCCGTCAGTTCTTCGCTAACTCTCTGTATGAACATTCCGCGGCTTATGTTGGAATTGCAAACGTGCTAGTAAATATTCCTGCTATTTATGAGTGCCATGTTTATTACGGTACAAAACTCATGGATTGGCTAACGTCTGCTTCCAGCTTTCACAGAGTAGCATCTTGACATTTGGTCAAGAACATCGACTCACATGTTAGTTCTGTTGTAAAAAAGTGAAGGTTTCGGGTTTCTTTTTCGGGTTATTCTCCAACGGATTGACGATATTTGAGGACAATGAACTTAGTATGTTTATGAATTTTGACTTCTTGCACTGATACTTAGTTATAGTAACTGTAGCAGTAGCAGCATCTGCTAACTTGACAATGGTGGTGTCATGTAGGCTGCAAGTTTCTTGTAGATTGTTTGGTATTTCCCTTCGGTTCAATCGGATCGCATCGACAAGGCTGCAGCCTTGTTTTGACAACCGCAAACAAAAATCTCAGGATGTGAAGTAATTGTCACTGGTTACGTTGTGGCCCTTCTTGAACAAGGGCATCATAAGTTTCATCACTACGTCAGTTGGCACGCTCACATTACCACTCCTGCTCTCATATTTTCCTACATGCGGGAAACCGGTGAATAAATGCTTTGTTTCAACATCAACGGCCATTCAGAATTTTATCCCAAATTTTTTGCGGTTTGTTGGCCATGTATTGTATAAACTTGCATCGTGCCTTACAAGGAAGTAGCTGCTCATGAATGGTAATGTTAGCATTAGACCTGAATACCCTCTGACAATTTTCGATGAAAGGGTTCTGCAAAAATGAAGCTAAACAAAATTTATCCTTTTTTAGATTTCGTCTTCTTTCAGACTTCAAGTTGAATCGTAAGTATTTCATGATCTCAAGAAATCTGTGATGAGGCATAGTTTTGCTAAACAAGGCACATCCCTACAATCTATTCCACTTACTGAGGATGGGTAATGTTTGACCACCAATAACTCCTCGGGCGATGATAAGACCAAAAAAACTTCTCCAACTCATTCAAAGATATCCTCCAGTTAGGATCACCCGTAACTCGCTGAGCTTCAGCGATAGTAAATGTTTGGATGTTTCTCGGCATTGGCTCGTTGAAAAAATCCGAAACAATGAGAGAGGAGTATCAGAAATAATGCGAGAGGAAGTATACGCAGTAGGACCTGGTCGAATTCTCATTATATTTTGCTGCTGCAAGCGCCCACTAACTGCTTGGTTTGGCGCTAAAGCCTGCCAACATGATCCATCTTTGCCCCGAAAGATCTGCTCATCATTTTCTTCTTCAGCTTCAGTGTTCACGTTATTTGGAGAAACAGCGGCTCCAGAATCTAATTCATCGTCATGATTTGAATTAGAGGATTCCCCATCTGACAAGGTTACTTGTACTAGATCACTTTTTACATCATTCATATTATCATCAGACTCTTCGAACAATCTGACGAAATATCTCGCTGCAATTCTAAAGCGTAAGTAGAGTTAAGTCTACGCGACATTTTTTCCTTGAAAAACATGGCAATATAAGCTATCAAACAATTTTCTTACAAATGCTGTTAACAAGCTATGATGATCAACTAAAATTCAACAAAACATAAATCTACTATTTGAACCAACTACATCACTCCTTCTGCAGTACGCACACGTGGTACAAATCTACAGTAGATAGCTTTTGTACACAGACAAAGAGCTACAGTTTGTGAATGTAATCTATATGATGCCATTATTTCACAATAAGACCGTAAAAGCCTTGTCAAACAAAATAAAAGGTTATCTAGGGTGTTTCGCCGAGATATTCGCACAACAGCAACATCGTTTACACTTCTCAGTATTACATTGCCTGCAGCGTCAATTGACGCGCTTGATAATTGTATGTAAGTGTGAGTTTATTTCTGTGACGGATGACAAAAACTTTCTGAAACTTTAACAGATTGTGTGCAACTATGAAAAAATGAAAGTCAAAAAGTTTTAATAAAAAATAAGGTGAATGCTTTCAGTAACAAAGCTTTTAAAATGAAAAAATGTCAATTGACGCGCTTGGTAATGCTAGTGTTAAAGGGCTACCGCGACGCGCTTTTTCACTACCAAAGCAATCAAAAAACTACGTTGAAAGTTATTTTTAACTAGCCGGCTTAGCCGGCGTCGCCCGGCAGGGCCCCCATCAGTAACGTCGGGGTTACGCATTTTGGTTCAACCAGCCCGGCCGGGTTCACAGTTAGGGCACTTAGTAAACAGTAACGAAAAGTTAATGAATTGTGTGCACTGACACAATTCCTGTTAACGTAATGGTGATCATTTTAATCTTTTAATCAATAGTGCCAATGCTCATATTGAAAGAATCTTGCCACAAACAATGATTATTACTTGTAAAAAGTATGAAGGAGAGAGATTGGAACACTGTGAAAAGTGATGGTGGCGGCCGAATGGTGGTTGCTTTCGCAGTTACAAAAATAAACTATTTAACGGTAAGCTTAATTTGGGATTCGGTGCGGCCTTTTTCATATTTATATTTGTGGTGTTAAGTACATTGGCTGCGCTATTTGCCTTGTTTCCGGCATAGCGACAAAAGCGGTAATGGCTTTCCCAAAGTCATTCAACATATTCTAGTAGGAACCCATCAGGCCTAGTTATTATCAAACAACTGTTATCTATAAATTTACTTTTACAAATTTTTTAGTTAACGGGATTATTTTGATTTTCGTTTTAAAGTTGGGATTTTTATTCATAGCTTTAAAGTATAAATATAAATAATTTAACAGGCAACATATCAGCAAAAGAATATATCCTTGCTTTATATTATATGTCGTCGTCGCCCGCGGTGCCTCCATTAGTAACGTCGGGATTGAGAATGTTGGTTCAGCCGGCCAAGTCTGGTTCACTCATCAAGCACTTGAGTAAACAATAACGAAAATGTTATGTATTTTCTGCACATAAGATTTTCACGACTTGGTAAGCTTCATCTGTATTAAAATTTCTCATTTCAAGGTCGTGGCTATGCCTTAGATTTACGAACTACGTTCATTGCCAACGTGAGCCCAAGGAGGACTTGTGTTCCCCTTAGTTTAGAAGTTGAGAACACATTTCTGATATTACCGATTTGTAGGCAAAATAGCAAAATGTATTTCATATGGTGCTATACCACACAGTGACTTTGTTTTATTTTGATTACCCAACAAACTTTTGCAAGTCCCAGCTGGCTACGCATTATGTTGCATGTTCGTTTTTCTTACTTGGGTTTGCTCAGAGGATTTAAAAGAGTTCTTGCATTTCCCAAAAGTTTTAGGTTTGATCCCGGTAGACCTATAAAGGTATTATCAAAGAAAATAGAAAAAATGTTTCCCCTAAGTACAGTGCAATTGTACCCCAGCAGGTCATGCCATCACCTGTGCCAACTTAAAACGCATCAATTAAGGTAGCTGCGCCGGCTTCATTGTACAAGCATTTGTGAGAGCAGCAACAAAAAGTTTTAGAAAACATGGGCCAGTGGTTCTTAAACTTGTTGGAGTTACCGAACCCCTCAAGCTTTATGCGGGCATTCACCGAATCCTTCGTTAAAATTCAAAATATATCGGTTAACAAACTTGAGCCCAAAGCGAACTATGCATCTGTTACACATATGATCTTATTATTCGAAGAAAGAAAACGAACAAAACGTGAATTCCACAGAAAAACACAACTCAATAAATATTTACTACAAATCAATGCTTTATATGCTGTTGCATTTCAGAAACAATTCTAGAAATGCGTGGCACGACTTTGGAAAGTGCCACTCTCATGCCATTTTCGCAACAAAGTCTGTTCCTTTTTTCGTTGTTATGTCTACCATCGTAGTAAAGGACTTCTCGCAAAGATACGTTGTAACAAACGGTTTAAGTATCTCAAGGGCTTTCTTAGCAAGAAGAGGGTAAGCTACGATTTGGTGACACCAAAACGTTGAGAGCGTTGTTGTTCTGAAGAGTTGCTGTTAAACTTGGCTCTGCTGAAGTTCAATGATTTCATCAAGGTATTTATCATTGACATCTGCTTTCGCAACGCTAAACGTGAACGGCTGTCTTACCCATGCTGGATAAGACTCTCTGTTCGGGAAGTATCCGTCGAGAGGCTTTATGAGCTCATCTAAATGCAAGGAAATTGATTGTTTCAGTTCTGAGGGTTCGGAAATGTTCCCATTTCCGTACACATTTTCGAACTCACTTATACAGTCATCCAACAGAGGAAAATTAGGAAAGTTATCACTATTAAAAGCCTCTAGCTTCTTGTCGGTCACCAACTGCACTGAAGAGACATGATAGGTCGAAACATTATCATTCTCTGTTCGTCGTTTCCATAGTTCGATGTTTTTTAAAAAGCCTTCAGATGTTATTCCGCTTCGATAATGTTGACTCCACCATTCTGCATCTGTTGGTTGAAAGCTCTGAAGATATCGGCCATGTATGCCAAAACGAGAATGAACTCAGAATTTTCAAAACAATCTGCATGACAGTGTTGGTGCTCTCGCAAAAACACGGCTAATCCCACACGCAAGACGAAAACACGGTTCAGCACTTTTCCCCGGGACAACCACCAAACTTTAGAATAGTACAGAAGTACCTCGAATTCAGAGCCCATTTCATTACACACCTCCTTGAATATGCGGTGCTTCAAAGCACTATTTCGCACATAGTTCACACATTCCATCACAATTGTTAATACTTCTGCCAATTTTGAAGGGAAAGTTTTTGTTGCTAACGCATGCCTGTGCAGAAAACAATGCGTTACAGTTATGTGTGGTGCATCGACTTCCACTAGCGCACCAAAACCAGATTTTTGCCATAACATGGCTTGGGCTCCGTCCGAACAAATTGTACAAACCATATTCCACGAAAAATCGTTGTCTCTGAAGAAACTATGCACAAGTTTCTTAACGTCAATAGCCTTAGTTGATGTTGTTGGAGGTTGACAAAATAAAAAATGTTCCTTTATCACGTCTTCTTTCACATAGCGCACGAATACAGCAATCTGGCTTAGACTGCTAACGGCGGTGGTCTCGTCACGTTGGAAACTAAATTTTGCCGGGCTCGAAATCAAGTCTGAAACTATTTGAGTTAAAATGTCATCGCTCATCTTATTAATTCTGTTGCTGATGATGTCATTCAAAAGAGGAATTTGAGATAATTTTATTTCGGCTGCTTTTCCAAGCATGATATTCGCTGTCTTCAACGCAGCTGGTTTTACGAGTTTTTCCCCAATGGTGTGTGGTTTGCCCTGTTCGGCAATCGGGTATGCAACTTCATACGATGCTGTGAGGATCGGTTTGTCGATGGAAACAAAGCGGAAAACAGGCAGAGTAGCCTTTTCATGATGTCTGGGTCTTTTTATTTTAAATTCAGCGAGCGTTGTGTTCTTGTATTTTTCACCACCATGCATCTTTAGAAAGTGTTCCTTTAGTTTTGCCGGCGCTAAACTAGAATTGCTCGATTTGGCGTCGAAAATAGTGCACTGAGGACGCTGATTTCCATCAGGTTCTGTGATATACGTAAATCCATATTGTACATATTCATCTGACCACTTCCTTATTTTCTTCGACATAGTTGAAATGAAGGGATTAAAATACCATAAAAAAAGATTAATGTCTACTAAATTAAATTTAAATAAAATTAAAACTGATCCTAACCCTATGACATGATGTCAAAAACTAAATAATGAAATTGAGCAGTCTGCTGAAATGTCTTGTAACCGTAACAAAGCCTGCTGCACAATGACACGTTTTACCATATTTCAGCCTACACTGTGACTAGCGGAACAAGTTTCTGAAGCTAGGAATACAGAGGTACATAATTCAACGCCTGAAATGTATTATGGAAACGCTCGTATACTCATGGAAATAACGCTTTTATTGCGGGTAATTGTAAAGTCAGTGTAAAACAGCAGTCTCTGCCTTTCCTTCTAAATGTCTAACTGCTCGCAACCACGTGCTAGTCTCAATCTACAAAATTAGGACGCTGCAGAGAAATTATCCCAATCCTGCTGTGATCTCACTATGCTCAATTACACTTCTGACTAAAACAATGCTGATTATCACTTGTCTTATGTTTTCACGTTGTAATGATTCTGAAGACTGTAATCGCACTCAATGAGAAACTTTCAGACGTGTGCGTCAACTGACGCGCTGGGTCGTTTTAATGTTAAGTAGAGGACATTGTGATTGCTATACACATAGCGTGTGTATACTTATCCTAATCTCTGCTGAACCCCAGATACTGACTCATCGAACCCAATTTAAGAACTACTGGCATAGGCCATAGTACCTGTACACGTAATGGTGATCATCTTAATCTATGAATCAAGACTCTGGTAACAGTCAAAAGAAAAATGATTTCACAAACTATCATTTGTACTTATTGAAGCTGTAGTTGAGGGGGAAATAAAACATAGTCTAAATTGATGGCTACGCCCAAATGGTGGTCGTTTTGAAAATTAAAGAAATAAGGTATGTAGTGTTAGGCCCGTTTGACGATTTGGTGGGCCTCCTTACGTATTTACATCTGTGGCACTACATTTTTTTGGCTGCGCTGTATGCTTTATTTCTGCCATAGCATGAAAAAGGGTCATGTCTTTACCCAAAGTCATATAATCTATTCCAGTAGACGCATATTGAGCTATTTTTAAAGAAAAACGTTTCCTCATTATTCAATTTTACAAATTGCTTAGTTTCAACTTTTTCTTAAACTTAGGATTTTATTTCATTTAACTTTGCCCTAATTCAGACCTCCCTACTTTTAAATTGAAATCAGTGTTTCGTACCGACACAAAACATCTTAGCAGTTACAAATATCAGTAATAGGCTTTGCTGTTTATGTTTGCTGTCAAAATGATAGTGGATAATTAAGCCGTTGTTCTCACTATATAGCGGCAAGCATTGTGATGTCATTTGAGATTATGACGGAACACTGCTTTGTAAAAGTACAGGACTCAAGGCAGAAAAAAAGCAAGCATAAAAACACTTTGCTTATTGCACCTTGATACAGCGTAAGATGTTTTAGAATTATCTTGAGCAAAAATTAACGTTTCTTTAATTGCAATCGAAGAAAAAACAGAATGGATGGGTGTGCATAGCCACTAGTTGTCTCTTAAGTTTAACGCTTGCTCGCAACGTTTTAATTTGCCCTGTTTTCACCATTGACGTTCTTAAACTAAAGATACTTTCATACGTTGAATTCAGCAAGTGCTTGAAAGCACATCAAAGTTGTGGGAGGGTGCCAAGGCAATTGATACGTATTTCCAGGATTAAACCATTAAATGTTTGGACTGCTACTTGCGACAATTTTGTTACTCTAGGCGAATTGGTATGAAGTAATGCCTCTGACTGTGCGCATGCTGCTTGGTCCTGGCATAACCGCGGCCATGCATAAAGCAAACTAACCCGAATTGAAGCACTCATAGTTAAGTTATTGCAATAGCAGGGCCTCCATTAATAACTATGAGGTTAACAATATCAAATCAGCTGGCTGCGTCTGCCTCACACATTGCAGGAATCGCTTCGACATTTAGATGATATATACCTCGACAGTAATATTTTGTTGCAAAAGATTAAATAGGTCCAATATTTTCCCCTCCTTTTTTTCTTGGGGTATCAACTAATGTTTTGGTTGGAGTCGGCTACATATTTAAATTTTTCGAGACTTCATTTTTCCATGAATCTTTCTCAATATTTGGATGGATATTGCTAATGATTCATGCTATCAAGAAAATATAGACAAAATGTACCAAAGTAGTTAGTTTTTGTAGAAATTGGAATGCTGTGAAATGCAAGCACCATAATTGTGTTTTAACTGGAAGACTAAATTTCATAAACGTTTAGAAATTTCGCTTTTTGATGTATGTTTTTGAAAACGTTGATAGATAATGACAAAGAACCATGCTTGCGAGGAAAAGTAGTCAAAATGTACCAAAGAACTTTTCTTTGTGAAAAAATTTATTAAATTTTTGAAAAATTTATCATGAATTGTGACGCCTTTATGATCTCATCAACTTCTTTATGACACTCAACCTGGAATGAAGACCAATCGTATCAAGTTTCATGTTCGCAAATTCAGTGGTTTTAAAAGAGTTAAAACGCATACCACACAGACACATATAAAGACAGAAAGAATTGTGCTTTGTTGTATAGATGTCAAAAGCGAAAACCTATGAAGACAAGACGATATTTATAAGGTTGGTGCAAAACTCTTCACCTATTTTATCATAATCAGTTCACGTTAATGGCAAATCCGAACAACCAGGATCTCCTTTACCCGACACAAAACTGCTGGAGGCGGATTACTCCAATTAACTCTGCTCTTTAAACTCGGAAACCCAGATGTTACACTGCGATGCACACGTTCAAAACAAAACCTTTAAAATATTTTTTCAAGCTGTATGATATATCGGGGTTTCGAATCGGCAGTCTTAGCTATTTTTGCCTCGAGTACTGTAATCACGCTGCATGCGTATGTTAAAGCTTCTAACGTTTAGGGCGCGAATTGATTTGTTTCAAAGTAATTAAGTCAGTGCATTGAAGTGATTCAAACTTGGTAACAAGCAGACCAAAAAATAGTCAAGAGAAATCTTTAAATGATTGCTTGTTAAGTTTCATCAAGGAGGGGCAGCATTTTGTGTTCTCAACCACATAGCACCTTTACAATAATTTATTGTACAGCATAGTCGCGCCACTCACATTTCTGTTTATTTTAGCAAATAAACATCTAGTTATTTATTTTAAAACCCGTTGTACTCGGTTTCATTCATTCAAGGAGGAATGGGATGCGTTTCACATCACCTCGCACAGCAAATCAAAATAACCCAAAACTATTTTTAAAAAATCTGTGCTCACAAATGTGCTTAGACTAATTAAAAATCGGATTAGTCGGGTGAAAATTTGCGAAGTAAATGCATTCTAGAGTTATTGGTTATCATCTTAACCTCGAGCTAAAATTTTGCTTTGTTAGATCATGTATTTTGTTCAGTGTTTGTATTGTTTAGCCGCGAAACTCAGTACAGTAAACCACTTCCTGCTAGTTGAAAAAATTGCAAATTCGGACATCGCATGAGTTTTGTGATATTGCATTTTCTGGAAAGATATTCTTTAGCAAGTTTTTATGCCAAGCTGCAAGATTGAGGCAGAAATGTGATTTGCCAGCAGTTTTGATAGCAACAAAGCAGACCTGAACCTGAATTGTTTGATGCACAGCTGAAAGGTTTTCAACTGACCGAAGCAAAAATATGACAATAAAAAGGAAACATGAACAATATTTTTGAGTCTGCTAATAAAAAATAATAATTAAAGCGTTTTATTTGCCTATGTTGTATTTATTCATTAGCAGTGTAGCTCAATGCAACAAAACCGTTGCCCGGCAATTATGAGATTGACAGTTCAGAGTGTAAACATGCTTTGTGCTGTTGTGCTTTCTGGAAAGACATTTTACGACAAGTTTTCCTTCTGAGCTGCAAGATTGAGGCAGAAATGTGATATGCCAGTAGTTTTAATAGCAACAAAGCAGGTCTGAAACTTAGTTGTTTGATGCATAACACAAAGATTTTTGCTGTCCGAAGCAAAAATATGACAATAACAAACGTACACACACATTTTTGAGTCTGCTAATAAACAAAAAAATATAAGCGTTTCCTTTCCTTATGTTGTAATCATAGCAACTGTTTTCTTTTCTTTACAGTTTGTTACTACAAGTTGTTTCTCTTTTTTTCGGGCATCTAATTATGTGAGCTCTGTTGTGTGCAGCACATCGTTATATTGATGTGTATTACTGGCATTCATTGTAAAAGATTTTGCCCAATTATTGATTTAATTCTAATTATCTGATAACTTCGCTAAACCAAAATTTTGTGAAAAAACAAAATGGTCTTAATTAACAATATCTGACTGATGTTTTACTTTTAAAATACTCAAGAACACTCACCGGTCCAGCATTGGACAATATCGGAATCTTCCCATCGAGCTGTGACAAGACATTTAGTTTTGTTTGAAACACGTCTTGTTTTATTGGAATAAAACAAAACACCATTGTTACGACATCTAAACTCTCCCATTGCATTGTAGTCGGATGATTGAGAAACAACTTCAAGTGTTCTATCTACACCAATACTGCAACCTAGAGCAAATAACAAATCGGAAAGTAGCAGTCACGGCACCTTAAAACTAACGTGAAAACTATTTTTTTATACAAGAACAGCAACACGCACCTGCCCAACATTGAACAATATCGGAATCTTCCCACTGAGCTGTAGCAAGACATTTAGTTTTGTTTGAAACACGTCTTGTTTTGTTGGAATACGCTAAATATTTATTGTCAGAACATCTAAATTCTCCAACTGAGTTGTAGTCGGATGACTGAGAAACAACTTTAAGTGATCGACCTTGAGTGATACTGCAATCTATAAATATGTTAAACGCAATGCAATACCAATTCTCATTAAAGTTAATTGCATTTAAGGCGATTTAAATTTACAAACTATCTTATAAGGAAGCGCATACAAAATATAAGGAAGGAGAGGAGGAAAACAAGTAGTGAGGAGAAGTATTTAGAAAATCAAGTTTTTCAAAAATTGTTTTGTATTTCTAAACGAAGCGTTAAACAAAAAATGATTTATATTTCAATATGGCGCTTTCCAATTGGTGGTTCACAAGGCATTTTAAAATCTATTTCTGACTGATATATTACAAAATAGGTCCTTTAGGCCTCACAAAATAAAATGATTTGTTCAAATTTACAAGGCATTCACTGCATGACGTCACAATAAACTTAGCTAGACTATCTATTAATGGTTTTCAACCAGAGTTCCGCGGAACCCTAGGGTTCCGCCAGTTCATTCCAGGAAATTCGCTAGAAGTTACACAAATTTTCATGCTATTTTAATAATCAAATCAAATGCTCTTTTTTGCAAACGAATTATTGTACAGGGATCCTCGAGCCCCTGAAATGTTTCCTTGGGGTTTTGCTCCAGCAAAAAGGTTGAGAACTACTGCTATTATTGGGTAAAACAAACAATAGCTGTACGAGGAAGAGAAAACTATCAAACTTATTTTTTTTAAAACTTGCAACATTTAAGAAATAAAAGTATATATTAGTTAAGTGTTTCAGGAATTTGGTAATGAAACTTTCTAAAACAGTGATACTCAGTTTGGTGTGCTTGCACCACACAGGGTGCAAAAAGGAATTTCTGAAAATGCAAACAGCTCAGCAATCTTGTAGCTCAATTTACATTACCGACCAAATATAAAGATTTAAGCTACGTGTATGGCCCACGCAACTATCATCATAAGGTATAGTCCCACCGGAGACACTGTGCCATGAGGTGACACTCTTTTTAGAAGGCTTTTGAAAGGGGTCACATTAATGCAGGTTGATTGACTGATTTCAACAATATAAACATCTGTGCAATCCAAACATGGAATTATATATATATATATATACAAGTGATTATATTGGTGAAACTGTTCGATTATTTAAAACACGATGCAAAGAACATCAGAGGGACATTAAATCTGTTAGTAATTGCCCAACTAACAAAAGAGGATTTAAATAAGGATTCTGCACTAGCGAAACACGTTTGCTTAAATTGGCAACGGATTGATTGGGAAAGCTTTGCGATTTTAGCTATTGAAAGTGACCCTTAGAAAAGATGTTTTTAGAATAATTTGATATACACAAAACTGATTTTGCTTTTAACGACAAAAGTAACAGTTTTTATCCCGCACTGTACAAGTAAACAATTTTTAATCGCCAGTTGTGGCTGCTGCACTTGTTTATTACCATAATTTTCTTTTTCTTCTGTTCTTTCTGTTGATTATGTAATCGTTGTCTGTGATAAAAACTTTAGTCAGTCCTGACGAGGACAAACTGATTTTAGTTTTTCGAAACGTTGAGTTTTTGAGGATTTTATGTAGATTTTAAATCTGAATGAAAATCAATTTAACTTTTAGTTACACCAGAATAGCTGTATTGAGAAATTAGAAGATGCCTGGTGACAAAAGCAAAATATAGTTATGACACGTTGATCTGATTAATTTTATAATTTTTAATTTCTTTAGTAGCTGTAGTTGATTGTTACCTTATGTTTTGATAGAAACTTTGTTGATGGTTGAAAGTCGTTGAAACATTGATAAATGCAAGGAGATCAACGTAACTTTTAAACAAATACTCAGATCTTCTTCGCATTATAAATTTATCATACAAACTAAGACCAAATGCAGTAGTCAGCTACGATTTTCTGAGGAAAGGGATACGACATTTTTACATTTTGGATCAGAGTTTTAAATGATGACTTTTTTATTATTTTTGGTAAAAAGCACTGGTATTAGCAAAGTCTAAAGACAATTGTTGAGATAAAGCTTACACGATGACCGTGTTTAGAGGACAGTAAACAATTCGGTCAAAAACAAAACTTTATAAATATTTTGAGAGGGGAATTGCTTTTTATGCTTTTGTAGCTACTTACTTGAGAAGATAAGGCGCTGGTTTGTGAACAAACTAATGTGTGTTGAGAAAGAGAAAACATAGTGCATGAAATTAAACATTGGATAATATTTTAATTTATATCCTCTTCTAAAAAACAGAAACGGGCCTATTAGTTCGTTTTTTAACACTCAAACGAAAAATGTCCCACTTCAATACGGATTTTGCAGAAAATAGACTCTTGAATTTAAAACGGTTTTTTACGCTGTCATACCATTTCCTGTTTGACAGACATCAAACTTTAAGCATCTACTTGAGTAAAAATGATAACTACTCGAGTGGAGTTACTTTCCACTTAATCCACTATAATGAAAGCAGAAGCAGTTAAAGTGAAACTACTGAAGTAAATAGCACTTTACAAAAAACCTACCTAAATAGAACTACTTTATTACTGACCATCTCTGAATAGCTACTCTTACACTTCTCTGTTTCATTCTAGCGATAATTTCTGATAAGAATTAAACGTTCAAGTTTTCACTCATCGCTTTGAAAAAGTGCAATAAATCCGTTATCTCAAGCTTTATTCAAAGATATTTTGAGCCGCTTTTGAGCTCAGTACAGGATTTTTAAAAAACAAAACTTCAATTCAAAGCTTCTTTTTATGCTAGCATACTGCATTCTAATTTAACAGACTCCAATTTTTTTACGTTTAATTGAGTAAAAGTTCCAACTATTCGACAAGTGTTACTTTACCCTTGATTCACTCAAGTAAAATTAGAAATAGCAAAAACTAAATCACTTAAGTAAATAGCTCTTTACTAAAAAAACTATTTAACTAGTTTTGTGAGTAAAAACCACTTCGTTATTGACCCTCTGTGGCCCAACATAGATTCCAATCACGTAACATCAAAATAACAGTTTTTAAAGCTGCTACAACTTATTTTTGGTAGCATACTTGTTATGCTTTTTGAGAATGACAAAACTGTTTTACGTTATTAAAAGAAACAACTCGCCGTGATACTATTTTTTGCGACTTTTTCTCTAGGTTTTGGATTTTATTTAATTTGTTGGTGAAGCAGAATTAAAGTGTAGCAGTAAAAATGTTTGTTTTGCACAAAGTTTTTCCTGACTCTGCTATCATCATTGGTGGCGATTATTGGGAACTGGTCACTGAGACCGGCCACTGGTGTATTACGAGAGCCACAAAAAGCTATTGGCCAAATTGTTTTTTAAGATCCTACATCAAATTAAATACAGTGTACATCAATTTTCAAAAAGATATCAAACGTTTTTTTCCCTTTTCCCGGCAGCTATTTTATAATACCCACTAAATACAATACATAGTATAGCTAAGAAAATGTTGTGTAAGGTTATCCAGTAGAACCCAATGCGAATTCATACAAATTATACTTGTTCGCTTTGCACTTTTTTTTCAGATGAAGGCACAAAAAATTGTGTAGCGGTGAGCACCGGACACTCATAATAATCAAAAATAGGTAATCAAATTCTGGAACATAATTTGTCCTCACCAAACTGTGGACAATGACACTGTTTTGACCTATCGAGTTTCTTCAGTGCTGTTTGTGACCGATAAGAAGCTAGAGGCTTTTAATAAAGCAGAGATTAGACATTATTTTTGCCTTTTCTCCTGAAATAGATTTTGCCCCATGACATTGAGATCTACTGCAACTACGTTCCTATTTATCTTATGTTAGAAAGTCATAGAGAAATATTTAAATATATTCATTTTGTTTAAAGTCAAAAACACGACTACTTATTGATGTCTTTGATGACAGGCCGGTCTTTAGCAATTTCCACTAGTTTTAAGCATTTCATCTGACTAATCCAATCGCTAAGCTGCTTGAATCTGTTTGTTATATTGGTATCACAATCAGAAAATTACAGATAATCTATATTTTTCTTTTGTAATCTACAAATCATCCCTTCTACTGCTTATCAACTTACCTTTAACATGAACATTAATAGCAGCTACTTGTAGAAGGCTATTTTGCTGATAAACAGTGAACGTAACATCTGTATCAAGCGAAAACATCAAAGTCAAAGAACTTATGATGTAAGTTGATTTTCCACATAAAACTTGTTGGCAAATCACTTCAAAACCATTTACCCAGTCGAAAGTACATTTTGAAAGTGGATTGTAAATAGTAGTCTGAGACCGAGTGAGACCAGGATGCGTCCAGTAATATAAATCACCAACTAGCTGAAGTTTAACTGACAACTTCAATCCATAGAAATTTTTTGCCAAAGCATTTTGGACCAAAACTGGCTCAGTTTGAATTTCGTTTGAAGGATCTGAACATACCGCTGCAAAAAGTAAGATAGGACCAATTATACATTGAGCAGTAAAATAGGATAAAAAACTGCTAAAAACGAACTGCATTAAACGAATTTACGTGTGCAACTAGGATTTTTGTTAGAGGAAATAGGGATGCAACGAGAACTATGATAATACAACATTGTTTGAGGTATACCGTTTGTTTAACTAATATATCATGACCAAAATAAGGGATAGCTACAAAAATCTTTTGGTAAAACAGTTTTTCAGGATCTTACTAACACCAGAAATTTGCCCCAATAGGAAAAGATCACAATACTTTCGGTCAAGTTTATCACTCTGTCTAGAAAATATTATATTGTGAATAACTCTATCACTCCCACGATTATTATATAATAATCTTTTGTTTTAGGGATTCCGTTACATTTTTTTGGTTGAAGTTACAAAATCAGTTTGCTAAAAAAACGGATTTGTGACTTTATTTCTCAACCGATTTTTATAAAATGTTCAAAAATTCACGCTTAATTCCTCACGCATTGGAAAATTAAAAATTCATGCTTAAATTTTTTTGATTTTGCCACCCAAAAAGGGTTAAAATTACCAAGATACGAGTTGCAGACGACAAAAACTGCAAAATTTTCAGGCGACAAATGCAAAAGCAAACTACCTTGCAATCAAATTGAGATATACATGTTTACCCGGAAACCAAAGCCTTTACTATTAGCACAGTGTGGAAACTACTCTTTTGTTGTATCTTCTGACAAACTTCAAACAATATTAGAATAATTCACCTAACAAAGTTTTCAAATTACTTGGGAGTCTCAAAACATCACCCAAAAAATTTGTGTGGTAAGTGAAAAAAGTAGATTTGGTTTGTAAATAAAATGATATGTTGCTAAATACTAGTCTAATTTAAAAGCTTAGGAAATTTGCTTTCCAGCAATATATAACTTTAAATAGATTAGGCTAACCAGTATGTGATATTTACTGATTATAAATGGGTACCGTAAAAATGGTAAAATATATCAGCTGAAAACCCCCCAAAATTTTTCAACATACCTTCACTAAATTAGAATTAAAAAAATACACCATTTAAAAAATATAAGAGATTGAAAATAATTCACCACTGAAGTCTTTGTTTTGTATCAAGTTTTTAAGAAGAAAAAACTTAAAACACAAGCTTATAGAGTAACAGAAGTTTGGCTTTTCTAAAACAAATTTACTGTATTCCCCTTGTTTTACAACAAATGGGAGGGGTGTAAATCAGCTTCTATTTCATTTTCAGTAGCAAAATATTCTGTTTAAACTGGATATTTTCTGAATTTTGAAGAAATTTTCTTTTCAAAATAACAAATTTTTCATGGTTTAGGTTAATCTCCAGCAGATAATCATTGATCATATTTTAGGTCTTAATCTAACTAACAAAATTTAGTATCAACACAAAGCTCACGGGACTGTACAGACACCTCAGCAACTTCAACTACAAACCACAAATAGAAAGTCCCCAACAACACTTGGCTTTATATATGGATCGCCACACCTGTTTGCAGAGCTGTCATGACAGAAATGACTACTCGTGTACTCATGTTTAACCAGATTACAATGGGATTCCTGCCGTTGCACTACAATTGTGATCCGGCGAAGAAGCTATATATTCCCTAATATAGTTGGACGGCAGTGTCCTCAGTCAAGCAGCACAAGCCATCGCCAAGTTGAGGGGGGATTGTGTCGCGTCTCGGACCTCCTCGAGCTTTTTGTCGAACATCTTTTTGTCTTTTTTTTACATTTTTTTGTTTGTTTGCTTTCGGCGGCTTAGCACTTTGCTCCCGCCGATGTGTGATTCTAATTGTTTCCTGTGCAAGCTGTGTTTGCTATTTTGCAACTTCGTGCGCCCCAGTTTGATGCCTAGCTCTTGCACCGTTACCTCTTTATCCGACGATTTTACTGATGAAGACGCATGGCGATGTAAGCTCACGAAAGGAATCTTAATCTGTATGGCTTTCCGGCAATCTAGTCGTGGACTGATACTTATTATGTTACTTATGATGATTAGCTTTTATGACTTTCTGGCAATCTAGCCGTGGACCAATATATATTATGTTACTTATGATGATTAGCTTTTATGACTTTCCAGCAATCTAGCCATGGACTGACATCTATTATGAACTTATGATGATCGGTTTAAATAATAGTCTCTGTACTTGGCGATCGGAGTAATTTTCCGCGTTGGCTTGTTAGCGCAAGTTCCCCTACATGACTAGTTAGGTACAAAAGGAAGTCTGCACAAGGTGTACTCTGTGCGAGACATCCAGAGACAAAAAGGTGTAGAAAATTTCCTCAAAATGCTGCAGACATGTTTGTCCAGTACATAGTCACACCTACATCACTTGCAACCACTGCCAAGAATGAAGAAAGAGAAAATCTTGTCCAAACTTTGAATGACTGTCAGTCAGTATATACTTTCATGTCGCTGTTCTGCAGATTAACCTAAAATATTTTACTTGCATGGGGGAGGGGATATATTTCGTATGCTGATTTTCAGTGTTCTCAATAGCTAGATCTTGAACCGCTTGAAACCGCCAAAACTATTGTGGGTAATCGAATCGGCAATAATTGCATTTTGGGATGTAGAAGAGGCTTTTCAGTGCCGAAACTCATAGAAGCATTAAGGTATCTGTTTGCAATTATCGGTTTTTGTGCACAATGATATCAATTATAAAACGGATTGTGGTTGTCCGATGGGCTTTCCTTTGTCTCTAATAATAATAAATATGGTTATGGTACAGATTAAATAAACAGCTTTGAACACTTATTTGAAATTAACGTGGACTTTTAAATTACAAACGGTTTTTGTTTTGTTTTTCTGTATATCCGCATCAATGTCCGGTTTGAATGACAAGTCCTAACCTGTGACGGTTTATTTTGATCAATTGCATTGACACGAAGAATAGCACGAAGAAAATAACCAAGAAGTTGAACCCGTTTTCAATTTGGTTAATCGAATAAAAACGGTAAAATTAGATTTCCAAATTAATTTTCACTTTCGAAATGTTTCGCAAATATGACCAACTGTAATTTCATTGACTTCCAAAAACAAAGGGACACAAACATAAAGGTTTTTTACATCCAGTGTTAAAGTGCCAAAGAAAAACGTTTTGGTACGAATTAGGATCAAAGTGCAGGGCAAAAAAGGTATGCATAGCAAGTAAACAACAAAATTGCACAACACTACTTTAACGCATAACTGCAAAACTAAACACGCGGGTTCGACACTCAATATGCAAAAACAGAGAAAATAAATAGAAACAAAAAGTGGTTTAATAAGGCCAAATTTTGAAATTTCTAACAATTAATGACAATTGAACAAACACCTTTCAGCACTTACTTGAAACCTCCGTGATTATGGGTACGTTCTGTAGATGACTTATATCATGGAAAAACTGAGTTCAAGTCTTTTCATAACTACTTAAATACAGTATTTGCATCGATAAAGTTCACTAAAGAGTTGAAAAAATCAGGACAATTTGCCTATTTGGACGTAAACGTACAACAGTTGAAAGATGGATCACTTGCAACAAGCTGTATTGGAAATCAACTAACACGAGCAGATATCTTCGATCTTCTCCTCATCACCCTGCTGTTAAAAAGGTTAGCATATTGAGTGACTTGCACATTTTTCTCCAGAGCCAATGAAATCACATCTAACAATAAAAAAAGATTGAAGAATTCCATTACAAAACAAAAATTTTAAAGAACAACGGATTTCCCAGTAGCAAATGTAGCTTCAAGAAGTACTTGGAAAATGACACTATCAAAAAAGCAGAAAAACTGAAACGGTTTACTTCGATTCCGCACCTGCAAGGTGCCTCCGACTCTATTAGACGAATTTTGACTCAATTTAGTATTGGAGTGGCTTTGAAACCACATCACACGTTATCTTCGTTGTTTCGTAAACTTAAAGATGTTATCAATTTTGAACAAAAACGTGGTTTGGTGTATCAAATTTCTTGCCGAGATTGCAATGCTGTGTATGTAGGTGAAATAGGACGTTACTATTTGAACCAGAAAACGGAAATATGTTGATGCAGTTAAGGCTTTCAATACCTAAAAGTCAGCGCTGAGTCAACATGTTATGGATTTCCATCACAGAATAGATTAGAATAAGGTAAAAATACTGAAGTCAGAGTCAGATGAGTGCAGGCGTCGCGTTGCAAAAAGTTTTCAGATAAATCAAAAAGCTTGTTTACAAAATGTAATTAATCATAATGATGGTGCAAATTTTCCTGCTGTTTATAGTGTGTGTACCGTCAATAAATGATGTCTTGTGTATCTTATAACACTTTTTACTTGTACCCACCCTTGGATCTGTGATGTAATATTGTTTTTGTTGTTACGTAATAGCCTGCCTTGATGGTAATAATTTTTAGTGTTCAGTAATATAGGTTGTTTTAATATTTTTATGTTTAACAGTTTGATGTTACACTGGTAACAACATTTACCGTTTTCCGAGGAAGCTTCCCTAAGGGGAGCGAAATGTCAAGTTTCAACCATTAATTGTCAAAAGAACAACCTTTTCTGTTTACAATATCAATATACTCGACAAACAAAAATTGCCTGCTATATTTAACCGCTAGATTGTCCTTTTATTTAGCCTCCTTCAAAGCAGTCTTTAGTAAACACATACAACCTGTATTATGTCGCCAAAGAGAATTTGTATGCACACTGCAATTGGTCAATTAGGAGCCTCGATTACTAACGGAAATGAAACGAATATTTTCAGTTGTTTCATCCCAACTATGAGAGGAGACAGTGGAGATCAAAGTAACCTCACAATCTATATGAATAAAAGTATTGTTACTCACTCCAACAACACTCAAGTAAAATCAGAAAGTAAATATAAATATTTTTACTTGAGTAAAAGTAAAAAGGTAGTCAAGAATTATACTTTTTATGTAGTAAAAGTAGAAAGTGGTTTAATTTTACAACAGGTTTGCCCTGTATCTTTTTAAAACAGTGGATTTTAGTTCGGCTGCTCGCACCACAGGTGGTGTGAGAAAAAATTTCTAAAAATATAAACCGCTTTGCCAACTTTAAGGTTAATTTACATTGCGGACCAAAAAAAGGTTTAGGGTAGGCGCAGGCAATAGCATCACAATAAAAGAGGGTTTAACGTGAGGCACTAAGTGATGAGCTGACACTGCCTTTAGAAGTCTCTCGAAAGAGGTTACCTTAATTGAGATTGTGGAGTTTCGTTGAAAGAAAACTATGTAAAGTGTGGTTCAAGACCTTTTGTTGGTGTAAATTTTTTTATATTGGAGTAATACTTTTGGATTCCATCCCGGTTGGCACAAATTACGTTAAAAATGAGAAAGAAAATCCAGTTAAATATTTCAAGAAGTGTGGGATGCTAAATACATTGAGATCCGCTAATGCAGACCTAAATGTTACAACATAATACAGACACATTGACTTAATTATTCTTATAATTGCTAGTTTTTCTTGTAAATCTAGTTGATTGCTGTCATATGCTTTTACTAGAATCTTTGTTAATAGTTAAAATCGTTCAAACATGGAGTGGCTCGATGAGACCAACGTTCTTCAACCTTGAAACAATAATTTAAATTGTCTTTACATTGAAAATTTAGCGAACAAACTATATCCAAATCGCGTAGTCAGCTAACAATTTCTGAGGAAAGACATGCAAAATTTTTGCATTTTGAATTACTTTTTTCAATGATAACTTTTTCATTGCTATTGGTAGGATTTAGTGGTATTAAACAATTTCTAATGGTATATACAAAGGTGAAGCTTACATGACAACCTTGTTTAGAGGGAACTAAACAATTCAGTCAAAAACAAAATTTTATAAATCTGTTGAAAGAGCAAATGCCTCTTTGCCCTACCGGCTATTTCTTTGACAAAAGCAGATTTGTTTTTTAAACAAAATAATGCGTACTTGGTAAGATAAAAACAAAGCGCGAAAAATTGAACATTCGAGCATATTTTAATTCATTTTTTCCTCTAGAAAGCAGTGGTACGTCTACGAATTGGTTTACACAATTCAAACCAAAATTATCCTTTTTCAATAAAAATTTTTAGAGCATAGAGCCTTCAGTTTATACCTCTTTTTTACGCTTGCATACTGCGTTCCAGTTTACCGGATATCAAAGTTTTGGCATTCACTTGAGTAAAAGTTATACCTACTCGATTAGTCTCACTTTAACCTTAATCAACTCAAGTAAAAGTAGAAGTGGAAAATCCTAAAAGTACTTAAGTCAGCAGCATTTTACCAAAAAAATTTACTTCAGTAGTTTTTTAAAAATGACTATTTCGTTGAACTAAACATAGATTTAAGACTTCTTTGATGACATTTCGAATGGCAAAAATTTTTTACCTCGTCAGAGAAACTTCTCGCGGTGCTACAATCGTTTCACAACTTTTCCTTTAATATTTAGATTTTATTTAATTTGTTGGTACAGCAAAATTTAAAGGTGGCTTTAAAAATTTTTGTTTAGCCAAAAGATTTTTTGTCAGTGTTTGTCATCAGTGGTAGCGATCATGAGATTTCATCATAGGTACCCCGTCAATAATCTGTTGTAATTGTCACAAAATGATCTAGGCAAAAATTATTTTTTAGCTCTAAGGTTACTTTTATTGCAGCAAGTTTCAAAAAAAACATTTACAAGTTTCTCGCTCTCTGCGGGTAACTGTTTCATCATACCCGATAAACAAAATATATGCGTAGTCTAGCTAGGAAGATGTAATGTAAACTCACCAAGTAGAACCAGGTGCGTTTTTATACAAATTATACTCGTTTGTTTATCACTTTTCTTAAGATAGAGGGACAAACATTTGTGTTACGGTGGGCACCGCAGGCTCATGATGATCAAGAGCAAGTTTACTGATCAAAATCACGTATTTAATTTGCCTCATTTTTCATTAGTCTTGCGTTTTTTTTAATGAATAATTTAGCCCCATGGCATTGAGATCTGTTGCAGCTACATTCCTACTTATCTCATGCCCGGGAATTCATAGAAAAATATTTTAAGCCATAAGTTTTGTTTAAAGCCAAAAACACAAATACACATTGAGGTTTTAAATGCTTTTAGCACTATCCATTAGTTTTATGCATCTCATCTGATCAATCTAATCGCTAAGCTGCTTGAATCTGTTTTGTTATATTGTTGTCAAAATCAGAAAATCACAAACTATCTTTAGTTTTTCATTTGTAATCTACATATATTCCCTCCAAATACCCAGTCACTTAAATTTAGCAATAACATCAATGGAAGCTATTTTCACTGGTAGACGATCATTTCGCTGATAAACAGTAAACACAACATCTGCATTATGAGCAGTGTTTCCCAAATTTTTTCAACTCGCGTACCATTAAAAGGTTTCGAACTATGTTTGCGTACCACCAACATTTGGATAATTGAATTGCTTAGAAATATACTGTAACAATGTTTTATTAAACTAGCATCAGCCCAGAGTTGAAAAAAAACTAAAAAATGACTGAAAACAAAATAGTTTTAATGAGACGGATGTAGTTATTTTTTCTCGACTAATTGATCAATTTGAGGAATAACTTTGCTTACAGCGCGTCTGAAATCATGCCCAGGCGCAGCAAGGCGGTTCCGGATTTTCGATTTTATGTTTATTAAAAGCCGAGAACCCCTGCTTGCACTCCCACGTTGACGGAAAAATCAATAATAGTGGAACAGCGTGAGTGGCTAGGTTTGGGTACGATGACTTCATGCTCAACCAGAAATTTATAAAACAGCCGCATTCCTTATGCTTAATCTTTGCTGCCTCATCAGTGTAAATGTCTATTAGCTCTTCTTGTTCTCCAGTCCTCACACGCAGAACTCCTGGATCAACGAAGAATAGGTTGATGAATAGGAGAAAATATTACGATTGATGAGCAGCTGTTTCCGACAAAATCTTGTTGTAGGTTCACCCAGTACATGCCAAACAAACCAGATAAGTTTGGCATTAAGTTCTGGTTAGCGGTTGACGTGGAATCCAAGTATATCCTAAATGCCATTCCGTATCTGGGCAAAGGCGAGTCACGTCCATCCACCCAAAGGCTTAGCGACAATGTTGTCATGACTCTCGTGGAACCATTCGTGGGGAAAGGCAGAAACGTTACAACAGATAACTTTTTCACGTCGTTCTTACTTGCAAAAGAGCTGAAAAAAAAGAAAACCAGCCTTGTTGGAACTATGAACAAGGTTAGACGTGAGCTGCCTGCATCTGCAAAATGCTTGCAACAACGTTATTCCAGTAAGCTGATGAAGGCAGGCGACATGGCAACTCTAACTGTGTATCAGTGTAAGCCCAAGAAAAACGTTTGCGTTCTTAGCTCTCTGCATATGTTTGTTGAACTTGGCGAATCGGAAAAAAAGAAACCAGAGACTGTGGAATTTTATAACAAAACCAAATGTGGTGTTGACGTGGCTGATCAAATGGCCAGGCAGTATTCAGTCAAAGCAGGTACCCGTCGGTGGCCTGTTGCTGTTTTCTACAACATTCTGGATTTAGCAGGCATCAATGCCTTTGTGCTCTATAAAAAACGAACAGGTGACAAGGTTTCAAGACGAGATTTCCTGTTCAAGCTTGTTATAGAACTACGTGAAGACTGCATCGCTCAAAGATTAACCGGAAACGCTTCTATTGCTAGACCTCATTCACTATCGACAGCTCTCAAAAAAAGCGAAGCCGAGAAGCGTAAGCAGTGTCAAATAGGAGCAAATTGTTCTCAAAACAAAACTAGCAAACTTTGTTTCAAGTGCAATAAAACTGTATGTGGCAAGTGTACTGCCAAGGAGTTTTCCGAATGCGTTACATGTGCGACAACACAAATATGAAACATTTTTCAATTTTGTGTCCTGTGCTTGCCGTTTTTTTCAAATAAAACTATTTTTTTGTAAATAGATTAATTGAGTTACGTGACCTGAGTATTTGTTCAACACTTAAGTTGCATCCACACCACGCATATACTAGTAAAAACGCGTTTTCGTAGAAGCGGTCAAAATGACCGCTGCTGGCCGTTGAGAGCTTGTCGCAACTCTGGCCGTTCTAGTGTTAATCTATGTATGAAGCAATGAATAATGGTTGCGCTTGATGAAACTGTTTTTACGTAAGTTGTAAACCCAGATTTACGTCCCAGCATGGAGGGAGCCCCGTCGGTTGTACAGCCAATTAACGTTTTCCAGTCTATTTCATTCTGTTTGAAAAAATTGTACAAAACCTCAAAAACATTCTTTTCTTTTGTTGTGCTGAAAAGTTCCTTGCTCATCAGCAACTTAGTTTCTGTATCATAGTTTTGAGTAGTACAGCGAGTATAGACGAATAATTGAGCATTGTTTGTTATGTCCGTCGACTCGTCCAGTTGCATAAAAAGCCCAAACTTTGAGTCCTTCACACACGAAATCACTTGGTCGGCAATATTGATCGACATCTCCTCTATTCGAATTTTGATCGTGTTATTAGAGAGGGGCTCAGTTTCGAGCTTCGCAGCCGCCTCCACTCCAATTAAGTTCTTAACCAAAATCTTTGCTGCTGGCATTACCAGAGACTCGCCAATGGCAAGCGCTTTCATGCTTTTAGCAAGTAGGAGAGCAACTTCATACGATGCTTTGACAACACCCTTCTTTTTCTGGCAAATCCCGTCATTCTTGTCTAGGCGCTGTCTTTTTGCATTCTCTCCAAGTCGCTGGAGGTAACTCTCGTCTTGTTCTTTCTCTTTAACATGATTTGTTACAAGGTGAAGCTTGAGGAGGCTGGGCTTCATAGCTGAATTAGAAAGTGTCTTCATACAAATTACACATTGTGGCAGAGACTTTCCCCCATGCTCATTGGCTATGACCAGATTCTTTATGTGCGTTGGACAACACTTTCGCTTCGGCATTTAGAAAAACACTTTGTATATGTTCAGCTAAATATTAATTAGTTTTAAACAAATTATAATTTAACTTTTATATATTTTCAGCCAAGTATTTTTAATCACTTCGGTTATTTCTAACAATATAAAAATTAGCTTTAAACAAATGTAAGATGAATAAACAAGCTACAATTTTATTGCAACCTACAGTTGACCTTACATCTCAAACCAACTTTATATTCATTTTATTTATTAGACAATTGGCCTTTTTATCGGCGTGTAAAGCCCAAATAAAAACAATTATGACATAATAATTTTAAAGAATTTTCAATTTAAAATATTTATTGTAGCTCATCAACGTAAGTAAGTTGCTCGCGAAGCATCTGAAAGGCTCTCGCGTACCACAGTTTGGGAAACAGTGATTAAGAGGAAACATCAAAGCCAAAGAACTTATGATGTAAGTTGATCCTCTGCATAAAACTTGCTGGCAAGTCACATTAAAATCATTGTCACTCCTGTTATAACATAGTACAAGTGGATTGTAAATAGTAGTTTCAGATCGAGTGAGACCAGGATGCGTCCAGAAATAAGAATCACTAACCAAAAGAAATTTAACAGACAGCTTCAGTTAATTAAAATTTCTTGCCACTGTATTTTCGATCAAAACTGGCTCAGTTTGAATTGTGTTTGAAGGATCTGAACGTACTGCTGGAAAAAGTAAGAACAGTACCAATTATGCATTGGCGGTAAAATAAGATCAAAACTTGCTAAAACATGAACACTATGAAGAAACTTTAATGTGCGACCAGAATTTTTGTAAAGGGGTTGGGGATGCAACCAAAACTATAATGATATAAAATTGTTTAGGCTGTTCTTGTTGTTTGACAAATACAATAAAAATGAGAGTAGCCACAAAAATCACTAGGAAAGCAGATTTTTTTGGATCTTACAAACACCAGCATGCCTATCCCAAATGAAAAAGATTGCAGCATTTTCGTTCAAGTTTGTCAATCTGTCAAGAAAATATCATATTGTAAATGTGGCATAAAAGCGCTTTGACATAGAATGCACAACTTTCCGTCAAATGTGTTTCAGCTGCTCTCAAAAAGTTTTTGCATTGCATGAGCTCGAAATGTTATTTTTGTCTAAATAGTTGCGTGATCTTAAAAAATGCTGCTGGTCTGTTTTAACATTCTCAAATTTAAACAGTTTACGTAAAACGGCGTGTTGTCAAACATTTTAATTTACTTTATTATGAGCTTTCAGAAAATGGCGGTACAGTTTCCTGCAGTACAACAAAAACAGTTTGTTGTGAAAGTCTAACAACGCATTAATTTTTGCACAAGTAATGCCCAGTTAGAATTTGATGAAACAAGGAGAATGAAGCTAAATACAATTTGACTAAAAGATAGATATATTTCCAAAAAGTCAAAACATTTTTGTGGGACGCAGTCAAAATTCGTGCTGTCTAAAAAAATGTTATTTATGTTAATCTTTTATTTTAGTGAAATCAAAACATCTCTTGATAGAGATT
Source organism: Trididemnum clinides (assembly GCA_963675345.1). Taxonomy (NCBI): domain Eukaryota; kingdom Metazoa; phylum Chordata; class Ascidiacea; order Aplousobranchia; family Didemnidae; genus Trididemnum; species Trididemnum clinides. The sequence goes on from OY776294.1 coordinate 25,641,727, forward strand.
TATATGGCAAAAAGATGACCACATCATGCGATTGTAAGAAAGTATCTCTGAGAATAAATCAATTAAAAAAATTTTTTTTTAAATTTAAACTCCAACGGATGACTTGATTCTCTTTCATCATTGGTTGCGTCTATAAATTATTGTAGCTATTGCAATGGCGGCGCCCACCACAAAATATTGAAGTAAAAATTTCAAATAAAGTTTTTGTTCAGTAAAATTGCGTATTTACTTATACTTAGCACATTGCACACCAAGCCCGAATATTCAAGAAAAATGAAAGAGCATAAGTTAACTGAAAAGATAATTTAAACATTGCATTATTTTCACCTGTTTCAACACGGTCGCTTACCTCCAGATGCCACAGAAATAGCTGCCATAGCTGCAACACATACTTCAAAAATCATTATTGCTTTTCAAACTGCAATCATGTGCTGCAATGACGACTTACCGTGCACCAAAAAATTATGCTTAATTTACCAACATTTATAGTCAATAATTGATTTGATTTTTTTGAACCTGCTAATGAAAAATTCTGCTTAGATTTTGAAAGAGAATTTCACACTTGTGCTACTTTTTACAAAACGCAGTTTATGACTCTGCATTGTGAAATAATTGAATGTCATGTTTTTCCTGAAAACTTGGGTTATGTTGCAATAGATTTTTAGGCTTAATCTCTCACTATTGTTACAACAATTGTCTGAGATTTTTTGAAACAAAAAAGTTTCTAACTGTCGGATTTTTTTGTGCTAACTGAAATCCAACGGTGGTCACTAATTCCACAATTTGCGATCGCTTCACACTATAAAAGAAATTAATAAAGCTTTCTGTGAATCACTGGACTCAAAAACAATTAGTTTTGGTCGGGAACCGCTGCGCAATCGATAAATCAAAATAGAGCAACCTAGCAAGCCTTAAAAACGGAAATGATGGCGTCACAATGTTTGTATGCTGCAATCATGGTGTTCTCCTCGGCTGCAATAAACGATACGTCACAGGAAGTCATCACATGAATCAAATACTACCACAATTTTATGTGCTAATAAGACTGTTTATTTAGATAATAAGACCAAATAAACAAGACTCAGAGTTGGGCTGCAAGCCTTAATAAAAATACTAAAGTGTTGGATCACTGTCAAACCAGTATTTATCACGCTAGGTAAAATAATCTAGCTGTCAATAAACAAAAAGTGCACTTGAATTACTTGAAAGTGTAATTTAATTTATAATTTTGTAATGGACTTGCGAATTGCACCACATTTTAATAATTACATATAGAAAACATAGAAACATTGCAAAAAAACGAAAAAAAATACGTTTCGAAAACATGATTTAAATAAAACAGATTTCACGGTCTACAGTTTTTTGGTCTTATCAGAGGAGTATGCAACTGAAAACTGACCTGAAGCTTTTAACTGAGGCTTGGCCTAGAACCGTGATTCCAAAACTTTATTTCAAGCAAACTCAATTAAAACAGTAATTGATGTCTGAGGGTATTCACTAATTGTTCAAGAACATTTGCTAATTAAATCAAATTATTATTAATTAAAATTAACATTTTTTTCTTTTCCAAGTTAAGGATCATTTTATGAGAAAAATATTTAATGTAAACGTTTTGGCTGAATTTGCGAGGCCAAACTATTGTTTTTGATGTATTTGTGTTGGAAGCATATTCCTATTGTTTACAAAACAACATTAAACCCAGAAATTTTTTTTTCCTTGGGGTCACTCGACCCTACTTGGTTTAGTCACCCACAGTTTGGGAAATATTGGCATAGAACATCACACTTTTAGACCTAAATTAAGTCAACTGTTGTGGAAAATCTATCAGTGCTTTGCACTGCCGTTTTAATTGAAAATGAGTGGCTGTTGCAGCATCTATTTGAACACCATTTTCAAGTGGCTGCTACTTAAAAATGGATCCAATTGAAGCAGCAACATCTGTTTGAACGCTAGACAAAATGCATCACTGTCACATATAATTTACTAGAATATATGTTTTACATTTTTATGCAAAAATCGTTTCCAAACCATGATAAAATCAGTTTTTACCAATATTTCACATTTAAGAACTGTATCTTGTGCATAATCTATATATGCTTTTGTTAGTGTGTGTTTTTATTTGGCTGCTACCTTACAGGTGCGATGGCCATGCCACTACCTTCAAATTTAAACTAAATACTTTTCATGTGCATGCATTAACGTATATCGTTTTGTCATCGCCTCCTTTTCTTGTCCACTGCTGTTAAATTTCATTTGCTTTGTTTGCTGATTTGGGCAAAAATAAAATGAATGATTTATTGGTTTAATGCTGAAAAACTCTAATAAGAATTTAATCAAAGCCATTTCAAAAAGATGTGAGCTAAAATTGTAAAACTTGTCAGAAAAAATCAAACTGTTTGAAAATTTCTTCTCGGAAAGCTTATCTAAATATTGACGGTATCGACACTCGTTTGTTAGTTATTTAAGTAAATTTCTCATCTAAAGTTAAATACCTGCTTTAACTGCAACATAAAACTATTTTTAATGCTAAATATTAAGGTGCTCGAGATAATGAAATGGAAATTGAAAATACAATTAAATTATCATCAGCAATGATCCGTCCGCAATCGTATCGTTGGATAAATTTTGTAATTTTTATTTGCTATTGAGCCTACAAATATGGCAGATTAAAAAATTTAAGGGCATGTTTCCTGTCCTCTGCTATGGTCACACCTGTGACGATATTCTCAATATGTTTTTCTGCGAAGCTTTTGACAAAAAACTGTTTGCAGTTATCTAGATTAGTAACGTTTTTAATATTTTATGTGCCCACTTGACTGCAAAAATGAAAATAGATGAATAAACAATTTTTAACATAGATTAGGTACGTCACAAGTACCGTAAGTAGTATACACATAGGGTGATGCAAAAGGGGGGGTTTTGAAAATTTTTTGAAATTTTAATGGGGCACCCTCTAATCTGATACTGTTTGCCTCAAAAACAGTACATAAAAAGTTTGAGGTCAATCAATTGATATTTAGAGGTTGCTACCAGCCTTTAAAAATTCTAACATTAAAGTAAATTTTCATTTTTTTTGCTACATTTTGGAGACTAATTTCCACACCACCTATTGAGGTATAGTCATGGGCGCGTTGCTTTTTTTTAAGTGGAAACTCCCCAGTAAGCCTGTCATAACCACTAGCATGTATCATCATGACGATTTATTTCAGTGACATAATTGTTTTCTTGTTTTTGTCCGGTAGAGAAGATCTGAACTTCTTCACTATTTGCAAAAGGTACTGCTTTTGTTGCTCATCATTTGTGAGGATCTTGTTATATTCTTCCATTAGCTTCACTCCTCTTTCTGCTAAATCATTTGTTACTTTCATATTCATTACAGTTTCACGTGCTTTCAAATATTCATCATTAGAGTCCCAATTTTCTGCGTTTGATTCAAGGAAACTGCACGGGAGGCCAAGGATTTCAAAAAAGACTTTAGTGTGTGAAGTCACAAAATCATTAAGCTGCTTCTGTTCAATTACTGCATGGTCAATAGTGGTTCGTTTGATATTATTCTGCTCAGCAGGGTTCTCCAGAGCTTCCCTCATTTTGTTCTTCATCTCAATTGAGATCTCTTCATCAAAGAAAGCAAGTGCTATAAGCTCTTCAGAAAGATACCAGAGATGGTTTGAGAACTTTTTGAGTGCAATTGTTGCAATTTTTTCTTCGCTTTCTTTGTATTTGACTAAAGTCTTTAATAGTTGCAAGTCAAGCCGAGGAGCATAACGAGGAACAGGTGCTGTATACCAGGATCTAATATAAACTTCAACTGCAAAGCAACAGATGTCTCTCAGACCTTTCTCTTCCGACTTTGTCAAAGTGAACTGCTGTTTGAACATCCAGATCTTCATAGAATATATTATCTTTGCCATCCATCGGGCTCTATGACAGGCTCCTGGTTTTTTGAAGCGTATTCCTGAAGATGGGATTCCTCCAACAAATATTATACTCAGTTCAAGCAATTCCTTGTAATCATCGCGGGGTTGGTGCTCTTTCAGCTGGTTATTGGCAAATGTTATTGTATCATCTTTTATTTTGGCAATTTTGGTGGCTATGGTTTGGTCATTCTCAGCTGTCTGGAAGGATTCTTTATTCAGTTTATCCCAATTTACTTTAAAACGTTTAAATATTTGTATATTTGGTCCAGATGAAGCTGGTAATGAAGTGGACACAACTGATTCTAAAACTATCTCCAAAATATGATGACGACAGGCAAGCCAAAGCATATCTTTGTCCATTTTGTGCTCAAGTGAAACACAAGCTCCATTTTTACGGCCAGTGTTCGAAGCTGTTGTGTCAAAACACATGCATTTTACCTGATTTAATAGACCACAGTCAAGAACAAGTTTAAACACAGCAGCTGAAGTGTTTTCTCCAGTGCCACTGCTGAGTTTTGGTACACCAAGGAGCTGATCAACTCCATTTCCTGAAACTAAAACTGGAAGCCTGTCAACAACTTCTTCTCCCGAAATATCTTCCAATAGTTTGCCATCCCAGTGGATAGTTAAGGGAACATCATTTTTTAATTCAGCTTTTAGAGCTTCTGAAATATCTTTGCGAAATTTTTGCCTTGCACGCCTGATGCTTGAATAACTGATATTAAATTCATCCGGATCATGACCTAAATTTTTCACAGTGGAAATCATAATCAATGAAGCACTTCTATCACTGACATTAGCAACATCAAGAGAAGCTAGTAGCCTGTCATCCATTAATTTGACTTTTTTTCTTGCTGAAGAGATTCTAGATGTTGATGGTTTGCTAGGATCAATTGTGTACTCTTCGTCTTCATCCTGGCTGGAGTTTTCTGCAGAAGTAATTGATGATGAGCCACTATCAGCAAGTTCAACTGTATTTTCAAAATCACTCATTTGTCTTTTTCTTTTAATCTCAAGTTTCTTTTCATTTTCACTTGCTGCTTTTTGAAGTTGTGAATATTTTTTATCCACACCAGCCATTTTTCCTTCACGCTTAGGCTGCCTTTGCAACATCAAAAACTTTTTATCTTCTTCATTGTCCATTAAGTTCAGAGCATCAGCATGGGCAATATCAAATAATTTATCCAAGTCATGATCCCATTTCTTTTGTTTATTTAGCAAATTTTGACTTTGTTTTTTCTTATTTTCTTTATTTTTCTTTAATTTCAACCATTCATTGTAAATAGAATTCAATTTCTCAATTACATGTTTTTTCAGTTTTGTTGGAATTCGCGCTTGTTCCCAGACTTGCATCACATCTTTAGCAGTTGATGTTAGAGCTTCTCTAACAGTTTGCTTACAATTTGTTTTATAATTCATGAATAATGACATTGCTTCTCTTTTAGATGGAAGAACAGAAGTTTTTAATGCTTCTATGGGCTGACCAACTAGCCATATATCTGTAATGCTTCTGGTTGGATGGCGAGACGCCATTGCTTACTGTGTATTAAAATGAAGATTGCTTACTGTTTATTAGAACAAAGAGAAGCACAACCTCCTTCTGTGACAGCTGTGAGGGTACTGAAGCTATGACGCTCTGTCTTACAATTGGCTCAAGTTATTGTGGGGCTTATAGCAAGGGGTTGAGGTGGGGACAAGTTTGGGAGAGCAGTTCTTCTACTGTATAAACAGAGTGAGACTAGCTTTTAACTCAATGATAGTGTGAAAATTATGCAGCAGTGATGAAATTGCTATTTTACAGTATCTGATTAGTAAATATAACTAGGCTATGTAACTTATATTTAATAATCTGAAAAATAAAAAAAAAGAACAAAATTACAAACTTTGACCTGTGGTAGCATACTCTAAATATTATTAGAATTGAAAAAAACATTACACAGGGTGTTTTTATACCAAAATGAACGAAATTAAGGGGTGCCCCACAAATTTTGAAATGGTCACCATTTTTGCATCACCCTAATACACAACTAATGTTTTATCTTAACCCATTTTGGACCATTGTTCTTGTAGAGGAATAATTTTTAGACAGAAGTCTAGTTCAATGACCTTACAAACATTATTCAAAGAAAGTTTTTCTGTAACTCGTTAAATTCCATTGCAAACGCCCATCAGAAAACATTTATTTTTCTCAAGTCGGAATGACCTTGATTTGCGTAACAATGCTGACTCAGCATAAAAGTGTGAAAAAATTTTAGTTCCATTTCATGCAACTACAAAGCTTTCAAAAGGTAATGGTTTATCAGTTTTTGCATGATTTTGTCTCTGAAGTAATCATTTTTACGTTTACTTTTTTATTCCTCTGCAGGAATAATGGTCCAAAACGTTATCACCAGCTAGCATTGCGCAAACATTTTCGCTGCTCTGCTTTCTCTGGAAGCACTTTCTATTGCGGAAACACTCCAAATGACATGAAACAACGACAAAAATACCAGAAAAAGACACAATTTTATTACTTATGGTAATCCAAGAAGCACATAGGATGCAAGCGAGCACCACATTCTAGACATTTTTTATAGTGTTATTTTTGCAGTTTGAGCAGCGTTCTTGAGTTTGCACGTTTACAGGGTGGTGCAGACCAACACTGGTGATTATTGTTCTTCTTCCATTAGGGTCTGAAGATGCAGAACTAGTAATTTTCAACAAATAATCGGATAAGTTCACGAAAATCTAAACGCGGGAAAGTTTCCACGGTGACATGGAGCCTCCACGCAGCCACTGTCTGCATCTCTACAGTTTTCAAACAGCAGCTGATACCACTTCTTTGCTTGAATTGTTGGTCTGTATTGGCTTGTGAACCTATCAAGCAGATCGACACCTCCCATGCCTTAATTGTAATGGTAGAAGCAGAACGGTTGAACACAACTGATATTATTCTTTTCACGTTGGCTGTAGTGTTTCACTATTTTGGTTGGCTCTATGTTGCTGAAATTTGAACCAAGGTAAACGACCTTGTTGTCCTTCCATTGCACAATGGACTCGTAATCATTCGAGCGGTGGTCAAATAAGCCACGCTTCCCTTTTTCAACACTTTTTGATGGTTACAGTGGACACTTCATTGTACAGCCTTCACATATAGTCCCAAGATCCCTGAAATTCTTTTCGTGCAAATATCGCAGTAAATAATAAGATGTAAAAAAATTGTCAAAATAAACACAAAGACAAGCAGAGTTTTCAACTATCGAAAGAAGAGCAAACACAACTTGTGGTCCAAGAGGCTTGCTGCTGTCCTTAGTATCACGCTCCGGTATAAATCCAAATTTGTAAGGACAGCTATCACTTGATTCTAAAACCCAGTTTTTGTAGCCAAATCTGATCGGCTTGCCATGAATGAACATCTTTGCAGAGTGCCTCCCAAATCATGGTACCATTTGTTCATCAATGGCCAGATCTTTTGCAAGCACTCCAAAATGCTGAAGTGAAGCATTGACTCTATTCTGTAGAGGTCAAATTTTAGCAAGCTTATCTACAGCAGGAAGATTATTGTTATCAGCAAAATAAATTAACTTCTTTATTTCTTCAAACCTTTTTCTTGACGTTGACCTTGATATCAGTGGGCAGCTGATATCATCATCTTTGCTCTAGTACAAACGCTGACACGGTCGGCTGTTGTATCCTGTCAACAGAAGAATTCCAACAAAAGCTTTGATTTTCTGCAGTGTAAGATAAATGACCTCATTTTGTTGAGACACATATTGCTACATTTTGCAAGCAATTAGACTAGATTTCTTTATTGAATAATGGTTAAAGAAGTGCAGGACTGGACTGCAGATGCTTTCTCGTATCCCGGTCCGTGAGTACGCCTGTTCTCCAAACTCGTATGACAGACCGAAACCAAATCTGCCCGAACGGTAGGGCATCTACTGTTACTGATGTTCTGACAAAACCTTGTAAGTGGCAAACGCCCTTTTCAGGGCGGGGCAATGCATCAAAACGCATTGTCAACAAGTTCCGAAAGACTGCCATTTTTCAGCTAAACATCAAAGGCTTCACTGCAATCAAGATGAGCGTTCTTTACCATCTTGCTGCACAGCGTGAGGCGCTCGTCATCCTAATCCAGGAGACCCACTGCACGTCTGCACAGAAGTTAGTTCTACCGGACTACCAAATAGCTGGGAGCTCCATAAGCAGGAAACATAGTCTTGCTTCGTTTGTCCATGAACGACTGAAGTGGACCATTTTTGACCAATCTCCACCTACATCAGAGACTGAGTGATTGTGCGTTAACGTTGATGGATACAAGATAGTCAACGTTTACAAAACTCCACCGATTCGTTTGCAAGTATCCGATCTCCCAGTACTCCCAAATCCCTGTCTCTATGCTGGCGACTTTAATCGCCAGCATGTTGATTGGGGTTATGATGCCAACAGTACAGATGGAGAATGACTGTTTGGCTAGGCAAATACCAGCAATCTTGCTGGTATACCAGCCCAGCCAACCTACTCCACAACCCAAAGGGTGCGGCCAGCTTCCACTCTGGCCGCTGAAATACAAGCACCAACTCGGATCGTGCATTCATTAATATCGATTCGGACAGACGAATCTTAGAAAGTCAAATCTTAGAAAAGTTTCTAAGGTCTCAACATCAACCCTCGCTTATTACTTCACCCAGGTGTGCTCGTCCGTACCAAGCAAGCCTGTAAAGCGTTGGAGCTTTTGCGGTGAAAAAGTTTATCCCACGTGGCCGACGAAATAATCGTATACCATGTTGGGATACCGAGTGTGAAAACCTCTACCAAACATTCTTACAATACCCTGAAGGGCATGAATCTAGCAGAGCTGCTACAGCTTTGTTTGCCAAGCTTGACAAGAAACGGAGGAATCGATGGTCTGAGGCTGTCCAGAACATCGACTTTTCACACTCTAGCCTGGTAGCATGGAGTACGTTAAACAATCTTACTGGTAGGTCACGACAATCCTCTCGTCAGTGTCTTGTTTTAGCAAATGCTGAAGCAAGCCAGCTGGTAAAAACCGGGAAATACGAAGGTGCAAATCGAGAGATTTCTCGTTCTGTCATGCAGGAATTATCTGACCTTTGGAGGGCTACATCACCTGATGCAGTGAATATCTCCGGAGATTTTTCTCCAAGAGAATTTGCTGCTGCCCTCCATCACTTAAAATCAGGTAAAGCTCCGGGCCCTGACTCTATTTTCCCAGAGCTTTTAATCCATGCTGGTCCCGGCTTGAAGTCCTGACTACGTGGCTTTCTTTCTTCCTGCTTGCGCCAACTCAAAATTCCAAAAGTCTGGAGAAGAGCGCTGGTAGTCGCAATCCCTAAGCCCTAAAAAACCTGTAGAGGACCCAAAAAGTTACAGGCCCATCTCTCTGATCTCTGTCCCTTACAAGATCCTCGAACGACTGATCTACAATCGTGTCGAACCAATAGTCGATTTCTTGGTTTCAAAGGAACAGGCTGGATTTCGACACGGAAAGTCTACCGTGGACCAGGTTGTTTTGCTTACGCAAAACATAAAGAATTCTTTTGAGGCACAAAAGAAGGCTGGTGCCGTGTTTGTCGATCCGACAGCTGCTTATAACACTGTCTGGCACCGTGGCTTTACCTGCAAGCTGCTGAGACTTCTGCCACACAAGCACATGGTCCAGATGATCATGGAACTTGTTCGGAACAGAAGCTTCACTCTGACCACTGGTGACAGCAAGCCAAGCAGGCTTCGACGCCTGAAAAATGGTCTACAACAGGGATCAGTCTTGGCTCCTCTTCTTTTCAACATATGCATCTACAATCTGCCTTCCATAACCTCCAAGATGTATGCTTACGCTGACGACCTGGCGATACTTCATTCATCTGAAGATTGGAAGGTGTTGGAAAGAACTTTGAGCGAAGACATGACTACACTTTCTGCATATCTCCAGACCTGGCGGCTAAAGCTCAGCCATGCTAAAACGGTGACGGCAGTCTTTCATCTTCACAATCGAGAGGCTAAGGGTGAGCTAAAAGTCAAAAACAATGGTAAAATTTTACTATTTTGCCCAGTGTCGACCTATCTCGGTGTGAAACTGGGTAGCGCTCACGTACCGTCATCACCTTGAGACATTGCGCATAAAGCTATTCACGCGCGTTTCGCTGCCGAGGCGACTTGCGAGTTCAGGATGAGGCGCTGGTGTCAAGACATTGCGCACAGCTGCCTTGTCCCTGATCGATTCAACTGCTGAGTACTGCGCACCAGCTTGGTGTCGCAGCGCGCATACTCGCCTCATTGACAGTGTTCTTAATGACGCTTTGCACATTGTCACTGGATGCCTACGTCCCACTTCAGCAGGCAACCTTCCAGTTCTCTCAGGCATCCAGCCAGCAGAGCTTCGCCGCCAAGGAGCGACACTCTCCTTGGCTAATCGCAGTTCTTTAGACCCTGGCCACATTCTACATGAACAGCTCACTGAGCTGCAGGTTGCTAGCAAGGAGAGACTAAAATCTAGACGGTCGTTTGTTCCTGCCGTGCGAAAACTACTGCAAAACTTATCTGAGTCGGGCATCCGCGCTGCCCAATGGACAAACTTGTCATGGGACACAGAGTATTTCAAGAGTATGTCAGCGCTCGGTGTCTACATTTCTAGGCTCAGAACAAGACCCATTGGAATGAGTTTGACCAGAACACCTTGGGTCAAACTCAATCACCGCGTACTGGCGTTGGGCGTTGCGGTTCGTTCATGCAGAAACAGGGTCTTGCTTCCTCGGCGAAATACGAGTGTTGCGCTAGTGAACAAACTGCAGATCACATTATTTTAACATGTCCCACACATCGGGCATCTCGCAAAATTATGGGTCTGACAGTTTTGGATGACAAAACGAGGTGCTGGCTCAACTACATTACTGCCAGCATTTGATCTAGGCAAAACAGCAGGTTGGGGTGGTAAAAGGATAAACCCTCGGTCCTTATTCTTTTGTGGTATCTGACCTGGATCATAGATTGCCTGCCATACAACGAAGAAGAAAAAAGTGCAACTGGCTCAAGCAGGGAAAGATGATAGCGGCTGTCAGATAAATGCGTAACATTTGCTTCTGGTATTTTTTTCTGGTTGCTTTTCTTCATCCAGAGCCCTGGTTCCGCATTCTTTCTCTTTTTCTTTCGCGGTGGTTCGCTTTCTTTGCTGCTGATATGTTGGAAGTGACTTCTTATTCATCGTTGTTGTGTACCTCTAAAATTCTTGCGACATCGTTTGCAAGCAAATCATTTTTATGGCACTCATCTGCATCATCTTCCTCTACATTAGTAACACAAGCATCACCTTGCACTGGCGGCAAAATAACAATATCTTTCTGTTCACCCTAAAACGTCGTCAACTGCTTCCTGCAGAGTTAAGTATCTTCTGTGTAACTGGTTACTGGTCATCTTTAACAGAGAAATAATTCACTAACAATTCAAAGAAACTGTTCCAAAAAAGATAAATTTTTGCACAGGGCTTTCAGAGAAAAATAAACATTGGTACTCAGTAATGAAGCTTTTATATCAAATGCGTTCTGTAACTTTTCTTTGAAAAAGGTAATGTTTGTTTTATCTTCTCAGGCAGGAATATGTATTGCTGTACAGATACCCTGCTAATAGTTTCGCAAGGTAAACCAATACACCTCAAGCCTTACTAATTTGCAACAGCTGCACTAAATCTGCATCAGCTTTGCACCAGTATTAGACCATTGTTCCTCTAGAGCAGGGGTTCCCTAGCTTTATACCCCCATGGACCCCCTGTGAATGTCAAAGGCCTCCACGAACCCCCAAGTTTTCAGCATAGTGTAATATTGCAATAAAAAAATAAAGATTGTTGTTACCAAATTTATTCATCATAATGCTGGGGTTCCTTTTAATTATCTTTTTTATACTCCGATTCTTCCATATTTCCTAATTTAGTAATTCCTTGATTTTCTGACGTTATCAATTCCTCATACGGATTATTGTTGTATAGCAAGCAAAGCCTAAAAATCATGCAGTGGGGCTAAGCTACAACAAAGATAAACAAACAATCACTTGGAAACCTCAAAAACACGAATTTTATTACGCATTGATCATCTATCACTGATAGGCTAACAATCACACATGGTGAGACATATGCTTTTGTTTGTTCTCCACGAGGTGTTTGATCCTCGGAGTTGTTTTGGAAATTGCCACCCTAATGTCAGAGCCGACATCAAGACGTGCCCTTAGCTTAGTTTTCATGACGACCAACGCGGAGAAACCGGCTTCACAGAGGTAGGTCGTGACAAAAGGGAGTGTCACTTGGAGCGCTTTCGGCGCGAGATTGGGGAAGGCCTCGTAGTTGCTTGTCCAAAACTCCGAGGGACTAGCAACGGTCGAGAACTGCATCTTCAGGCGACTGGAGACCTTCAACTCAATTAGATCATCCTTCAGCTTGTTCTCGTCGTCAATATCGTCAATTGGAATCGTGAAAGGATCTACTATCCATGGCTCGACCGACAGATTCGGGAAGTATCCATCAAGACTGTCAGACAGAGACTTCAGATGACCCTTGATGTCAACGATAAGCGTGGAGGATAAATCATTCTCAGCGTCGTTATCCGCGAGGATTTGCGCGAGCTCAGGGAAGTTGACGAATGACCCCTTCTCCACGCAGTTGCTCCCAGAAATATCTAGAACTACGGGATGCGAAGCTCAATTTTGCATGTGACAACTGTAGGGCTATTAAGCCAAAACAAATTTTTGATACGAAAATTCATTTACTGCACCAATCAAGAGCTGCATCAACGTGGTGGTGCAGTCCCCAGCCCCGTTTGGGCTGGGTCGAATCGGCTGTTGGCCTTCCCAAGGGTCCCAGTTACCCCAGGCACTCCCCTTCACTTTTTCGCTACGCTATCCCCTGAACGACTGCAGAAGGGCAGCTCACAGCTTCTTCAAAATCGGTCGCTTGTTTTCTCTTTTTCTTTTCTCTGGCTCCTCTCTTGCCCTTCTTCGTCTCCTCATTCTCCTTCTGTTGATGAGCGGTAACGTTCATCCCAACCCTGGCCCCATTTTTCCTTGCTCTATGTGCACTGGAAATGTGACATGGTGGGGCAAGTCAGTGCAATGCTGTGCTTGCTCCTAATGGGTCCATCTAAGGTGCTCACAACTTTCCTTATCCCAATTCAGAGCTCTAGGCAGCTCTCACTCTTGGAGCTGCCCCCCTGCCGAATCACTGTGACTCCCTTCTTGGACTCCTCCAACATGTATACCTCCACTGTGCAATCTAGCTCCGCCTCTGCTAACACTGCTCTCTTGCCCCACCCTTGTGTCCAAACTTCTTATCCCCTATCTGCCCATTCTATATTCTCTCCCTATGCCCCTCCACCACCGTCCCTTGCTCCTTTTATTCTGCACCTCCTGACTCTCTCACGGTTCTTCAATGGAAAGCTGGAGGTCTTCGAGCCAGGAGCACTGAACTACTCCACTTTCTTTCATCCCATCCTGTCGACCTTGTCTGCATTCAGGAATAGAATCTTAACTCCTCTTCCTCTTTCCGGATTCCTGGATTCTCTGCTCTGCATTTTGATTGTACCCACTCCCAGTCTGGCATTTTCTCTTCTGATACCACGCACACTAGTGGCGGTGTTGTCATCTTCGTCAGGCAGGGCCTATCTTTCTCTGAACTTTCTATCTCCTCTCTTTCTTTGCTTGATCCCTACTCTGATTATGCAGGGATCAACATCTCTCTGAACAACTCCTCCTCACTCTCTTTTTTTTAATGTGTATGCCCTCCCTATTCGCTCCTCCCCAACAGATAGTAGAACCGACTCCTTTTCTCCCTCCATTCTTCCCTCCTCCAGAAATCTCTTCTTTTTGGGGGACTTCAATTGCTGTCACCCCCTTTTAGACTCAAGAGGTACTTCCGACTCCCGTGGCGAAGAAGTATTTAACTGGGTCATCTCCTCTGACCTCCACCCCCTCAATGACACTGACACTGACACACCCACCCTTCTCCATCACTCCTCTGGCAGTCACTTCTCTCCTGACATCTCCTTTGCCTCCTCTTCTCTTGCCCTTTCTTGCTCATGGGAGGTGCTTCAGGACCTTGGTTCTGACCACCTACCAATTCTACTCTATCCCTCTCTCTCCGGTCTTTTGCCCCAATGAGCGTCCCCCTTCCTTTAATTTTCAGAAAGCTTGTTAGGATGGCTTTGCCTCCTACATTGACTCTCACTGTCCTTCTGCAGAGGAATGCTCGTGTCTTTCTCTTTCCTCTGCTGCTGCTCTCTTTACATCTCTGGCACTGAATGCGGCCAAATCTGCTATTCCTTTTGGCCGCATCAAACGCCATCCTAAAGCCTGGTGGTCTGCTGAGGTGGAAGAAGCGATTAGTGAAAGACCCAAAACTTTCGCTGCTGCTCACAAAAGTGATGAAGATTGCCAGGCTTGCATCTCCGCTTCTCGATGCGCCTCGTCAGTCATCGCCAAGGCCAAGGCGGAGGCATGGCAGACGACTTGCTCTTCTTTTTCACCTAAATCTAACCCTAAATCTGTACACTCTTTTCTTTGCTCTATCGCTGGCTTATCTTCCTCGTCTTCTTCCTTTCCTAACTTCTCCAACTGCAGCACTGGAAGAAAGTGACTGGAGGTGGTGCACTGATGGCAGAATAAAGAACTTATGCAATTTTTTGTACAAACTGGAACTAGTTAGCTGCCACAAAAATGATAATCTAATAATGTTCACTGAATATCAACAGGCTTGTTCAGAAATAATGTACAATAATTTAAGTTGGTTTATGATAAAACTCAAAAGTCGGAAATTGAATTCATCATGGTATTTCATATTTCTTTCCTCTTCAACATATTTTTCTAAAATTGCAGCAGCTATCAAAACTAAATTTGCTTGAATTTTTGCTGAAAATGTAGTACTTTTTTCAAAAATCAACGACTTGCACAAAGCAAGAACGTTTGCTAGCTGTGAAACTTTCATGAGATATTTTGATGGTAAAATACGTTTGTAGATGAAAAGTGGTAAAAGATCTCTGTGTACACATGCACGCAATGCCAATTCTTTTGTAATGATGACAAAAGCAAGCAGTTGAGGAGGTGCTGATGTATCATCATTGACCATATAATAAAACTGCACACTATTATCTTTATTAAGATGAAGAAATCCTTCAAACCATGTTTCTGCACTCAACTTTTCCTTTAATGCATCAAAATTTGGAAAAATATCTCCCAATGAAATGGCTTTGTTTAAACTCTGAAGTTTTGCATTTTCCTATTCCAATCGAGCAGAGCTAGAGCTGCAGGAATTAGGTCGAAAAGTAGTGGGTGTTGATGACAAGTATGCTGGTAGATTAGGAAATATCCGTGGTACACCATTAGGTTATAAACATTGTCTTTGTAAAATTTGGCTGTCGCGTGAGTTGTGCCTACTCATTCGAGTGTCACTTGAAGTTATTTTGAAGCTATCAACATTAAAATGTTTTTCGCAAACTCTTTGACATCTGGAAGCCAATTTTTGCAAGGAATAGCTTTTATCCACTTCTGACAAAGTTTATCATTTTTGGAAATTTAAAAACTGCTACTTTTTCAATGGCTTGACTAGAGCAATAACCAGTGTTGCACTCAGGGACTCGACATGCAAACACCATAGTATTCAAAGTAGCAATATCAATACACAAATTTATAAACTGAACTAAAACTCTGAATACAGAAATTGTAATATATTGAGCTGCCATATTTGAAATGGTTACCCTAATACCTTAATTTCAAAATTTTATTCTAAATCTATAACTGCAAACTTTGAACTAGGAATCTTAACTCCAAAGAATCAGTTCCGGTAATTGATAATGAGTTTAGAAGTGACCACTGCTAATAACTACCAGTACTACTAAAGAAAGAGGTCAACAATATATTGCTGGTTACACTAGACAAGTGGCTGCTGAGCTGCTCAAATACTTTGTTTAATATATCGTGTTTAAAGCAGATTGCATTTAAAAATAAGATTACCTGATTAACGTAAACTGCTGGCACAAGTAGTTTACAGTAACCAGTTAATCTTAATTAAATATGGTACATACTGATACCGGTAATCAGTTGATGCTTAAGTCACAACTCTTCAAAACATCACTAAAATCTGGACCTATGATCTACTAATAAATAAAAATAGTAGTGTCCCACGAATATCTTAAAGAGTACATCAAGTTCTCAATTTACCCTCAATCAAAATTCAGTCCCCCAACAAAAAGTTATTTGGTTACATGTGATACAAAACTAAAAGCATTTCTAAACTACAGAAGTAAAGTGATGCAGTCTTTACCACATCAATTGCTGAATTTTGATCAAACAGCTGCTTTAGCATTATCACTTTTACATTCTTGCTAGCTGGCTGGCAAGAATATTTCATTTAGTAACTTCTTAAACTTTAGATACCAGTATATTTTATTTAGTAACTTCTTAAACTTTAGATACCAGTAATAGTTATTTCCCAGCATTTTGACTCTCAGTTATATGATACAGTTGGCCTAAAACATACAAACTGAGACAGCTAGGCTACGTTGATTAATTAAATTTTACTTTTACAGCTCTGTACGATTTCATTGGTTACACATTATATGAAACAAAACTAACTGAATTTGAATAGGCAGTCGAATACTGAAAAATATTGCTTCCAATAGATCTTTTTTGTAAGTCCATAATAAACTTAATTCAAAAAACTGTTCCAACTATCTAACGATACTTAGAGCCCAACTTAAACCACCATGGAAATTATTGAGGTTGAAATTGATCAAGGCTATCTAACAACTAAAACACACTGCCAAGTGCTATCGCTGACCAACAAACAAGTTTTTCTATCCGTAGCAGGTAGCCCTACAATCGACGGAGAAAAAAAGCGTTGATCACGTGGTTTCGCATCCCGTAGTTCTAGATATCCCTGGGTTGCTCCAAAGCCTCAACTTTTGTCCAAGCGAATTGATCCGTTCTGCTGCTTCGACAATCGTAAGGCCGCTCCCTTGAAGTGAAATATTGAGAGCGTTAAGGTGGCCGAAAATGTCGCTGATGTACGCAAGCCTCGCGACGAAGACAGGGTCGCCGAAATAGTCTGCCAAGTTCTTGCCTTTCTCACGCAGAAAAATTTCAATTTCCTGACGTAACTGGAGGACGCGGTTCAGAACTTGGCCCCGGGAAAGCCAACGCACCTCGGTGTAGTACAGAAGATGAGTGTATGCAGCACCAATGTCTTCACAGAAGACCTTGAAGAGGCGATGATTGAGAGCACTAGCGCGGATGAAGTTCACTGTTGCAACAACGATAGCCATTACATCACCGAGGTCTTTGGGGAGCGTCTTGGTCGCAAGGGCATGGCGATGGAGCACACAGTGTGTCACGATGACGTCGGGACACTTTTCTTTTACCAGCGCAACAAATCCGGATTTCTTTCCCATCATAGCCGGCGCGCCATCCGTACACAATGATCCGAGTTTTGCCCACTCGATGCCGTTTTCTTCCATGAAATGGTTAACGATATTCATAATGTCCTTCGCTTTGGTTGTTGCTTTTAGAGGAGAACAGAAAAGAAACTCTTCCTTTACAACTAATCCCGTCAAGTAGCGTACAAAAACCAGCAACTGACTGCATCTCGCTACGTCAGTGAATTCGTCGAGTTGCAAGCTGAAGCGGCATCGTGATTCTTGGAGTTCTTGGGTGACCTGAGCCAGAATATCCTTTGACATGTCGTCAATTCTGCGCTTGATGGTGTTGTTGCACAGGGGAACACTGCTGAGTTTCTTGGCCTCTTCGGGTCCGCAAACCAAGTTTGCCATCACCAAGGCGCAAGGCTTTACGAGTGTTTCACCAATTGTGTGAGCCTTTTTCGCTTTTGCGATAAGGAGCGCTACTTCGTAGGAGGCTTCAGTCATAGGCTTCGTCGACGATCGGAATCCGTGCTGAGTCAAAGTACCCTTCGCCATGAAGCGGGCTTTCTTACTTCGGAACATGTCTTCAGAGTCGTTTTCATGAGTGGGATGGATGCTGGAGAGGTGAGCTTTTAGCTTCGATGGCTTCATCGACGCCTCCGCCAGCACTTTATTGCACAAAACGCATTGCGGACGTTCAGTACCATCCTTCTCCACAAACTTCATGAATCCCCACTTGATGTATGAATCATCGTATTTACGTTTCTTTGACATCATGAATTGCGGTCTGAATCTTCTTAAAAACGAAAATTTTTTAGGTTTGTTGTAAAACGAAGCCTAACTGACAAAGCGTACTTTAATTGTTACAGGATCTAAAAATTACATAAAGTTTACAAATTATACAAATTCATTATAAAAATAAATTATACCAATATGTCACGTTTTTCGGTTAATATGACTTATTCTCAACAAGGATACAATTAGCCTAAAAAAAACTTAATTGCGGTTTAGAAAAATCAGTTGCTACTCTGGCTTTATAGATTTCTGTCGATGTCCTGGCTGCCTTTGCTAACAAGCTGGCTACTAAGCGAACCCACACTTTTATGTAGAAAGAACGTAATATTAAATCACAAACAGCAGTATTATCACACGTAACAATTGACGTAAACAGCTGATTTAACTTTAAACTTTAAGTATTTCTAGTTTTGGTTTTCGGAAACGTCTCGCGAACCCCCTGGAACGGACTCACGCACCCCCTGGGGGTTCATGCACCCCAGTTAGGGAACCCCTGCTCTAGAGGAACATTGCGTTGCTAGGCCACCAAAAGCGGGTGGCAAAATTGTTATAGATTTTTTTCTTAATTAAATTAACAGCAACTAAATACTAAAAACTTACAAGAAAGTGACTTGTATTTCTGGTAGTGATCATAAATGGGTTAAGTTGTATACACAACTAATGTTTTCCTCAATAACTTTATCATGAAAAAAGTTTGTTGTGTTTGACAAGAGTTTTTGTGTTAAGCACTATAAGCACTTTTCTGTGTTAAGTCAATATGAACTACAATATTTGATACAATTTACAAATATGACCACAATTAAATCAAATGGAAATTATTGATTTATATTGTCGCTGGATTCTTTTTTAAATCAAATTTACCAGATTTTCAAGTCGCAGGAGCCATGAAAAAAGACATGACGAGTCGCATGCGGCTACGGAGCAGCGAGTTGCCAATCTTTGTGCTGGAACAATGGTGCTGTCACATTTTTGTGAATTCATACAAAGCAAATCAAATAAAGCTTTGGCTTCTTGCTTCTAGTTAGATAGTTTCACAAAATGGTTTTGTAAAACCTTGTACTACCTCTCAGAAATAGACTTCAGATTTCTTAAATGTACTAAAAATAAGAAAAAAGTGTACTTGAGTTATAACAGGATTGGAGCAATAACAAAGGTATACGGAAAACTGATTTATGAAGTTATATATAAGTATCGAGTAACATGATGCTGTAAGAAGAAGCACAAAGTGGGAGGAAGAAAAGACGTACAACAGCCTACCTTTGACAACATTGACTTGTTTAAAAAAGATGTTAATCGTTACTACTGCAATGTTGAAAATGATGTACACAGGGTTGTATATACAAGCTTGTAATGCAATATTTATTCGGTTGTGATTGTCGGCAACTATAGCGCATATATAAGTAGCAGCTCTAGGAATCGAAAAATCACGAGTTCAGTGCTTGCGAGAGTTATATTGTAATAGCCTGGTTCTCAGTTATGCAGTGCTAACAATCAAGAAGCAAGTATAGTCACAAACTGTTCAGTGCATATCGCAAAAACTTTACTATGTTTATTTGATTTTGTGTGAAAGTTGAATCACCGCTTCAAATCACATTTTTCCAGACAATCGTATTGTTTCTAGTCATCTCTCTTTAAATAAAATAACAGTGTAATCATCGCATCAAAATAACAAAAAAACAAATGCAATACCGTAATCTATGATCAAAATACACTAATTAGAACAAGAGCAAACTATTGAATTTTTAATGTAAGGTCTACCTTAGAATTTTCAAGGTTGTTGCTTTAATATCGTGATATCCAGTGCAAGTTCGGACCAACGGATGGCGACCAAAACAATGTTGTTTTTTTTCATTTTATTTTGGTCTACCGACTACTTTTTAATTTTTGTGTTGAACGCCTAAACACGTAGAGACACAGGGATTTACCATTGGGATATTCATTGAACCCATTTTCTTATTAGACTTTAAGAATTAAAGTTCTTCCATCTCAAGTTATCTGCTGGCTTGTTGTTGTTACTGGCTGATCAAGCAATATTTCACTCGATTGTTTGTTGATTCTTCACTTGAAAAATAAAGGCTGCATTAATCCACTCAATAAAGTCGCTGACGAAATCTTGCATAATTTCAGTAGTCGTCTTTTGCCAATCCAAATAAAAAGATTTTTTGCGTGAATCTTAGAAATGTTTGAATAAACAGTGCAATTTTAATCACGCTGTGCTAATTTCTAAATTGCAAAGAATTTTGTTTTAAACGTTGTATCACGTAAACGAGTTTGTATATTTTACAAGGACGATGGTACAACAATTAGAACGTGCGCTTTGCAGTTGGTAAGATCTGGATTTAATTTCCTTGTCGAGTTCTACTTAACTTTCGCTCCCGCGATCATCGATTGATGATCTCGTGTTTTCAGTGTTTCCCTCAAATTTTGTTAAATTGAGTTACAAAGTTAGTTTACTTAAAAATCGATTTGTGACTTTATTTTTCATCCGATTTTCATAAAATTTTCAAAAGATCACGCTTATTTTCTCACGCATCGGAAGATGTACAATTTGTGCCCTAATTCTTGGATTTTTATACCCAAAAACGGTTAAAAAGACCAAGAGCCCAGTTGCAGACGACAAAATCGGCCAAATTCTCAGCACGTGCCAACTGCACTAAAATCAAATTTAGATTACATCTTTACCACTAAACCATACCAAGCCCTTTATCATTAACACAGTCTGAAAACTACTCTTTTGGGGCATCATTTGACAAAATTTCAAGCGATAATAATAAATTTTACGTTTTTGAATTTCCAAATTTTTTAGGGGTCTCAAAATCCCCACCAAACAAATTTGAATGGTAAGTAGATAAAAGTAAATTTAGTGCGTAAAAAATATCATATGTTGCTAAATACTGGTCTCATTTAAAAGCTTAGGAAATTTGCTTTTCAGCAATATATAACTTCAAGTAGTTTAGACTAAGTGGTATATGATATTTACTGATCAAAAATGAGTACTGTACATCATGTCAGTTCAAAACCCCCAAATTTTTTTGACTTACCTTCACTAAATTATAATTTTTAGAAAAACTACACCCTATAAAACAATAAAATAAATTGCAAATGTTTCACCACTAAAGTCGTCATTTTGTATCAAATTTCCAAGGAGACAAAGACTGAAATACAAGTTTAAAAGCTAGCAGAAGTTTGACTTCTCTAAATCAAAGTTTGCTGTATCCCCCTTGTTTCTCAACAAATAGGAAGGGTGTAAACAAGCTGCTGTTTCATTGTCAGTGACAGCATATTCTATTTAAACTTGATATTTTCTGAATCATGAAGAAATTCCCTGTTCAAAAATACATAATGTTACATGGTTTAGGCTAACCTCTAGCAGATAATAACTGATCATATTTTAGGTACTGAATTTAACTACCAAAATTTGGTACCGGTCGGTACCGGCCAAAAAAAGGTCATTTGCCTCAGAAAATTGCAAATTGTAGAAAACCTAGGCTTTTAGGTAAGTTTTGATTGATGTACCTTGAAAGCTTATTTCCGTAGCATCATCTTGCGACCATTTCTAAAAAATATAGTTGAAAATAAATTCTGTAGTGATCTTTGAGGTGAGGGTACCTCTTTAATTTTGAAGACAACTACCCCCCAGTTGGGGGGGTTCATTTGCATAAAATTTGCAAATTCAAAACAAATTTTTTTTCTATTTGAAATCGTCAAGAAATGTAGATTTCAACAATATATCACACTTAATGTAGAAGTAGACAGCTGAGTAATGATTTCCAAACAAACTTGAGGTACATAATTATGATTAATTATGATTGATTATGACAGTTTTTCGCGCTGCCACCTTACGGACATTTTTTTTCGCTTTTCACGCGGGAGCAAAAGAGTTAAAGACTTTGCAAAATGGCACTTACTCGGCGCTTTTCACAAAATGGATAGTGAGGAGAAAAACCGCCAAGCCTTCTTGTAGTGCGCTTGGGAAAGACACTAAACAAAATTCCTTCGTCTTTTTGAGGTAGACAAGTGGAGAGGTTGAACATTGCACTCGTTGTAATGACCAAGCCTGGCTAAAGTCACGCAAACAGAACAAAAGCTGATACGCATAAACAAATAAACTTCAAATACTACAGCTAAATAAAAGAAGTAGATGAAATTTGTCAAACACATGCAACAATCTGATTTTCAATTTTTTGTGTTTCATTAAAAGCTGACAAAAACACTTTTTTGTGTATATCAGTTGTTCCTAACGAAGAGAAATTCCTTCCAGTGAGAATTTAAATCGTTTCAAAAAAGAATTTTCTCGTTTCAAAGTTTTCAAGTTAAGAGCTCCACATTACTCAATTTTATTGCATCAGATAAAAATCTTGTTTTCAGAATTCCTCAATACATTTGTTTGACTTACACGTAGTTATCCAGCAATGTGATGCAATAAATGCGCTTTCACACACACACACACACACACACAGGGATGGAGAAATGCCCCACAACGGGGACAAGTTTGAAAACGGCGCTTTTCATCTTTCAAAACGGAAGTTTTACTTGGTGTAAACTATTTGTTTGAACAAATTACAAACAGCCCGTAACTATAGGGTTGTGGATATCTTGGAGGGCTTTTCTCTGAAATCTGTTCCACCCCTCTGTAACTGCATTTAAAAATTACATAATTGATCTTAAAAAGAATTCTGAATATTCTTTTAACCTTTTTCTTATCGAATATTGTTTTCATGTTCAAATCTGTTATATTTTTATATATGCGTGTTTGTAGGAAATAACTTGTATACCGATTTTTATGTTCATACCTTGTTCCGGAAGTGAATTACGTCATGTTCCATTTGTGGAACACTGGCGGGTTACCGTACACAAAATTGCACCTTACTGATTTGTTGCTTCAATAATAGCGTTTCGCTTTTTACGCAATACCTTGTAAACTCAATCAGCAAAAGCATACCTTGTTTTTATTTGAGGGCATCTTCATTGTTTGGTATGATACACTTCAAAACAAAGCTTGCCACGTTCTGCATGCAAATATACATTACATTTTTTGCACATGGCTTTGGTATCTTTTTGCACATTTTACAACGTCCTTGGGAAGTTGGTCTTCGAAAATGGTTCATTTTATCAAGTCTCACGTCCTGTATAAGTTTAGCTTCTCCATCTGGTCTGTTTCAGGGTTCCTCCTCTGTTTTAAATTACCACTACAATACTACTAAAAATGGGCATTTCTTTATTCGGCATTATAAAATGTGGGTTGTTTTGATCTTGATTGCTATAAATATGGTTTGAAGAGCAATGTGTTCCAGTATGTTCTCGGAAAACAATTTTTTCCATACTTGGTAAGGTGAATTTCCCTTCAAATCTGACAAATTTTTTGTAAAATTGGTTTTTCCCTTTGAAAAGCTCTTTCAAAACCAGAAACTTTTTTTTCATCTTGTCGTTTTCTTTTGGTATTGTTGGCAACGGCAGTTCAGCTTCGTCGTCGCTTTCAAAATCTTCTTCCATTCCAAGCTCTCCGGCTGGTTTGTAAATTTCTTTTATGCTTTCAGTTGAAACCTCTTCTGTATCGCTTTCCTGATTACCGGGGTCACTTGCATTTGGCAGAAGTACAACGACATTGACGACATTTCTTGAACCTTTGATAGCTTCATGCGCTTCTGCAATAGTTGCTACTCTTGCGGTTTTTCTTACTCCATAGAAAACTTTGAATTCATCTTTACCTATAACTGTCAATCACTCGCTTGCTTTCTAACAACTAACTGCTTGTCAGTGAAACAGATAAGTCTAAATGTGGTTGCTCTTTTGTATACTGAAAGTAATTGTTACGCTTGAATAAACAAAATAAACGTTTAGGCTGAAAACATTTGCTTGTCTTCTAATGCAGTTGTACAGTAACCCGCCACTGTTCCATAAATGGAGCATAAAACTTTACCAAAAATTTATAACAAGTTATTGGCCGCACATCTTATTTATGTTTGTGTGAAAATACTTTTATATTAGTAAACTAAAATGTATCAATCTTTGATTAATTTTTTATAACAGGAAATATGTTGGTAGTGCCAAGAATTGCATCCACCACAAACGTAATTTTTCACGAAATGAACGTTCTTATAACTTGCTCACTAAGCAAGGTATAAGTAATAATTATACCTAATAAGAAAGAATAACTCCTCAATAACACAGTAAAACCAAAAAGTAGTTCAAATTCAGGCAATAGGATAGCTTGCAAGCGTTTTGAAGTTTTGTTCCATTCATGGAACGCTGGAAAGAAAAAAATTAAAGAGCAACAAAAACATGCTTACCGCGATTTAAAATGAAAGTAGATTTTACTCTATTAATGTAATTGATTGTTATTGTTGTTTCTCTGTGTCGTCAAACTACTTTTTTTGCAGTAACTGCGATCGTTTTTTTTTAGGTTGTCAAATTACAAATTTGCAGGCAGATTAAAAAATTATAGACATGCTCTCATAACAACTCTGTTGCTTTTCACAAATCATAAGACGCGTTTTTATCCAATTTTTAACTCCCAACCTCCCCTATATGACGTATTTAGACGTTTTTGTAAACTCCCTTTCTCCTCATCAGATGTGTGATGTACGAGTAAAAAATTAATGAAACAAACTTGATTCTTACAAATTCGCCACAAAAAAGCTGTTTACTTAACTGCTGATAACTTTAATTTTTTGATTCTAGTAGCAAGTTTGTCATATAACAATATCTTTTACTGTATCTTCCTTACTTAATATGACATCAAAATGATGTTTTTGCCTTATCCTCACCCCCTCCCGAAGGCATAATATGATATTTATACAGCCCTCATGAAAGTGCGCTGTAAGATTGTTTTCGAGAATCACTTTACACATTGCATGATTAAACATGGCGTTTCTTAGATACGCTTGTGAACCAGTTAGGTTCAGTAGCGGATTTGGCCTTCCAGAGATGGATGTGGCTAAAGTCAGGGGTCTCGCAACCTTTGCGTATTGTTACACATATAATTATACAGTTTATCATTAAAAAGTATACCAGTTTTATTACTTTTTGATCAACGTTAATGAAGGAGATATTTAAATCTTTTACTTTTAGTTTGACTGCAAGTTATGCTCGTCTGCAATCAGCTCAAATGATTTTGCAGGCCTACAGGTGTAACCACGACAACGGAGGCGTAATTTGAACTCTTTAAATAGTAATTATTCTATGAAAAAAGTCTTCATCTAAATGTTGAAGCGCTCTGCGTCAACAGTTCAACTCAATCCAACCCCTCGTGGCCTAAATATCCAGTGACAGCTATAGTGAGAAGACTCTTCAAAAAAAATTGGCCGTATTGCTTTGATTAACTATAATCATAATTATATCTTTAGCAATTCCCCTACGCCTAAACCTAATTTTAATCCAGACCTTATTTCTAACTCTATAACCATGATTTGCAGTTCCGCGTTTTTATAGTATTCAATTGTACATCCAGGAACAACGTTATTTTTTGCTCGTCCGGGCGCAATGTCAAAAATAGTACTATGAAATAAGAACTCAAGGACATGCGCTTGCATAATATCAAAATTTTGTTGTAATGCTTTAAAATACAACCGCTCTGCAGCAGCTTTTACGATTTATTTTATTTTTAACGAAAGAAACAATGTCTGAGCACAATTTGCAAAACACTATGCATCTGGCATCAAGCATGTTCTTCGAAACAAACAGTTTCGTGAAAAGTATTAATACATTGTGTTCACACAACTTTACAAAGCTGTACTTGTTTTGCTCTGTAAGTTCGTTTTCAAAGCAAGACTTGCAAACTAAAATGGCAGGCTCCAAGCTGATGAAAACTTGAAAGTAAAATACAAAAAATTCTTCTTTGCCGCTTACTACATATTCGGGCGCAATATATCTGAGAGATCTCTGACGCTGTATCTACTTTTTCACGTTATTGAATCTGCAAGCGATTATGGCATTTTTCACTGGAACGCGTTGATGGTGGGCAGTTCAGAAGCGTGTTTGACTTAGCCAACTAGACCGCGAGATATACAAAATTGCGTCATCCATGCTCCAGGCAGATTGGGTGCACCCGACGGAGGAATAAATGATTCAAACCAAGAAAAAGACGTTAGCACCAGCAAAACATTTCAAGAAAGCGGTGCAGCTAAGGCATTTTAGGTAGATCAAAAAATATTTTAGAGGGAAGTCCGTTTAAAGATCATTGAAAAATGGGCTTCCTCCTAATTCATGTTTAGAAGAACCCTTTCATCAGCAGTGAATGATTGAAAACCCAAGCAGGTGTAAAGTGCCGCTCATTGTAAAGGAGTTGTCTGTATTACCCCATTTTTCCAAACAAAGCGCATTGTTTTGCATGCCGCAAGTTTGATCAAGCTGACGACACTGGAGGCATTGGATTTGAAATGATAGTCATTAAAGGAATTTTCAACAATTGGAAAATCGCCTAAGAAAAAATAAGAAAATTCAATAGAGATAAAGCTTGCTAGGCACATTAGAATCCTACAAATGTGTGAATGGAAACGTAAAAAGAAAAAAAATCAGGTGGGCTTCCAACGCCATTTATGCATTAGAAAGACACAATGCAGTTTGTTAAGTGCATCGCTAGCCTCTTGCATTACACAATAATTACATTATATACTAAGAGTTGCTTGCGGTAGGCCTATCATTGTGAACCTGGTTTGCTAAGAAACTTTGCTCGGAAAAGATTTGTGCCACATTTTTATTACTGGCAGTTACTGAATATGAATACAAACAAACAAGTAAATAAAACACAAAAACGTTAAGAGTTGAGGGGCACATGTCCACCTCGTTTCCTTTGACAATAAGTCACTGCCTATCAAAAAAGAATTCTCAACATTAAGTCGTGTTAAAGAGATATCTTGTTCGAACGATGGCAATGACAATAATATTGTTTTATTTTGAGCAATTTTTGCCAAGCTCACAAATTTTCTTACGATCAAGCATTAACGGACCTTGCGTTGCCTTTTTCCGACTCTTTTACGTGCGAGCTTTTGGGGTCAAGCTATTGGCGTCAAGGACAAAGCTTGCTTTCACGTACATTTTTTTCATAAGCTGCATAGCCAATTGCTCACGTTTAAAGTTTAATTATTGACTAAAACTACAATTAGGCTACTTGCAGTCCATTCGGTTCAACTCTTTTGCATTGCATTACTTACATGGTTTTTGTTGATTAGGTTCGACAGTAATACAACTTCTCACAACCACAGTTTAAATAGAAACCGATATTACTTAAAGATTTCAACAACAATCGGACAGTTTCTTGTTGTGAAGGAACATTTTCGGAAAGGAAGCATTGAATAATTTGTGAATAAAGATTTTGATTATAGTAAAAACAACAGCACTGGAAACATTGTAAACATGGTAAAATTTACTGCCGTAAAAGAGCCTCAGTTTGAAAAGGCTGTATATCATTACTTAAAACGGCAAATACAATTCATACCTAATTCGAAATAAGGTTTTTTACATTCTTTAAGACATAGCGCAAGGTAGAATTTCAAATCAGCAATCATTTAAAAGGACTTAACAGATTTTTGCTTAAAATCCGACGGAACCCAAGAGACCGTCAGCGGTGAAAATTTATCGGTTATTTTTCGTAACTCTGCAAATGCGACTTCACATGAGCGTGTTATAGTAATATCTCAACTTAGCGATCTTTTAGGTATCTACATCACGCAGAAAATTCTTCGAGATTCGCAATAAATTGGCCACGATCCTGAGAACTTTTCATGCCCTTGCTTCGAAGGTGCAGGTGTTATAGTCTGATCACAAAAGGAGTTCGTGCTTTATTACAGAAAGAACTTCAAAAAGAAATTCCGTATACCGATTGACTAAATCATCAGCTGTCCTTGGTAATGAGACAGTTATAAAAAAGAACTATAGAAGTTCCTGACGTGCTTGCAGCATGCAATTGCTTGTACAAATTTTTTAGCAGATTTGAAGTTAATAGGCTGTACAATACAAAGGTCAACACCTGAAGAGGCTTTTGAATATTAGATGGGCTGCTTATTTAGCTAGATGTAGAATTATTTGGAAAAATTTGTCAAAAATGGATGAAGTGCTTACAGTCATATGTAAAAATTGTGGTTATTTGCCAGTTGAAGCCAAATATTATTTCGCATCAATTACTTTTAAAGGCTTCATTTTCCTTGGGAAGCAATGCACAGTGTTTTGAAAATTTTCGCGCCAGCTCATTCACAAAAAAGTGTTCTCAAAACTGGAATAGATCCCATTAATGCTTCTTCGCAACTACTACAAAAAAAAGAATTTATTTGACGAGTTGTGTACAGTAGCAAAGCTTCGTGAAAAATTCTTGGTTTTTGTTGGGACAAATCACTCCGAAAGAGAGACTTGCAGAGAAAAAAATACTATTTCGATAACTTTGCTGTGACGTAAAGACTGCAAAGCGCTAATGCTTTCCAATCAGCGTATACAGAAGCAAAATGGAGTAGTGTTTATCGAGAAATTATTGAGTAGCTAACATGAAAATCAACAAAAATTGTCGGAGAAAAATTCTGCACTCTAAATGGTTTTGAATTCGGTGTGCGCGATGGATTTGCTTAATTTTTAAAAATGAGTTGTATAACAAAATTAATTCGGTTGATGAATCTTCAAGAAAACGCCCTGAACGGAGAGGTGGAAGCTTTTTGCCGTTTGCTGGCCTCTAAAAAATGTGATAGTTTCAAAGGAATTATAAAGCTGGCCCGCAAGTGTAAAGCTGCATTTCTCGAAAGCTGCGAATTACTGTGTCGAGGGCTAATCAAGAGTAAGCAAGCAAAGACTAAACACGACGTATGATCGAAAAAATAACTTGGTGATATTGGCTTATGAAAGTCGCTTGACAAACAACATTAATCTTGAAAGTGTTGTTAAAGTTTTTAAAACCAAGCACCCTCGGAGCTTGAGTTTATAATGGTAGTTTGAGGTCTAGCCGCCTATTCTAAGCTCCTTTCATAGCATAGATGTTGAGATGCTGACCACTGATATCGCCTGAAATTTTTCTTCACGAACTTAGGGAATAATTATCTTGTTAGTTTTATATTGTGACTTTTTATCGCACTGCCTTTGTTTACGTTCCGGTTAGTAGGTTTGGTTACTCGATATGATCATCAGCTTTGATAATTGGCCGTCTTGTTGTTTTTTTTGGCCAAAAATTACAACTTGGTTAGTTGTTGATATCCTCTTACTTTGTCGCATTTTTCAGCGCAATATTTATTTATTTTAGTTGCTAGTCAACTTGCAATAGAATAGCTTATGGCATTGTTTCAGCCGAATACAATGGTCTGCTAAAATTTAGTGGAGAACACAACAGGTTTACGTATAATAATTTTGCACATAGCTGTGGTGCATTCTACTTTTAAAGGTGGTAGAGAGCATACCAGTAAGAAGCATTTTTGTAAAATAGGTTTACAAGCCAAGAGTGTACCAAAATCCATTTATCGCTTGAAGGAATTTTATGCATGACAGTTTTTGATCGATAAATTGAAAGGGCGAACATTTGTACACATGCCTCCCATATTAACTTAGCAATCAGTGGTCTCCGTTTAAAACATGCCCTGCGGACGACGCCTGCAAAGCCGGCTAGTTAAGAATAAAAACTCCGTGAAAGTTTTATTCGTGTGAGTACAGTAAAAAATAGGGGGTACATAAACAAATTTTTTTCTTTAATTTGGTGAGCCCCTTCATGAAAAACTGAATCAAAGTTTTTGTGTTTTGGCAATCTCGTCTCATGTAATTTTTTCAAATATATAATGGAATCCTAGCTTTTCGTGGATCCCACTTTGGGCTGACTAAACACAGGATTTAATATAAATTGGCACTCAATGTTGTTTTCATATAAAACGTGTAGATGAACTAACTTGATAATTGTACTATACAACTCAAGTAAAATGATGGGAAAAACTAAAGATGCAGTTACTAGTGTCAGAACATAAAACCTGGTGTGGCGATGTAATAAAGGAAAATGAATCCAATGTAAGATTACAGATTTATGCTTTTGAGGGTAGCATAAAGGCATTAAATACGCAACAAATTATTTGGATTTAGATACACATTATATCGTGGAACAGTTTTTCATTTTGAATCTCCGCTCATGGCTTGTGCTATTTTTTTCAATTTTTTGTTTAGGGTTGTCCTTTGGAATGCCTTTAGAATAGACAGCTTTTTGGTTAGAAATAAATTGCATCAACTTTCTACATATCTATAAGATGGTACCTGTTTGATTATCTTCCATTTTAGTTTTTGTACCTCGGTGTCCGAAACTTGTTTGAAAGTGCTGTTGCAATGATTATTTCTCTTTTTTTAAATGGGTGTTTGAGGTTGTATTGCTGGCAGACATTAAATTCAGTATCGCAAGATCCGATATAAGACTTTGATATTTGTTGTCATGGTAGCTTGATACACTATTGCTCGTTGTCGGCCATAGCCATTCATAGAGCAGTTCGCTTTGATTCTGCAATTACACGGTGACACTTGTTTTGCTTCTCTAGATAGTATCCGGCTTGTTGTGAGTATTAATAGTTTTGGCTATGCCTGGCATATAGTTGTAGTTTATTTTAAAGTTGTTTTTATTGCATTGTTTTCCTAATGACATCGCAGTTGAAGGTGCGCATCGTGTTTCACAAATCTGCATTTTGCGCTTTGTTCTGGAA
Source organism: Trididemnum clinides (assembly GCA_963675345.1). Lineage (NCBI taxonomy): Eukaryota > Metazoa > Chordata > Ascidiacea > Aplousobranchia > Didemnidae > Trididemnum > Trididemnum clinides. Next base: position 25,672,474 of record OY776294.1, read on the forward strand.
AGCGCTTTGTTCTGGAACCTTTTTCATTCTTTTGCCGGGATTTTGCTTCGCTGCAATCAACTTAGCTTGATTTGTTATTTGTGGGCCAATTACCAAAATTGCTTTCAGTCTTCTGAGATTACGCAGTTACATTGTCTAGTTAGTTTTCTTTAAATAGGTGGGTGGCTTTGTATGCGACGAAAAGAATGTAGTTGGATGATTAAATAACCTTTAAATTCTCACTTAACCGATTATACAGGGGTGGCCATAAGTCGCTTTACCGAGTGGCCATAAGTCGCTTTACCGAGTGGCCATAAGTCGCTTTACCTAGTCTTAATAATAATAAACACAAAATTCCAAATGGTACAACTTTTATTTAGTCATCGTACAATAATGATTTCAAAACAAAACATGAAAACAATTACATCTTATCTTGAAAGTCTTGTCCTTTAGAATCAATACACAACTTGATTCTTCTCTATTCAAGACTTATGGCCACTCGGTAAAGCGACTTATGGCCACCCTTGTAAAAGCGTTTCACATTCGCCTAAATTTAATTTAGCGAGTTAGTTCATAAAGATCCTTTCCAAATCGAGTAAGTACTTCTTGCTGCAAAGGGCAACACTTTGAGCAGAAAACGCAGTTTTTGCTTTCATGCTTATTTAAAGCGTTTGGGTGTTCAAAGAAAAACTCCCCAGCATAATCTTTTGATGAAATTATCTAGTTTGTCAATCATACACGTCATACGTTCATTTTTACTTAAATTGACATGTTTTTCAGTAAATATCCTAGTTAACTTCCTCAAATTTCATAATGTGATCTTACGCTTATTTATTTACGCGTATGAGCTCATGCTCTGTTTGCATGTCTTTCGTCAGACTGGGCCACCACGAAGGGTAGACTGCTTGGCCCCACCATCTGTCTGCCACATAAAGACGGAGGCGTCCCGTTAAGTGCCTTGCCCAAGGACACAACAAGCAAGCTTGCCGGCTTGTTCTCCATACTATCCCTTATGTGCTGAGCGCCAAGCAGGGAAGCTGTGAATACCATTTTTTAAAGTCTTTTGGTATGACTCGACAAGGGAAATGAACCCCATGTCTACCGACTGCGAAGCGGACGCTCTAACCAAATCTTACGCTGAAGTGTAGCATAACCACGGCAAAATTTTACAATGCAATGAAGTGCAATAACAGCAAAACGTTTTTTTTTTGATGTACATGTATTTATGCTACCCACATAAGTATAAGGCTTAAATTAGTTTCATTTTTTTATTACATCACAATGGCAGTTTTTTGTTCCAGCACTTGTAACGACTGTATATCTTTAGTCTTTTCCATAACTTTACTTTAATTTCTTTTACAAAAGTATCAAGTTAGTACATCAATACGTTTTATGCAAAAAAACATTGAGTATCAATTCATGTTAAATCCTTAGTTTCCTCATTTTCGCAGTTTTGTTTTTATAGAGTATTGATTGTTCAAGTAAGTGAACTACAGTGTAGTGACTACATATCCCCATCATAGCAATCTGTACAAAGTTATTGCACAACCGATCCTACTTACCTTCGTTCTTGCAAAAATACCATTCACAATTGTACCGTATTCATTCAGCTAATATTTGGTGCATTCTTGTTTTTGCATTTGTAGATTTAATGCATGCCTAATGAGTCTTCAAGCGAAACAGCTATTACGTGAATAATTTTACCAAAATCTGAAATATATTTTGTGGCTTTTCATAATATTAATAATTATAACAATATTGATCATAGAAATTATACATAATAGCATGCTTATCTATACTCTAAAGCACAATTATGTCAGTGTGTCAGTGTGTTTTGATTCCTTGGGAACAATGAGCATACAAACATGAAACTCCGTACTAAGATGTGCATTTACAAGTGGTGAGTGCTGTGATAATGGCTTCGCAATGTAAGATAATTTTTGAAAATTTGCTTTTCTAAACTTATGAAAGCAGTTTTTTACCCAATCGAAAACCGGCGCTTGACTCACCTGATTTACCAACTTTAAGAAACTTACTTCATCTAGCATGTAAGAAAATGTCATAGTTAACGACACAATATGAAATTATTATCTGATTGTGAGTAAGCGCAATATTGATTGACGAGTAGGTAGGTCGACATAAGTACATACCCTATGAAATCCAAAATATGGGAAAAAATCCGTGGAAAAAAGATATGTCAGTAAGTTTTTACCGCTGTTTGAAATCGCACCGCAGAGGTAACTTTTTTGCTTAAATACGAGTTATTCGACCAACCGGATGATTGGATGCAAGACATTTTGGTAGAGGAATAGCCTCTGTTGCCTTATGTTGGGTCCGAGGCACATAGGTGCAACCCAGGAGCTTGAAGTTACTGATATCATTACGAGTAAGATTGTACCAACTAGTGAAATATCTCATCCCCAAATTACTTATTTGCGTAATAGTTAAATGTCCACCATTGCGAACCAAACCGAACTTCGATTTTTTGCTCCAAAATACATGATGAGCTAAAAGTACGGTTACAATTAACACATAAACATTTTACACTTGTTGGAAATTTATTTACACATACAATGCGTTTACATATTAGATGCTTTACATTACATATTAGATTAGGGGTTGCCAATCCGCGGCTCTTTGTCTGGTTTCATGCGACTCTTTTTCATCAGCCCAGTTTGTTCTATCAGCAGTATGGTTCTAGTCAAAATCTACCTGTAGCCTTGCTAGTTCTGTAGTATTTTTTGTACATATGGACAGGCTAATGGTGTTTGCGTTTTTTAGCTTTTGGTATATTTGAGAAATAACTTAGTATATTTTAGTAATAATGGCGGAGAAAAAATGCACAGCAAAACGAAAATATGAGGATGAACACAGGACTTTTCAACCCTTTCGCTGTCCGTGCACCACATGTGGTGCACAGAACATTTGACTCATACGTCCGTGAACCACATGTGATGCACACAAGCATGCTTTTTCGAATGGCTATAAAATTAATGACGTTTTAGTAGAGAGCATTATATTGAATGGGACGTTTCAGGAAAGGTTCAATATAGTGTTGTGTATAATATATGACCATAGAACTCCTCACTAATAAAGTAAGACTTCGAAAAAAATGACAGAAATTTTCACTTTATGGAATAATCGCAAAGTTACAATAAACAAAAGAAAAATAATATTACTTGCAAAATGGGACTACTACTGTGTAGTAAAGCTAATTTGGTTACTGTCAATAACTTATTTGTCACTAAACACAAACAAAAACTAAAAAAGAAGCAATAACGAACTAAAAAAGACCCTTGGAAATAAAAACAAAAAGTTCAGTTTACTTTCTTGGAGTAAGCTTGGTTGAAGCATTCTAAACAAAATGCTTTTTTGCATTCAGTACATTGTGTGTCGACTTTTTTTGTTTTGACAACAGCTTCTTTTCGACCGCGATCCTTGGATATTCTAGCATAATAGCCATTACACCTTTTCCTGTTTATTTTACCTTCAGGTCCTCTTGCGATTTTCACTAGAAAGTGAGCTTCTCTTGTAGGCTTATCAATTGAAGTTTCTTGAACATAAAGAAGGGAGCTTGCGATAGATTTTATGAAAGAGACGAGTATCATCTTTTTCTGTGGTGCATAAAATCGATTGTACAAAACCCAACTGTTTAGCACTGCAATACTTATACATTGAAATAAGATTTTTCTATACCATTTGACACTTTTCCTGGCTGGGCTGTAATAAGAGATCATTTGATCAGATAAATCAATGTCTCCTTTTACTCTGTTGTGATCCAATATGACTGCTGGTTTTAAAATATCATTGCCAGCACGATTTTTCTTTCCGGTACACTTCAAATCAGGACTATGGAAAGTAGAGACCATAAACACATTTTTCTTATCCTTGTAGATCATTATTCTGATCCCATCTTGGTTCACTGCAGATATTGTTTCTTCCTTTTTTAGTTTTGAGTCTTTTACTCTAACAGGTAGATCTTTTCTGTCTGACCTGATTGTCCCACACTATTCAGTATTTCTTTCGCAGAGGTACTTAGCCAGAGTAATGATACTGTACCAATTCTCAGCTACCAGCAGTCTTCCTTCATTTAGAAGCGGTTCTGCCAAACTGACAACAATGGATCCAAAATATTTAACCCATGTATTATAGTTTCCATTTCCGGAGTAAATAGAAAAATCCCACACATAGCCTGTCATTTCGGCAAGCTTGAACAGTTTAATCCCATATTTATTTGCCTTTCCGGGATTATATTGTCGAAATGAAAGTCGACCTCTATGAGCAATTTGAATCTCATCAACAGAAATTTCACCAGCAGGCAAATATACAGCTTTGATGTTTGAGGTAAATAATCTTACAAAGTTTGCTATTTTATGTAATCTGTCACCCTCTTCAGCATCAAGATTATTAGCAACGTGCCAATTTTTTAATATCAAAGAAAATTGATTGTAACTCATCCCAAGTTGGTGAAATAAGGGGTGGTAGTAGATGGGATCTAGACTCCAATAATCTTCCATCTTGGGATATTTTATAAGGCCTGTAACTAAAATTATTCCAAGAAACCTTTCCATTTTCTCTTTTGTGATGTCCTTCCATCTATTCAGTCTTGATGAATGACGAATTTGCCTGCTTGATACAATCTGTTGCGCATAACGATTAGTTTTAGTAGCCATCATTTCTATAATGCTATCGTCAAAAAATTGATTGAATATTTCAATTGGCAATGTGTTTTTACTCTGGTCATCATGCATAATCCTTTTTTGCAATCCAGAATTGCCAGTAAAAGAAAATGGGCTTCTAACAGTGGCACTGTCTTTCCAGTCGTATGGAGTTTGTGCACATGGTTGATTCTGTTCCACTCGTCGTTTTTTTCTTTGGGGCTGATTAGAGCCATCATCTTGATTTCCATCATTTTCATCTTGAGTATCCCTAGAATCTGAACTGAAGTCCGATGTGTCAGAATCAGTTGATGATATATCATCATCAGGCACAAAATTATCTTCACTTTCATCAGAATTTGAAATATCAGATTGGTTTTCACTCAGATCACTGTCACTATCAACATTTTGTTGTTTTCTTTTGCCATAGAAATTAAGTGAATTCATTATAAAGGCTTATACAATTATTAGATTCTGAAAAAGTAAAATTATAAGCAATAAATATAATCAATAAAAACCTGTAAACTACACAAACGTGTGCACCACATGTGACTCACAGAGCGTATTGCATATAAGTTATGGTTCACACGCCCTGCGGGTCACATATGATGCACAGATATTTATTGTGTCAGTGTCTTTATATTACCCTATTCTACTTCCAAAATAAATTATTTGGTGATGCGATAATTATAAGTTTAAAAACAGACATGAGCGTTTGAGACAAACCGCAAAAATCGCCTGGACAGTCAAAGGGTTAACAGAGTGGGAGAGCTTATATTTTTTTGTTGAACATAATAGCAAGCCATGCTGCCTTAGATGCCAGACGTCATTAACGCATTTCAAAGCTTCAAATCTTCAGCGCCACTTTAGGTCACTTCATGCTAACATCAACTGCGAATTTCCGGAAGGGACTGGACTTTGCAAGCATAAGTTGATCACTTTAAAAAATCAAGCAGAAAAACAGATACAGGTTTTCCAAAAATTCACGAAGCACTCAGAGACTGTAACGCTTGCATCGTATCAAGTGGCTTGGAACATTGCACGGGCCAAAAAGCCATACAGTGAAGGAAAATTCGTTAAAAAATGCCTCTGTGACATTGTTGAAATCTTATCTTCTGAAAACGACACAATGAAAAAAATGTTATCAGATGTCCAACTGTCCCGCCACATTGTTGAATGCAGAATATCTGATATTAACATGGTTATTGAATCGCAGTTGCACTTGACTTCCAAGCTTGCGAGTATTTTAGTGTCGCATTAGATGAGAGTTGTGACATACAAGACAAGCCTCAATTGGCAATATTTGCACGATTTATTCCAACGGATTGTTTAATCAAAAAATAGCCCCGTGGTATTGTATCATTAAAAGACAGAACCCGCGGCATAGATGTGAAAGAAGCAATGATGGCTGCAATCGAGAGAGCCAATCTGCCAATAGCAAAACTAGCTGCAATAATCACGGATGGAGCGCCAGCCATGATTGGATCTGTGAACGAACTTGTGGGGCTGTGCAAAGCTGACCAAACATTTCCTGAGTTTTGGAGTTTTCACTGAGTCATTCACAAGGAGCAACTCGTGTCTAAATTATTAAAGTTGGACAACGTCATGAAGGCTGTGATGGAAAACGTCAACTACATCCGCACAAATGCGCCTCACCACCGACAATTGAACAATCTCATCGCTGAGCTAGACCACGGGCTTTCAGACGACCTGCCGCTGCACTGCACCGTAAGGTGGCTGTCAAAAAGCCAGGCACTCTCTCGCTTTTTTCAGCTTTTAGGTGCTGTGAAACTGTTCATGAAAGAGAAGAACAAAAACTTTCTTGGGCTCTCGGACCTCGAGTGGATTATGGATCTAACTTTTTTGGTCGAAATTCTGTGTCACTTGAGCAGATTAAACCTGAATTTGCAGGGTAAGTTGAAATTGCTGCCTGACCTAGTGCAAAGTGTGTCTGTTTTTGTCAACAAACTGAAGCTGTTTAAGAAGCATATTGGAAGGGGAGATTTGACGCATTTTCCCACCCTGCTAATAGCCAGCGGGCAAGTCACTATTACCACCCTGAATAAGCAAAGAGCTAGATATGCAACACTCCTTGAAACCCTGACAAAAAGCTAGGTGTTGCGGTTTCGTCATCTACAAATGAAAAGGCCGCAGATTAAGTTTCTTGTCGACCCATTCAATTTTGAAATAGACTGTTTGAAAGTCCCTCTAGTCTCAGATGAAGCTACGTCTGAATTGGAGCTGATCAATCTTTGTGAGGAGGACAAACTAAAGCCTGCTTTAAGGGAAGGGGCCACTGAGTTTTGGAAATGTGCCAATCGAAAAATTCCTCAGTATCAAACGGGTTGCACTTAAGGTACTCTCAATGTTTGGGTCAACATACGTCTGCGAGTCTGTGTTTTCTACCCTGAACCACGTGAAATCAAGGCATCGATCTGTACTGACTGACAACGTTGTGAAAGAGTTGCTTCGAGTGGCAACAACGGAATACAAGCCCGATTGAAGAAGATTGTTAAAGAAAAGGAATGCCAGAATTCCCTCTGACTAAGTAATCTGCATAATAATAAATAGCTTGTAAATTTCTATCGTTATCGTGTTGGTGTGTGACATTTACAATAAATCGAGATGAGCAAAAGTATGTGTTAATGTGTGTATGAGGTGGGGTGATGTTCATGCGATCATTATATCTTGTGTATGATGTGACTCATTGCAGAAACACGGTATAAAATGTAGCTATTGGTTTTTGAATGGTTGGCCACCCCTGTATTAGACGGTCAACTGTATTCCTAATTTTTATCTAAAACTTGATTGCAAAGGTGAAACAGATAATGAAGTTACTATAAATCTACTTTAAAACAGATAACAAAGTAACTGCACTCCTACTTTTGGCTTACCCTGTACTTATTGAAAGAAATACATGGAATTTATGAAATGAGTAGGTGCTATGTGGGCAAGGCAGGTCTTGATCAAGCGTATGATGATGGGGATTAAGAATTGAGGCAATGTTCTCATTATTAACAATTTTTCGTTTTTGTTTTTTTGAATATAGCCGGCGCAGACAACTGAAATATGTTTCTTACCCAACGTAACCGACGGTAGCCCTGGCAGGCCACGCAGCAAAGCCGGCCAGCATACTATAACCCTTTCAGCCCTGACTTATCTAAAGTACCATAAATTTTTTGAAGTTTTGGATATTTTTGCTCGAAATGGCATCAATATGCATATTTATTGTTATGAAGTGCATCAGATGAATTTTGGGGTCATTTTAGGGGTCCGGAATTCTAATTCCCGTCAGGATTTTAGACGTTAAAAATCGGAATTATTCGCCATACAGAGTCTTACATTTCTTCCGTATGATCATATTGATGACGTAATAGACATACCTGTATATTTTTATCTCTGAAAATGAACATTCTGCATGCTTATTCAGCTAGGTTTTGTCATACATACAAAAAACACTAACGCAACATGAATATGGCGATATGCGGCAATGCGTATCAGATATTCTTTTCAACCAAATTCTCCAAAATTAACAAATTCATGCAATGATTACGAAAAAATGACAAATATATTTTATACTGCAACTGATGATATGCCTAAAGTGTTGATTACTGAGGTTCCCTTCAGTGCTCAAAGACTATTTTTTGATTACATTGCTTAACTATAGGCAGGATTATAAGCTGGGAACTGGAATTCCCGTCAGGGCTCAAAGGGATAAAGCGTGTTTGTTAAGAAATTGTTTTTTAAATTTGGAAATAAATCGTTTAATTGAATAAGAATGTTGAATCTCAAAGTTGATAAAATTCCATAGTTTTACACCGCTACATGTTATTAATCTTCGACAACGGCTTGTTGAAAAACAAAGAAAGTGTTTGGTTTATTACATAATTTTTTAAAAATAAATTTCATTTAGGTGTGGCATCATTTTGCTTTTGTAATTGTACTTAAATGTTGCAAGTTGTCGTTTATGAATGTCTTCAATTTTTAAAATTGTGTACTTACATCAAAAAAGTGTTCTAGACTCTCTCCACTCAACCTCAGCAATAGCTTTAGTCGCATTGTTTTGAAAAACATGTAGATTTTTCAAGTAAGAATAGTAAATCAAACAAAACCAACACAACTCGTTACACAGAGAAAATGAAAGGTGAATAATATAATTGTTAAAGGTTATTGATACTAAGACAAGATTCCGGTTTGCTTAAAACACCAGCTGATAAGGAAAGCGAATGAGATGTTGAGAAACAAAAATTTATCTAAAACTACTTATTAAGCGATGGTTTCTATCAGCAAAAATAACAAGAAAATTTCTTTCCATGGTAAACATAACCATTAGGTTGATATGTAACGTATAGGTGTACAAAGAAATATGATTCATTTGTTTAAGAGGAAGAATAAGGTGGAAGGAAGAAACTACGCGCAGCAACCTATCCCACGCATAGAGATAATAAACACCTTAAAATATGTTTTAAAAAATGATATTAAACGGATAGGCGTATCAATTCATTGTATGGGGAAGCAGGCATAAAGCCAGGTAAAGACCTATTTCTGTTGTCATTTTCAGCTTCAAGCTAAAATGAAGTTTTTTTGACGTTCATCTATTTTATTGGCGAGTTCTTAATTTTCTAATTTTGCACATTTTTATCCTTTTTTCAAGTTTCTGGAAGGGCGCTTAGAAAGTCTGACAAATTCTGGGGTGCTTTAGGGCACCTATTTTACGCCTATGATTAAAAGGTTGATTCAATTATATATGTGTTTGTGTGTGTGCATACGCAGTTACAAAAATGTATAAAGCTTACATTACAGCTTTTGAATGGCTATGGTATATGCATTTTATTGTACAAAGCTTCACAAGCAATAAGTTTTCTTGTACAACCAATGTTATTTCTTCCATTCTTTCAAGCGACGTCTTATACTCCAATATACTACCAGCATTATGACAGAAATCACCGAAAATACAACCGCAATGCTGAGACAAATGATAGGAATAGACAGTTTACAAGCACGCGATTGTGTTCTTGGAAATGTAGCAAGCATTTGGGTAAATAGTAAGTGATCAAAAATAATAATTTTTAAAGATATTTTTGTTTCGTCAAATCCATTTGAGTATAGAACCAGTTCATAAAACCCGCCAAAGTCCATGTTTACATAGTAACAGTTAATTTTGTTATGCTTAAAAGTTGCTTGAACGGTGTGTGGCATGTTATGCTTAAAACTTGCTTGAACGATGTGTGGCATGTTTACATAGTAACAGTTAATTTTGTTATGCTTAAAACTTGCTTGAACAATGTGTGGCATGACTGACCATGCCCATCAGTAAGTGTTTTTTATTTGATTGCAAATAATTCTAGCGAATTTTCCATTAGGTCATTGTTTTTGATGATATCATATACCAGTAATTACCTCATTATTCTTTTTGAGGATGACATAAGTTTGACCCTTAAACGCTTATTGCAAAAGCGTTCAACCACAATTACCTCTACACTGATGAAAGCAAAGTATTGTTGGATTGAGGATGATTTGACGAGGTAGTTTTCATCGCTTGAATCGGTGATGTCCGTTCCTAAGTAAGAACTCTACAAAAGTAAGAATTCTACTATTCTACAAAAGTAACAATTTTTCCAAGTAATAAAACACATTGCTCTATACTTACGAAGTACATACCACAAGTACAAAAGTTAACTTTTTTATTTCGGTTTGCACGTAGGCATATTTTATGAATTTACACATTACAATTTTTTGAAACACTAAAGTTATTAATTGCGCGCCTAATAAAACCAAATAAATTACCATTTAATAAAACGGCTCTGAGTTGTGCTTGTGAATTAGATTGAAATGAAATGTTATAAACTTTTACAGCATTAACTTTCCACAAGCGCTGTTGCGATAAAAGTACTTATGCCCGATCTGAAATAATTATCAAAAAACAAATCCAACTCAAATGACCGTATTATCAATATTGTTGCACTAAATTTTGTAAAAGTATAAAAAGAATGCGTAAAAATTTTTATAAAAATAACATTGGCATATCTGGGGATAGCTATTCCCTAAAATATAAACGTTTGCTTATTTTGAAAGTTAATTGCATTTTTTTACCTTACGTTTTGCTTTCTTTATTCATACACAAAACATTGAGAAACTGTGATGGGATCGACGAGACGATTGATTGGCAAATTCTGCGTAAGGTGATTGAATTTGACAAGAAACTAATTGATTGTGCATTGCTTTCTGTACGTTAGTGATTGTAAAAATTCGACCCTAAAAAAATAAAATATTAGACGCTGTGTGCATAAAACCTTTTACAGCATTCAAACTGGTAACATAAAAGATTTCTTTTATCTACATCAGCACATTTTGACCGGGTGTATAGTACACGCAAAGCAAAGCCCAGGGAGTACCAGAATTTTTTAAGGGTTTACAAACGTGATGAAGTGAATAGGGGTATACCAAGTTTAATGTATACAAGCGAAAATGAGAGTGCAAAAACTGCTACCTCTAAAAAGGTGGTTACCATGACAAGATTGGAGTACAAACAGGCGAAAACAAGTGTGGGAAAATAGCTACCTCCAAAAAAATGGTCTTGCTCTTAAAGGCAAACAAGTCAATTGCGGAACAAAATTTTTGTGAATTGAAGGAAAAAAGATTTTCCAGGGTGTAAACTCAAATAGATTTTGACGAAACATTAACTATTTGGGATTCGCACTATCATCAACAAATCTTGTCTTAATAAATTAGTAGCTGGTATACAAGGCTTCAAAACTTAACACACGATGCCTGCAAACGAAGCTCGACTTTTGTATTTGAACTGTAATTAGCACTGCCGTTATAATTCTGTTTCGCTGTCTTTCTGTTTAAAACAGATTTTACTTTGTTAAGCTGAGTTATGTTTAAATTCAAAGTGTCAGATCATAGAAGTTTAGTTACAGTTTCTAAATTCAGTATGAAAGAACATATATATTATAAATTGACTTTATCGTACCTTAGTTTTGTTTACTTAGATCGATAACTGTAATTCAACATCGCTACTTAATGTTTGAATTGCCATAACTCAACAAAATTAGTACTGAAATCGCCAATAAGTTAAATGATGCATATTCTAAATTAGTTTATACCGTTGTACATTTCTCTTCTCTTCCAGTAAAGTTTCAGATAAGCCGTTATCATGTGTACTGTAGTTAACTTAGATTGTTATTTGCAGTACCTAATGCATTGAAAATTTTTTATAGAAAACTGCAAAAGTTTATCAACAATAAATCGAGCATAAAGCAAATCTGTGTAAGGCTCTCCTTAAGTCATTCAAATTTCTATAGCTGCCAACTAACAATTAATCGGCGGCTATACACGATATTCAGATTTTTTGAAAACTGGTAGAGATTATACACTTACAAAAAAGGTTGAAGATCACTGATCTACCCGAATACGTAAAATCTATCATAAGAAAACTCAATGATGGAGTAGCAACTCGGCAAGCATCGGTTAAAAAATGCCTTTGCTATGAGCACTCGTCATCTTTATAATCATATATTTTGTAGCAGTTTGCGTTTCTTAAATATTTCTAGCGGCGACGTAATGTTGTAATTAGAGGATTATGTTGCAAAGGGTAGACCAGAGTTTGCATGCTGGATTGGGGTTATACCAAAGACGCCAAAAGAAAATATTAACAGTTCCTCCGCTTTGTGTACAGCACCAAAGGTTTAGCGTAGTAGTAAAAGTAAGCATGCCATGTAATATAAACAACTGATCTCATATGGCAGTGGTCCCCAACATTTGTTTTAGACCAACCAATTTCAACAGAAATCTAAGTCTGAAAGGCCAGAAGGGTAGCACACTGTATTGTGTGGGGAGAGCCTGAAGGTATTTTTGTCTCAAAACAAACTTGAATTCCTTCTAAAATTAAATCAAGTTTTTAAGATCAAGTTTTTAAAACCGTAGTGACCTCAAGAAGATGGCAGGCAACCGAACTTGAGATCGCGAACTACAACTTTGTGACCACTGCCTTACGGTGACATGTTTTGTGCAATATAGCCCAGGCGCATGGCCGAAAGAATTACGAAACGGAGATTGGTGCTGTGCATAATGGTCCTACGAGCATGTAAAAACTTTTTACAAATAATCCTCAGTGTTGCTGATGATATTGTATTTGTGGTTTGTAGTGCTGATACGTGATTTACAAAAGCGGGATCACACGTCATTTTGATAGCTGCGAGAATAGTTGAATTAAAGGCTTTGCTGAGTTGCAAAATAAAATAAAGAACTTAAACATTTGATTCTCTTTTTTCCACTCTTTTCAACCTATATTTTCAAAGGTTGCTCAACTTAAATATTTTAATGCAAAAAGTGTAGAAGTAGTGTAGGGGAGTCAATTTACAGTACAGTGGCAGTGGTCGCAAACTACTAATGCTCAGTGCAAACTAAGAAGCAAGTATGGTAGCACTCCAAACAATGTAAAAATGACTAGGTAATGCTGTTAATATTTTACGTGTACCAACAAAGGCCCAATCTTCTTCTCAAAAACCTGTTTATCTTTTGAATATAAGTTGTGGTGCCATCAAAAAAAAGCAAAAAACATTTGAAGGAGAAAATCCTGTTTGATGTTTGGATTCCAAATTGGTATTATCATTTTTAGGAAATGTCATTTTTGTATGAACAGCTACACCTACAGAAAATGAAAACAAGCTCAGTCAAACAACAGGTAGTCAGGAACATCTTTTAGCAAAAAACTGCGAACATCAAAAATTGTGTCGAAGCTGCAGGTATGAATTTAGTCTTTATGCTACTGAGAAAAGGTTTGTTGATTTAAACTGTTCTGTTCCCAAAAATGTTTTTATCAAGGAATGAAAATAAACTAAAGATACGCTCTTCCGAAGAATGTAAAATTTAAAAAATGTGGTTTTACCTTGTGAGAGACTTCATTATATTTTTGAAGATACAGTGGAACCCCGCTTACCTGACCACCTAAGGGACCGAATTCAAGCGGTCGCGTTATCGGGGCGGTCGTGTTAGCGGATTTTGCTTTGGAGCATCATGTTTGTAGCTGTTGGACTTGCACTTTCAAATGAAACCAGTGATTTACGTAAGTTAGCACAATTTGAAAACGAAATTTGGTTTTTATTTTAAAAGGATAAAACATAAATATGCATACATTTAATCACTACTATTAAAAAAGTCGCGAACTGATTTTTGTCTTAATGCATTCGTTGATATTTCACACAGTCCTTTTCCGATTTCATAGCAAGATGTAAGAAGGCGGGCTACGTATCTTTCCAATAGAAAGTGCATTTTGTATTTGAGTTTTGCATAAGCCAAAATCTTAGCAAGTTTCCTCTGAGATTTTCCCTCACTTTCATTTTGTTTATTACCATAACCTTTTGTTTCATTGAAAATTTTTTCGGTTTCTTTCTACTTAGTGCCATATGTTTTTTTATAAGGCACTGGACAGAAAAAACAAACTGCAGAATGAATTCAAAATTTTTAAGCGGTAGCCTATCTACCAGAAACACTGTCAGTATTTATCTTTGTGTGTACATCACGCTGGTCATTCATTGTGCAGTTGCATTTTCTTTGTGTGTGTGTGTGTGTGTGTGTGTGTGTGTGTGTGTGTGTGTGTGTGTATGAGTGAGTGAGTGAGCGAGTGTGTGTGTTTGTGTCTATGTGTGCACGCGCTCATCTAATCTTATTGTTTTGGTCACAAAAGTAAATTATTGAGCACATGTGGTCGCTTTAGCGGAGTTAAATTTGCAGTTTTGGACCAAAATATGGTGGTCGTGGTCTGGAAACCGGGGTGGTCGCGTTATTGAAACAGAGTGCAATGCATTAACATAGTAAATTACAAGGGACCGCACTGAAGTGTTCCTGGTAACGGGGTGGTCTTGTTATCGAGATGGTTGCCAACCGGGGTTCCACTGTGCATGAATTATAAGAAAAAATTATTGCTGTCACCGGAGAAACATCTGTTTGGTTGCAGGGTGCGTACAACGTGCGTGCGTAAGTGCTTTTGTTTGACTTCTCTAAAACGGCTTGGCGTGCAAAAATGAAACTCGCAACAATTGATCACTGTTCACAGCTGAGTGTCATAAGAGATTGTTGTCGTCATGATGACGCCCTTCAAGAATTTGTCTTGAAGTTGCTTTTAAATCCAGCCACCAACTTACCAATTTGAAAATGTTTACGTCTTTGCGGTGTAAAATGACGTTGTTGTTGTAATCACCTCTCCTCTTCCTCGGGATGGAGGTACGAGCGGCAATTTAGGTTCATGCCGTCAACCTAATTGAAATTTGGCTAAAGGAAAGATGGCAGCCCATTTCGAACCAGTCATGAGTGACTGAAAACCCCACTACCAACAAGGCGGACTGCCACTGGTGGGTACCCAATAACCCATTCTGGGTTAGAAACTTTACAATTGTAACCTGGTGAAGTACGGGTAGGCCACCTGTGTGCCACATAAAGGTGGGCGCGTCCCGTTAAGTGCCTTGCCCAAAGACACAACAAGCAAGCTTTCCGGCTTGTTCTCCACACTATCCTTTTTTTTTATGCTGAGTGCCAAGCAGGGAAGCTGTGAATACCATTTTTAAAATTCTTTTCGTATGACTCGACTTAGGGAATGAACCCCAGATCTATCGACTGCAAAGCGGACGCTCTAACCACTACACCATCACGCCGGTAGATAAAAAAAATGACATTGCAATTAAAGCTTGATCAAAAAATTTATTTCTTTGTTTTCTCACAAACTGATGACCATAGAAATGCGGTTGAAATTTTTTTAAAAGATATTACCTAATGCTATTGTTAAAAAATTAACATCAGTTTGATCCGTTTTGGCAAAAGTACAGGCAATTATTTTTTAGGTTTTTTCAGGTTTTTGTTGTTTTAAGCATTTGTTTTTTCATTTTTTTCTTACACGCTTCAAAATAGCTCTGTGACGTCATAATGCTCTGGAACGACTTTATTTATACCAGAAGCAGGAAGAAGCTGTACTTATTATTCAATTTCGTTATGAACGCATTTTTTGTGATGAATTCAGTTGTGAAACAGATGTGATATATTTGAAAGATAATGAAAGTCCATGGATCAGTTGTCATTGGATCTGGTTGTCTGTTAAACAATATACGCTATTTGAGAATAAAAATAATTTTATTTTATGAGTTTTGGCGCACACACGCAATTTTTTGATTAGTTTTCCTCCATGCGCATAGCGATAGAAATGAGCGAATAATTGTAATCGGTTCACTATTTGTAAGTGAATAATCTTGATTAAAAGGTAAGGAGGTTGGAATTAGGGGCAAAGTTACGTATAACAAAATCCCAAGTTGAGAAAAAAATTAAGATAAAGCAATAGGCCAAATATTTTTGTTTTAAAATAGTCTAATAGGCGTGATGTATCAGGGCGCATGACTTGGGCAGAAGGCGTGATCTCTTTTTCGCTCAGTCGGAATCAGGGCAAATAGCGCAGCTAAAAAGTTTATATCACAAAGGTAAACATGAAAGAGGTGCATTTAATCGTGAGATAGACCCACCACTAAATAGTTTATTTCTGTAATTGTAAAAACGAAAACCATTTGGGTGCTACAATTTCATTTTTGACTTTGTTCCACTCTGCTATTTTTTGGAAAGAACGAATAACAGTCGTAAAATCATACTTTATTTGTAGTATCAGTCTTAATGAACAGAGTAAGATGGCCATCATTACTGGAGCAGAAACTAAGATCTCCTTTTACTACAACTCTTGATACTGCTCTCATAAATATTTTGTGATAAATCTGGCGCTGATGCCTAAAATAATACATTGTCAATCTGCATAGCGATGGCATTTCCTGCGTGGTTAAAATCGCACCATATTTTGGCAAAAGATTTTACTATTTTGTTTTAATAATAGCATTATAGATTTATCATGATTAAAGCTAAAAATTTGGAGGAAAGGCAAGATTCTTTTTTACCCCCTGGGTACCCCGAAACAGAGAGCAGGAACATAAGGCATAGCCAGCTGAAAATTAAAAAATTTTAAAAGAAATCTGAAGAAAACAGCACTCCTGTGTGAAATTGCACTGTACTGAAGACAATTTGGCTATTTTTATTCAAAATAACTTAATAGGCCTCACGGTGTCGAAAGTAAAAATTTAGGGAAACATAAGGCTACCTTTGCCCCTAACTACGTACAATCAATAACCATACTACACAGACTTAGGACGTGATCACGACATCGAAGTCATGAAATTTATTACAAAAAGAAGCGTTATTATTTCAAAGCGCTAAATTAATTGCGAAAAGCAAAAAGTCATGAAATAGGTTTTCTACTTAACATCTTTTTTTCTGTATTTTTCAAACAATTGCTACTTTCCAGTGCAATCTCCCCAGAATAACTTAAATTGTATCTACGCTGAGTACTTGTTCAAAGGAATAGAGAAATTGGGATTATGGAAATAAGAGCTATGCCTATCCTGTCTTTAATTTGTTTTATTCGATCACTTTTCAAAATACGCTCGATTTCGGAACAAGCATTAGATGAGCAAACAACATTAACTTGGCTTAACTTTTCTCACTACTACACGTTGGATAATGGCGGTGCAACCGGCTGAACTATTATTCTTAACCCTTACGTTACTTACGGGTACCGTGAGGGCGTCGCCAGCGGAACAAGTTGCTTAAGGAGTTTCGCCGTATTTATTTGTTGCATTTCATTTGTCCCAAAAATTTGCTAAACTGACATTTTGTGACAAAACAACGTTGTCCGGATCAACAAGGTCAAACTGATACTTCAACTTTTAAAAACTCTGCAACACTCACCGGTCAAGCACTAAACGACTTCGTAATCTTTCCACTAAGCAGTAGCAAAGCATCTAGCACAGTTTGAAACAAGTCTTGTTGCATTGGAATAAAATAAAGTTCCGTTGTTTCGACACCTTAACTTTCTTACTGCATTGCAGTCTGATAAATCAGAAATCACGTTAAGTGATTGACCTTGGCCAGTGCTGCAACCTGTAAAAAAAGTAACAAGTTGTAAAGTGGCCATCACATCTTTCTAAAACTAACGTGAAAATTGTTTTTTATTGAACAGCAATACACACCTGCCCAACATCGCACAACATAGGGATTCTCCCAATAAGCTGAAGCAAGGCACTTATGTTTCGATGAAGCAAGTTTTATTTTGTTGGCTTAAGCTAGATGATTGGTGTCAGGACATCTAAACTCTCCTACCACGTTGTAGTCGGATGACAAAGAAATCCTTAGAGTAATTGCCCTGGATTGATACTGCAATCAATGTTTATGTATAACACAATGCAATAACAATCCTCATCAAAGTTGACTGATTATGTGACAATTTAAATTCCTAAACTATCTTAGTGCATGCAAAATATAAGGAAAAACAGGAGGAAAAATAGTTGCCAGAAAAAGCATGCAGGAAATAAAATTTTCCAGAACTTCAAAATATTTCTAAAAGATGCACAAAGCATGATTTATATTTTAATACGGCGCTTCCTTATCTCTGGTCCGCGACTCCCTGATGGTACGCAAAGCGTTTCAAGCCCAATTTCAGACAACTGATCTCCGAAAAAAGGTAATTTTGTTATCATATTGGGCAAAACAATCGTTATGATCTTCCTAAAAGAGTGAAAGAATATTGCTTTCGCGTAGTTGATATCCAATAAAAATAAGGTCTTTAAGTTGATAGTGACCCAAAACACCGCCACTGAAATGTGGGTCGCGAGTTCAAAAAAATTACTACAAACTGTCTAACACAGGCCTTTTCAATTTGAAAATAAGAGGTCCCGAAACAAATTCAAAACAAATTAGCTTGATGCATTGACATAAAAGTTTTTGTAACGTTCTCATATAAAGTAAACGTAAACCTGTAACAAAATCATTTTTGTAGCACTTTTGGAGCAAACATCGTATTTCACGTTATCGGTTGTAAACTATAAGTTTAAGTCTGACTGAGCTATCAAATAAAATAATTAACCAATCACTAGAAGGTATCCTTTTTTCGTCCTAATTGTTGTAACGTGCGAACTGATATTGCCTTTAATGCCCGGGCTTTTACTTAAAAAAAATTTCTTTTTATGAAAAATGACAAATAAAGAATTTGAATCACAAGTTTTTTATTGGGATTTTACTCTAAAAGTCATGAAAAAAATTAGCAGAAAATGACCAAAACAAGAAAATTAGAAAAAAAGAAAATTTTTCTACTAGAGAAATTTACAAAAAAATTGTTAAAAAATGGTTTAAAGGATGTTTCCTAGCCTATTAGATAAATTTTGTTTCTCAAAATGAATGAAATCACTGTAGTCTCCGCTTATTAAGGCCAGGATTAATAACCCCACTTGCTTAATAAGCTTAAAATTATCCGGTCCGGAATCGCTCCATTTATTTCCCCAATAACAAAGCCCGCTTTATAAACCAAAAACCTCGCTAAATAAGCCCCATTTTTTAAACATTTTGCGTGAAATTGGGAAAAACGCGTGGCAAATCACACTTCTTGGTCTTGCTTTTGACCGTTTCACTCTTGGTTGCGCTTCTGATCAAAAATTAAAGCCAGTGTCTTGAACAAGGTGCTCACTTCACATGCAACAGGGTATTTATGGGTTGGCGTTCCCATTAATTTTCTTTTAACCTCTCCACGAAATTGCTTAGAACACAAAAGAGAAATAGATAGGCAAAAAATAATTCCCGATATCTTGCTGAGCGCCAAGCAGAGAAGTAAACACCGATTTGAAAGCGCTTGGTATGATTGGGCATTGGAATTAAATTCAATGTTTGCAGACTGCTAAGCGGACGCTCTGACCACAACTCCTCGCCATTAGTGCATCAGGTTTTGATGAATTGTTATTCATTCTTACTTACAATAATACCATGGAGTTGGTTGGCAACGTTGTCGAGTAGGTTAGAGCGCTGTTTATGGCGGGAGATCAAACCTCACGATGATCACGTTGTATCCTTGTGTGATTTCTCGGGAATTTCCCAGCTTGGTTGCAGGCTTGTGATAGAAATACAATGAGCCAGCGGCACTAATAACCACAAAGCAAGTGCGAACACGAGATGTAAGCACAACCGCCAAAGTTTTATCACGACCAAAAAATTTAAATAAACAATACAGAAAAATGAGGCCCCAATAATTGCGTTGGAATAAAGATAAAAAGAAAGTGCAGAAAAAGTTTCTTGCCGAACAGAATAAGTGGAGAGATGTCTGAAGTAGAGTAACTGCACTTGCTGCACAAAGTTAATTTCTAAAGAGATAGCGTGTTCAAAAGAAGATGATGTCATATGAAGCAGAATTGAGAGCGACTACAGAGCGCGCAATAAAGAAGCAGAAAATCTTTATTAAAACTGAGGGTACTTGCATTTTGAAAAACTTAGAGTGGACAGTACGCCTCCAGTCAAAGAGAAAAACAAGTAAAAACCATAGACGAGAATTGGGAAGGTTGGTAGATGAAGTAGCAAAACCCATTTGGAGGAAAGTTGCTTAGGATGGGACTTTGCATAAGATGGGACTTCGCGATTTCTCAAATACAACAGTAAATGGCAATAAATCAATCATTTTAGATTTAACGCAGATACACGTGTTGGTGTTAGCTGAAATATTATTAGAATCAGTCTTAGTTCTAGGGTAGAAAGTTTAGTTTAAAAGATTTCAATCCTTAAAGTAAGTTTATTGCAAACTTCAATTGTTGTTCTAGAGCTTTTAAAAGAAAAGCACAAGTCTGCTTTTTTAGCTGGGAAACAGTTTGATAGCAATGTTTAACTTAAGGAAAGTTTTGATAATTTGGATTGAAGTGCTGACTGGAAGGTAAGACTAAATTTAAACATGACAATAGTTTCCCAAGATGGGAAACTCATCGTTCAGCTACAGATATTACGTGTGTACTGTGACAAAACAGTGTCATACTTAGCAAACTGCAGACAGTGACACTGTTTCGACCTATCAGGTCTTTTCCGTGCAGTTGGTGACCGACAAGAAGCTAGAGGCTTGTAATAAAGCATAGCTTACACTGCCACACTTGTGGGATCTATACTAGATTGATTTTGGTGGAAGGTCTGTCAGTACTCTGCGAAGCCCTATCACTCGTGAATGATTGGCGATTGTAGCAGGTGCACTAAGTCTAGCAACTGCTAGAACAATAGTGCTGTCACAGTTTAGTGGTCACAAGCTCTTATAGTAATTGTAACAGATCTTTTAATTCAGCGTGGGCCAAGTGCTGATTCTGTCACACGCCCGGTTGAAGCTCTTAGTCAACGCGTGTCAAGTCGCCTCCCTTCCTTGCCGCTGTTCTGTCAAGCGTACGCGTCTATTGCAACTCCTTTATTCCAAAATAAACGCGACAGCCACTCTGGCGACCCAAAGCGTACTCGAAAACGTTTCTAACTAATTAAGCTTCCAAGAACTTGACCCAAAAGTAGAGACAACTCGAATTCCTAATACTCTGTCGAGGGCAAGTAACACGGTCTTCCAACAACCAAACGGTGAAAACTGCCGTCTTTTAGCTGGCAACTCATAACGACAACTGACACAAAACCAATAAGCAAGTGTAATGCGGCGGTCTGGATGCAGCCTGAAAAGGCGAGATAAATTCCAAATTAAATTAGCTCGCTTGCTGTCAATGGTAGAGCGACGCAAGAGGCCAAGGCTTCAAAACTCGCACGCAGCGACACAATAAAACGCGCGTACAATATTTAACATTCTCCCCCCAAAATATACCACCGTAGGGAGGATATTTTCACAATAAATGCACAGTAACAACGCGCGACAACAAATTCAAAGGCGCAAATACCAAGGCACACATAAATAAGCAGCAAGGTAACAAACTTTCTTAGCGTAGGGCTAAGAAGTAGCAGAGGGCACAAGAAGACACAATTTACTGATAGGATGCTTGAGCTCGCTATGAGCTGTTTTGACAAGCACATTACGTACAAGACCTTTAGCATTGGGAAAGGTTTTAATTACTCGTCCTAACGGTCATTTATTTCTGGGGGTGTTCTCATCAACCAAGAGAACAATGTCCCCCAAGGCAAAATTTTGACGCACACACGACCACTTAGGTCGCGGATTAAGTAATGGCATATATTCCTTAACCCATTGTTCCCAGAACTTGTCGGCATAGTATTGTACGTTTCTCCATCTATTCAAGTAATGCGAGTCAGATCTCGATGTCCGTGTGGGGGGAAGACCAGAACCGGGACAAACCATTAACAAATCATTGGGAGTTAAAGGCTTATGTGATCCATCAACAAAGGATACGGGGGTTAAGGGCCTAGAGTTCAATACGTTCTCCACCTCGACTAGCAGCGTACTCAATGACTCATCTGTAAATACTGCTTGACCTGCAATGGAACCTAAAACTTTCCAAACTGAACGAATAAGCCTTTCCAAAACTACCCCGAAGTGGCTGGCAGTAGGAGTATTAAAATGCCAATCAATTTCTTTCTGCTGTAAGCATGCAGCGATGCGATGTTGATCCCAATCTTCTAACGCCTTACGGAGCTCTTTGTCATCTCCTACAAAATTAGTGCCGTTGTCTGAATAAATATGACTGACACATCCTCGCCGCCCCACAAATCGTCGCAGAGCAGATATAAAAGAGTCCGTGGACAGCGAATAGGCTAGCTCAAGATGGCCTGCTCTTGTTGTCATGCAGGTAAATACATCCATACCGCTTTACACGGCTCCTACCTTGCTTCACAGTGAAAGGCCCAAAGTAATCCACTCCAGTGTGAAAAAAGGGGGGAAGCGACACTTGCAATCGTGAAGACGGAACGTCTGCCATCAGTTGCTTCCCCTGCAGTGCGTTCTGCCGACTACAAACCACGCAATCATCAATTACTTTTCGTACAGCAGACGAACCTTTTAGAACCCAGTACTTCCCTTTCAGCAAACTCATTGTGTGCATTAAACCAGAATGGCCAGCTTGCTGGTGATACTGTTTTATCACTAACTTAGCAAAGTGACTCCGGCCAGGCAATATGCAAGGATGTCGGGCGTCATACCCAACAGAAGCATTCGACAAGCGGCCCCCAACTCTTAAAATGCCTTCCTTAATGAACGTGTTTAGATGCAACAGTTGCTTAGACGATGACCTTGCAGAAGGATCAAATGCTTCTGAAAACTCCTGACGCTGAGTATAACGCAGTAAACTCATCTCTGCTTGCTTAAACTCCTCAACGGCCAACTACTTTCTAAACACATGATGATCTCCGACTAATTTACCTTTTACCTTCAACCTCAAAAACACAAAATATCTTCTCCACCAACCGACAGCTCTTTTTAGTCGATACAAGGAAGAAAAGGCAGATATCAAGGCATTCGCAGGCAGCCTCTGCTCAGAACTGGTAGCATCCAGGACGGAAAAAACCCTTTCTCTTCTTTCATACAAAAGAAATTCCAATGGCAAATCTATTAACTTTGCCAGCTGGGGTGGCCATTGACTGGGTGGTTTGCTCAAAAAGGCCGGTCCGCACAACCAACTCGATGATTTTAACAGCTGAATTGTCGTCAGGCCCTTCGATAGACAGTCGGCAGGGTTCTGCTTCGATGGCACGTATCTCCAACTGTTGATCTCCGTATATCTCTCTATCTCAGCCATCCGGTTAGCTACAAAAACCGGAAATCTCTTGGTACAGTTGTAAATACCCTGAATGACAGCCGTGGAGTCGGAACAAAAGTAAGTGCTGCTGACTTGCAAGTCGATTAACTCAGCCTTTATGGTTTGATCTAACCGCACCGCTACGATAGCTGCAAAAAGTTCAAGTCAAGGGATGGTAGTTGTGAGTGATGGCGCCAGATGACACTTTCCCATAACAAACGTGCAATGAACATTAGCCCGTTCATCCTCAATGCGCAAATATGAAACTGCTCCATAGGCGATCGATGAAGCATCCGAGAAATGATGAAGTTCGTACTTAAGAGATCCAAACAATTTAGTCGGATTTATGCACCGACTCAACTGCAAATTTTCCAATTGATGTAATGACGCCAACCACGATTCCCAGCGCTTTGCTTCTACTTCCGTGATCTGTTCGTCCCACTCTATATTTTTTAGCTCTCTTAGCAATAGCTTTTGCTCCAACAATACTGGCGCGACCACACCCAGCGGATCAAAGAGGAAATGGGACATCGACAAAATACCTCTTCTTGTAAGAGGCTTGTCTGGTATCTTGACCTTAACGCATATATGATTAGTTTTCAAATCCCAGTTCAAACCCAGCACACGTTCACCAACTGATTCGTCCAATGGCAGTGGCCTTGATCCTCCCGAACACTCCTCCTCAGGTAGTTCCGCCAATACTTCTGGGCAATTAGATGCCTACTTTTTCAATCGGAAACCAGACTTAAGGAGCAACTGACGAAGCTCTGAAACCAGGGAGACAGCTTTCCCCTTCGAGTCAGCTGACACTAGGCAATCGTCTACGTAAAAGTTTCTACAAACAAGTTTAGAAACTCCACGAGAATTCCGAGCCAAACCTCCTCGCTGCCTCTCTCAAGCAAAATGCTGCGCAGCTAGGTGACGATGTGCACCCGAAAAGATGAACAGTCATTTGATAAACCTTTAGACTTCTGTTCATATTCCCATCAGGCCACCACAGGAACTTCAGTGACTCACAATCCTCGGGCTTCACTTTGACCTGATGGAACATAGCCTCTATGTCCGCAACCAATGCCACCTGATCCAAACGGAAGCGAAGCAACACTCCTACCAAAGAGTTGACCAGGTCAGGACCCTGCACAATAACTTTGTTTACGAGGTTCCCTGGTGCTCCGCCGCGCAGTCAAAAACGATTCTCAGCTTTCCAGGCTTGTTTGAATTTAGGACCGGAAAATGAGGTAAAAACCAAGTACGATCTGTAACGACTTCTACTTCCTCATTCACCACTTCTGCATGACCACAGTCAATATACTTCTGCATAGTTTCTACGTACTTCTGATGCAGACCTTTATCTTTGATCAATCTTCTTTTCAAGGAATTTAATCTCCTCTCGGCCCTGACACGGTTGTTAGGTAACTTCACATCTTCTGATCGCTATAGCAGTGGAAGCTGAAAGTGCCCGCTTATTAATTGTACCGAATCTTTCATTAGTTCATAAGCCTTGCGGTTTTCACGCGAACTTAGGACATCCAATCCTGAAGACAGAACCAACTTGTGTAGGGGTAAATTAAGCTCCTCTTCCGCAACCAGTGAAGAATGCAAGCACGGGTAACCCAATCTCTCGAAGCCTGATGTCAAGGATGACTCCACTTTGGGTCCAAACAACACCCAACCAAGCAAGGTTTTCACAGCGCTAGGAAATCCAGTGGGACCGAACCTACTCTCAAGTGGTCTAAAATCCCACCTTTTTGCTTGGTAGATCCCACCTTTTTGCTTGGTAGATCCTCAAACTTAATGCCACGCAAGTGCTCCAAATTGCTAAGAATATCATAGGGCGGAGGAGAAGAACCCTCTGCAGGAATTTCTTTTACGGTTACAACATCACGTAGTTCTAGACTCCTGTCGTCGCTCATTCTACTCACGATTATAGAAATCAATTCTCCATCAACCTCATCTACGCTGGCTCCTGATGAAAGTGTTTTTATGGGCAACCTGCATCTGGGCCCCCTAGCACCCACTTTTCTGGCTAAGTCTCGCACACAAAACGAACGCTCAGACCCGGAGTCTATCAGGGCATAAGTCAACACCTCTTTACTGCCTGATTTAACTCTTACTGGCACCGTCATCAAATAAGGTCTCTTATCCTTAACCGCAGCCAAGCCTTCCACAGCAGCACAACAAGAGCTTTCCGTTCGTTCCACCTCATGGCGATGCAGCAAGGTATGGTGCCGAGTATCATTACACCCTTCAATCATGCATCCTCGCGTAGATTTACAATCACGAATCCTGTGACCGCAGTCCAGACATCTAAAGCATCGATGTGATTTCCTTAAAAAGACTAATCGCTTGTACCTTGCTAACTGCTGAAAGTCCTTGCAATGAGCAAGCTTGTGATCTCCTTTGCAATAAGGGCAATGTTCTAGCAAGACCTTTTCTGGCGCGACACTAGCGCTGAACACACCAGCTTTCTTATTCGTAAGCGCAAGGGATTCGCGTTCCTTTCCTTTTGCGTAAAAAGCCTTTCCATACAAAGAGTTTACCTCTTCAGCTTCATTTTTAACAAATTGCACTAGCTCAGCAAATTTCGCTTGGTACCCTTTATGCTTAAGAAACTCAAATGCCCACTTTATCCATCCCTTTCTAGTCTCCGCAAAAAGCTTCTCCGTTAATCGCTGTATGGTTCCCAGAGAATTCAGTGACGCAAAATCCCCCAAGTCCTGTAGCAAAATCAAGCTTTTCTCCATGAGAACGGAAAAGGCTTTTATACAGTCTGGATCTCTCGACTTCAAAACGGGATAACTCAGCAGTCTTTTTTCACAGGAATAGGCGACAATATGAGGTTGACCATAGTCGCTAAAGAGGCTCTCATATGCCAATCGACATCCAGCCTCTAGATTCTGGGAAAAATGCTCTAAATTCTTACGAACTCGCGGAGAGCAATGCTGCAGTAAGTACACCAATCGCGCCGCATCTGTCGGCATTCTTTGAGCTATACGAGTCTCAAAACTGCGAATAAATGTCCAGTACGACAAAGGGTCTCCATCGAATATCGGAATCTCGGGTCGGGGTGGAGGGTAATCATGCACGACAGGCGAAGAAGCATAGGAACGTCTTTGTGGGGCTCCATATCTTCTACCATCTACACTCTCGACTTTCCTTCGTTCAGTTTCATTTTCATACTCCACTTCCTGCCCTAAGGGAAGTCTTTCCAGATGATTTACATCCAAAACTTTGGGCTCAGTGTAACCTTCTCTAATCCAAGGATACTAGTTACAAAGCTTGCTCGAAACCTTTACTTCATTTTCCTTAGATCTAAAACCAGTCTGAATCCTAACACTAGGCGCAGTACCAACTTCCACCTTGCCTTCATATTGTAACCTTCTTTTGGAAAAAGCGGAATTAGTATGTTCCTTTTCGTGCCTTTCTTTATAAACGGCAGCAGGTATCAAAGAGTTTTCACAAAAGGAATTTTTAACTTGGGCGCTTTCAAATCTTTGATCTCCATTAAGGCCCCATTTTTGACGTTAAGAAAACTTATTACACTTGACTCTTTCACTCCCCCAGTCAGGCCTTTTGGCAGTGGAAAATACAGGATTTTCTGATTCTGACAATTCCTCCCAAGCTTTAACTTCTAAGGCAGCCATCCTTATTTCTACCTCTCTTTGTCGTTTTTTATGTTCTTGGTCAATAGTCCTCTGAAGATTGCTTACACTTTGTTGTGCCAATTCTACCTCTCGCCTGGCGCGTTCAATCTTTTGTCAGTCTATTTCAAAGTGTTGAAACCTCTCCTCATCAAGCTGCTTAGCAAAGGTGGCCAACCTGAGCTTAACTTGACCTTCTTTCTTTTTTAAGCTGGCGACACTAGAGGTGATAGAGCAGGTATCAGAGGGGGCTCTGCCAGAAGGGGCACTACACCGGTCTATGTCGGGCACATCACAGGCCGTTTTATAACTGCAACCCTCGTTAGCTTTGGAAAGCCACGCAGTGACTCGATTGTCAAACTACTGTTTAGCTACGACGACATTTTGTTTTATGGCATCAGTGCCAGGGATTAGCTCCTTATCGGACAAAGCAACACAGTCAACCATTAACCTATTAAAATCATAATTGATATCACTGACTAATGTTTCGACGATCTTAGCATTTTCAACATTTAGCATAAGCCCCTCAACTATTAGATCAGAGACGTAGCAGCCGCCCCCCAAACCCCCCAATTGGGGGGGCCCAGGCCAACTTTGGGGGCCCAAGTTAGTCTGAAATTGCTTTTTGGCTACGTGACTATTTTCAGTTCAGCAGACTTGTTTACAACCGATTTAAACTGTAGGAAGAAATTGGCTTGTGACATCATAAGTGAATGCGACGTCATTTTATCTCGCAGAATCTAGAATATTTCGATTGATTTTCTGGTAGAATCTTGAATATTCGATTGACGTAACAATGCCGTTGTTACGCAACAATCATAGAATGGTCTGGCATTCTGTTTGGCTATAAATACCGGGACAATATATATACACTGCAGAGTGCAGATAAAGTATTTTATTGGCATTGTATAGAATGAAACGTTCAAAAAGTGGTGCTCAAAAGAGAAAAGAAGCAGCCACTGCTCGAGATGCTGTAGCGAAATTGCCCAAGATGACAGATTTTTTCAAGATTACTGAGCAGAGTAGACCTGGCACTAGTACCGAGAGGGATGAAGAAAACTATAGTGTACAAGAAAAAGAAGACTATGACGATCAGCATCAAAGTGATTGTGAATTTCCAGAAAATGTAAGTTGTGATTTACCTGCCAATACGCAACCTTCAATATCAAAAATAACTGAATCTCAATTTACCCCTATCCCTGATGACCCATGTAAATGGCCTGAAAGTATTTCTGATGCTCAACGATGTGATATAGTAAAGCGTGGACCACATCAACTAATAATGAATTTTCCATATAATAACACAACTCCAAGGCGACGTTTTTCCTCCAACCATTATAAACGTGTGTTACCTAATGGTGAAAGTGTTTCACGGTCGTGGCTAGTTTATTGTGGGGAATCAGATCAAGTTTTTTGCTTTTGTTGTAAGCTATTTGGAAAAACACTAAGCCCCTTTTGTAGTGGTATAAATACATGGGAGGGTTTTTCGAAAAAACTGAAAGACCATGAAAACGGCATTTCCCACCAAGAATGCTGCAGTCAATGGATGTTGCTAGCTGAAGGGATAAGAAATTCATCCACTATCGACAAACGCGAGATGAATATTTTTTTCAATGAAAGACGTTTTTGGAGAAACGTTTTAGAGAGACTTATCGACATTGCCTTGTTTCTATCGGAAAGGAATCTTGCTTTTAGAGGATCTGAAGAAGTCTTAGGATCTCCTCACAATGGAAATTTTCTGGGTATATTTGAGCTTTTGGCAAGAAGAGATCCGATCCTAAAAGAGCTTCAAGACAGAATCAAGAATAAAAACACTAAAGATCACTATTTGAGTCCTACCATACAAAATGAACTAATTGAATTGCTAGAGACAGAAGTTGAAAAAGAAAATTTACAGCAATTGAAATTGGCAAAATATTTTTCTATAATTTTGGACTGCACTCCAGATATGTCACATCATGAACAAATGTCTGTCATTCTCCGTTATGTACTATGTAATGAAGAAGCTGCTGTTGTTAAAGAAACATTTTTTGGCTACTTGAGAATAAGTGACAGTACTGGGAAAGGCTTGTTGGACGCTTTCTTAGAAAAAGCGACCGAACTGCAACTCGAATTGTCTGATTGTCGAGGTCAGTCATATGATAATGGTGCTAACATGAAAGGAAAACATTCTGGGGTCCAAGCAAGAATGCTAGACATCAATCCCAAAGCTGTTTACGTGCCCTGTGCAAACCATACCCTTAACTTAGTTGTTGTTGACAGTGCTAATTCATCGACGGAAGCATTGACATTTTTTGGAGTACTTACAAGGTTGTATGTGCTGTTTTCTTCCTCTGCTCAGCGTTGGGAAATTTTGAAGAAACATGTGGAGCTGTCCATAAAGTCACAATCTGATACTCGTTGGGAAAGCAGAATTAAATGCATCAAACCTCTTCGATACAATTTAAAAGAGGTGTTGCTGGCACTGAAAGACTTGGAAGCCATTTCCATAGAAAGAAAAGATGGAAGAGCTGCCTCAGAAACAAAATCGTTGATAGCTCATTTATCAAAATGGAGTTTTCTTTTGTCGATGTTTATTTGGTATGATATCCTATTCCAAGTCAATAAAGCAAGCAAGATTCTTCAATCGTATGGAGTCTCCCTTCATACAATGGAAACGGAAATCCAGGCAACTGAAAAGTTTTTGCAAAACTATCGCACAACGGGTTATGACAGTGCCGCAACATCTGCTGTTGAAATAGCACAGGAATTGGATATTGATCCTTCTTTTCCTCCGTCAAGAAGTGGAAAGAAAAGAAGATTGTTTGATTACCAAGGTGAAGAGGAACAACGAGCTACTCCTAAACTGAAATTTAAAAGCAACTTTTTCTATCCATTAGTAGACCAGGCTATTATGTCAATAAAGGAGCGCTTTAATTTGTTACGTGAGGTTTCTTCCGCCTTTTCGTTTTTGTACACACGAGACAAACTTTTGCTTGTGCAACAAGAAAATGCTCTTCTTACTTGCTGTAAAGAGTTCCAAAAAAAGTTCGATGACATTGATTCTGATGAAATGAGCTCTGAGCTACAGCGGTTTGTTTTAATTTTACAAAAAAAACGCAATCTCAATACGGCTCAAGACTTTCTGAACTATCTTCTAAAGACTCATTTATTTGAATTGTATCCGAATGTGTACATCGCACTTCGAATCTTATTAACTTGCCCCGTGACTGTTGCCAGCGCTGAAAGAAGCTTCAGCAAATTGAAACTGATCAAAACTTTTAATAGAACGTCTATGACAGACAGTAGACTATCTTCATTAGCCATGTTGTCAATCGAAAATGACTGCGCCCGATCTCTTGATTATGACAATGTCATAACAGCATTTGCGAACAAAAAGGTTCGCTCCAGACTATTTAAATGATACTGTGTTTTTATAACTTTTTCATGTTTTTCAGTGTCATTGCTTTCGTTTCGCAGTGTCTGCATAAATGTCCTACTGAACTCTGGCATCGGTGCCGAATTTTTTATGACTTGCACCTTCGGTATCGGCATGCTTTATTCTGACATTAGCCTGTTTACTTATGTACAAATTGTGGTGTATTTTCTTAATGCAGCTTTTCAATTTTACACCTCTAAAGTGATATGACCTGTGCGCAGGGGCTCTTGCACTTACTTTGGGGGGGGGGGGGCCCGAAGTTGGAGTGCTACGGGACTGCTAGGATACTACTTGCTCTTGTTAATATTCTATATGTCCCATATTGCGAAACTGTATTTTCCCAAGATGAGAGAGAAACCAAGACTTTATTTGCTTATCACATTAGTAAAAATCAGTTTACGGGATTTAAATTTTTGCAAAATGATTATATTATAAGCACAAAACGTTTCTGCGGTAAAAAGTTTATATTCGAGGTTGGCGAGTAGCAACAAATTGAAAAAATTGTTCCATCTCGGGCGGCCTTTTTCTCTTACGAATTTTTATTGTCTCGTTGCCTGGGAAAAACGTTTTTACCCTAATGCTTTACTGGCTGAAAAGTAAAGATGAAGAGTTGATGCCAAATACTTCAAAACGCGTGACAAAGAAGTAGCGAGATAAAAAAAGAAACAAAGGTCAAAACGATTGAGAGTGGAAAAAATAAAAGCAGAGAAAAAGTGACCGGAGATGATGTTGATGCCGGTACCATGCGGTAGAGAGCTATGGAGTTGAGCAGTTTTCAACAAAATAATTGGTTGCCGAAATGGAAAAGTTGACATGAGTGCGACAATATCGTGAATAACATGAGTGATTGGTAATAAATCAATAACTTATTTTTTTGCAAAACAATTACGAAGGTTTGTTATTTAGTTTTGAAAAACAACATACATGCATGCATCTTTCACGTTTTTTGTTACTGAACTCATTTTCTGTGATTCAAAACTTGGTGTCGTATATAATCGCTATTCTCTCCCGTTATAAAATGCTTTTGATTTTGTTTAATTTTTTTCGATTTGTTGATATAGATATATGATAACTCTTTTCTATTCCATTCAATGTCGATTTCAAACCCTGCTTTGATTATTATCAATGCAGAATTGTTATCAATGCAGTTACAGCTATTAAGTGTACAAGTTCAAGTAGTCATAATTTTTGTTTTCACATCTGAAACAAAATTTTCACCACCAAAATCAGCTAAAAACTTGACATTAAAAAAACCAAAAACAATAATTTATAAATGCCATTTGTCGTGCAGTAGAATGATTCATGCAAGTTGTATAAAAACTGCTTCAATAATCACGATATTCGACTTTAAAAAACAAATTTGTCTCATAGTTCCCACATCTCCCTTATAATTTGCTCATTTTATCAAGAAGATTATCCTTAACTACGAATTTAAGCCGTTTAAGCACTTAATGAAACGAACTGATAAAGGTTTGCACCAATCAACAACCGCCTGAACGTGGCGGTGCGGTTCCCGGCCCCGTTTGAATTGGGTCAAAATGGCTGTTGGCCTTTCCGAGGGTCCCAGTTACCCCGGGCACTCTCCTTTATTTTTTCGCTATGCTGCCCCCTGAACAACCGCAGAAGGGCAGCACACAGCCTCTTCGTAGTCGGTCGCTTGTTTTCTCTTTTTCTTTTCTCCTGCTCCTCTCTTTCCCTTCTTCGTCTCCTCATTCTCCTCCTTCTCTTGATGAGCGGTAACGTTAATCTCAACCTTGGTCCTATCTTTCCTTGCACTGTGTGCGCTGGAAATGCGACCTGGCGGGGCAAGTCAGTGCAATGCTGCGCTTGCTCCAAATAGATCCATCTTAGGTGATCACAACTTTCCCTCTCCAAATTCAGAGCTCTTGGCAGGTCTCACTCTTGGAGCTGCCCCCCTGCCGAATCACTGTGACTCCCTCCTCAGACTCCGCCGACATGTATACCTCCACTGTGCAATCTAGCCCCGCCTCTGGTAATGCTGCACTCTCGCCCCACCCTCGTCTCCAAAACTCTTATCTCCCATCTGCCCATTATATATCTTTACCCTCTGCCCCCCCACCACCGTCCCTTGCTCCTGGCTTTCCTTCTGCGCCTCCTGTCTCCACACCCCCCTGACTCTTTCAGGGTTCTTCAATGGAACGCTGGAGGTCTTCGAGCCAGGAGCACTGAACTACTTCACTTTCTTTCCTCCCGTCCTGTCGACCTTATCTGCATTCAGGAATCCAATCTTAACTCCTCTTCCTCTTTCCTCTTTCCGGATTCCTGAATTCTCTGCTCTGCGTTCTGATCGTACCCACTCCCGATCTGGCATTTTCTCTTCTGATACCACGCACGCTAGCGGCGGCATTGTCATTTTCGTCAGGCAGGGCCTATATTTTTCTGAACTTTCTACCTCCTCTCTTTCTTTGCTTGATACCTACTCTGATTATGTAGGGATTAACATCTCTCTAAACAACTCGTCCTGGCTCTCTTTTCTTAATGTATACATCCCCCCTATTTACTCTTCCCCAACGGATGGCCGAACCGATTTTTTTCTCCCTCCATTCTTTCCTCCTCCAGAAATCTCTTCATTCTGGGGATTGCCATCATCCCCTTTGGGACTCAAGAGTTACTTCCGACCCCCGTGGGGAAGAAATATTCGACTGGGTCATCTTTCCTGACCTCCTACCCCTCAATGACCCTGGCACACCCACCCTTCTCCATCGCTCCTCTGGCAGTCGCTCCTCTCCTGACATCTCCTTTGCCTCCTCTTCTCTTGCCCTTTCTTGCTCATAGGAGGTGCTACAGAATATGGGTTCTGACCACCTACCAATTCTTCTATCTATCCCTCTCCCTCTGGTCTTTCGCCCCAACGAGCGCTCCCCCCCCTTCCTTCAATTTTCAGAAAGCTTGCTGGGATGGATTTGCCTCCTACATTGACTCTCACTGTCCTTCAGCAGAGGAATACTCATCTCTTCCTCTTTCTTCTGCTGCTACTCTCTTTACCTCTCTGGCACTGAATGCGCCCAAATCTTCCATTCCTTTCGGCCGCATCAAACGCCCTCCTAAAGCCTGGTGGTCTGCTGAGGCGGAAAGTGCGGTTAGTGAAAGACGCAAGGCTTTCTCTGCCGCTCACAGAAGTGATGAAGATCGCCAGGCTTACATCTCTGCTTCTCGACGCGCCTTGTCAGTCATCGCCAAGGCCAAGGCTGAGGCATGGCAGACAACTTGCTCTTCTCTTTCACCTAAATCTAACCCTAAATCTGTACACCCTCTCCTTCGCTCTATCGCTAGCTCATCTTCCTCGTCTTCCTTCTCTCCTAACTTCTCCAACTGTTCTTCTCCCGGGGAATCGGCTTCGGTCTATGCCGCTTACCTGAGATCCCACTTTTCCATTTCTCAGCCAAAAGTTCTGCGTAACAGAGCCAGAGGCTACCTCTTTGAGCTATGCCGAGCCAAGTGCCCTGTGGAGTCTCACTCGTCCTTGTGTTCTCCTTTCACTCTCGATGAATTTCAAGCGGCTGCCTCCAACCTTTCCTTCTCCAACGCCACTAGTCCAGACAAAGTTGCCTATCCCATGCTAAAGCACCTTCCTCGCTCTGGCATAAATTTTCTTCTTCACATCTTCAATCTCTTCTGGTCTTCGCATTCCTTTCCCTCTATCAGGAAGACATCTTCCATTATTCCCATACACAAGATGGGAAAGTCTCTCGACTCTTCTGCTTCCTTCCGGCCTATTTCTCTTACCTCCTGCGTATCAAAGCTTATTAAACGCATCATTCTATCCCGTCTACTCTTCTTTCTGGAATCTAATTCCATTCTCTCTCCCCGCCAGGCTGGTTTCCGCTCTGGACGGTCTGCACTTGATCAAATTCTGTACCTTTCTCGGTCCATTTCGGATGGGTTTAACAAACCCAGGCCGCGCTCTAGAACGATTCTCTCTACTATCGATTTCTCTAAAGCTTTTGACTCTGTCTGGCATCCCGCTCTTTTCCATAAACTCATTTCGGCTGGTCTCCCTGCTTGCTTTGCTCGTTGGACTCAATCTTTCCTTTCTGATAGACGCGCTTGTGTGGTTTTTCAAAATCACAAAAGCCGTTCCTTTCGAGTCCGTCGAGGTGTTCCGCAAGGATCCGTTCTTGGCCCTGTACTTTTCTCTCTCTTCATTAATGATCTTCCGGCCTCTCTGCCTTCTTCCGTCAGCTGCTCTCTTTACGCTGACGATCTGGCCATTTGGTCCTACTCCCCCTCGGTCCCCACTGAGGTGGAGGCCACACAAGGAGCTCTGATTCGCTTGGAGCGCTGGTCTGAGTACTGGTGCCTTCCTCTCAATGCAGGCAAATGTGAGGCGTCCTTCTTCTCAGTGGATCCCCACCAGGCTAATCTCCAGCCCAACCTCTTCCAACTCGGCTCCCGCATCCGTTTCAATCCCACTCCAACTTTTCTTGGGGTCACCTTCGACCGCACTCTTTCCTTTTCTAAGAATGTACCTTCGCTGAAGGCCAAGTTTTTCCCACATCTCAAGGCCTTACGCTGTATCTCTGCTTCCTCATGGGGACCCTCTAAGGAGTCTCTCTCTCTTCTGTACAAATCTTTTCTTCGGCCCCTTCTCACTTACGCTTCACCCGGATGGTTTCCTTTTCTAGGCGTCACCAATTTCACCAAATTGCAACGCCTCCACCAAGCGGCCAGTCGCGCCATCACCGACTGCCTCTCGTCCTCCCCTATCCCACTTTTTCTCTCCGAGGCTTCTTTACCTCCCTCACGAGTCACCCTGACCCATTTCACCCTTTTTTTCTTATGAGCGGGCTCTTTGTCTCCACCTCCTTTCCCATCTCAGGTTTGGCCAGTCTAGGAGTGAGGCCAAGACTCTGCAGATCGTCCTGGAGAGATCTTGCGTCCACTCACCCGCTCATGCATTCTTCTACTTGTTCTAAGGAGGCTCTTGTTGCTTGGCCTCCCTTTCCTCCTTGGAATCTGCCTTCGTTCATGGTGAAGTCCACCCTTTCCGCCCCATGTTCTCGCTCTGATCCCCCTCTTTCTCGCCAAGGTGCGGCTCTCGCCCACTTTGACTCACTCCCCCATCATGATCTGGTGCTTTGGACAGACGGCTCTGGTCCTTTTCCTTTTGGCTAGGGCGGCTCCGGCGTTCTTGCCAACTGCTCTCTCTCTCTGTGGTACTGAGGCCACTCTTTCCCTTTCGGCAGGCCCAGTATGCTCAAGTTTTTCCGCTGAAGCCTGCGTCATTCTGCAAGCTCTTTGCTGGTCTCGGCAGCACCATAAAGTCTGCCATTTTTCTTCTCTTCTCCTTCTATCTGACTCTCGTTCTGTCCTCGCCACCCTGTTCTCTCCTCCATCTTTTCTCTCATCTCAAACTTTGTGGCAGATCTTGCAGAAACTGTCTTCTCTCTCCTTCTGTTCTATTAGACTACATTGGGTCCCCGGACACTCGTTTCTCCCGGGAAACGACGCGGCTGATAAGCTGGCCAGACGGGGTGCGGTACTTGCGCCCTCCGCAACCCCTTGTAGTCTCTCTCGTCTTATTTCTCGTATCCACTCTCGTCTTATCTCGGACTTGAGGCGTACTGTCTCATCGAAATTCTTTGACACACAGGTTTCCTCGATTTCCACCGAGGAACTTGTGCTCCCTCGTCATGCTCGCTGTGTCCTCTCTCGTCCTCGCTGCAACGGACACAGCCTTCTTTTAGGTTCTTATCTCTCTAGGATTGGCAGCATCGAGAATCCTTCTAGCAGCGCCTGTGGACACTCGTCCCTGGACACCTTTCATCTCATTCTGCACTGTCCAACTACGGGCTCTTTGCGCCACTCATTCTTTGGCGACTCTCTGTCTCTTTACAACCTCTGGTCCAGATCCTAGAAAGTTGCCCGGCTTCTGGGGCTCCATGGTCTTCCGTCATGCCCCCATCCCTCGGAAGGGGTCGGGTAAACAACAACAACAACAACAACTGATAAAGGTTGCACAATTTTTAGCTGTTTGTAAGTAAGCGCAATATTGATTTGACAGTAGAAAGGCGGGCCTAGGTATTAGGTGCTAAGTTACCACTTTCGGTGCGTCGTGTTTTCGAAACGTCATGCCTGCGAGGCGGCAGTTTTTACTTGTAGGTGCGCCGCGCGATGTGTTGTTCCGATAAACCGCTCAAAGCAATATTTTCTAATTTGCGTGCCTGTTTTACCGGCGTATTCACAAGGTTTGGACAAATACAAACACTGCAAACTATTCATTAGCAAACTTAGTTCATGAAAAGACAAAATCACGAGTATATAAACAATCAAACACGTGGGAAAATCAAAAATATTTATTGTTTCTGAGAATCAGGTTGTCAATTATTTCTTTGCATGGTATTCTGACCCTATTGTTATAACAAAGCATTGTGATATGCGCTAAACGTGCGTCGATTATGCATAAAATAGAAAGACGTAGATTTACTCCCTGTAGAAGCATTTGAATTGATGCCCGCATCCAACCAATGAAATTTTTTTTCGGACATAAATCTAGGTCTTTTCCCACCCAACGTATTGTTTCTAAAGACGTAGAATTACGTCCTTCCGCAGCGAAAGTGTTAATAAAATTCAAAGTTTAAGGAAATTCAACAGAAAGAAAAGAGTTTGTCTTTGTCTCTGTTTAAAATTGCATCTAAAAATAGGAATTTTTCGTTTAATAACGGTTTCTTTGGCTAATCTGGTAATTGAAAGCAAGACATTTGGAAGAAACATATCCGCTTTCGCTTTTGGCCAGAACCAAGACACATAGGTGCAGCTAAGAAAATTGGCAACAAAAATAGCATCGCAAGAAGGTTTATTGAGTGGTAAATTGTGATGCAAGCCTACCATTAAATAACATACTTCTGCGATCGTAAAATGACCGCTCTTACAGCAACACCCACAACTTTGACTTTGTGCCCTTACATTTTGTTAAATGAAATGGATAAAATTGTAAATTGATTTAGCGTTTGTAAATAGGACCCGTCTTAATCACTGGTATTTTGATCGCGATTGGGTGCATTCAGACAATGACTCTCACTTGTACCAAATTTGTTTTACTGCACTCAAAAGTGCTCTTTGGGTGAAGTTATTGCAACCGGCTAAGCAGAGCCGGCCAGTAAATTATTGGCCTATTTGTCAAAATATTGTGTTTTCAATTTGAAGATAAACAGTATAACACAAGTCAGAGAATCAATTTTTATTAACACGGTTAATAGAATTCCAGATTTTTAACACCACGACATTTCATTGATCTTTGATAAAGATCAATTTTGAAACAAAGAAAGTAATTAAGTGAATGTCAACTGTTTTTTGATTGAATGTAATAGGTCAATGTAACGTAATCTATAGATGAACATGGCGTCAATTTCGTTTCATATACATGTACGAAAATGTACACCAGCCGGCGACGGCCGACAGTGCTGACTGTCCGTTATATCAAGTCAGAAATATCAGCCAAACCGGCTCCGCAGATTTTACCCAAACATCATTTCTGAGACCAGTAAAAATAAATTGATATAAAGGGGAGCAACGCCCCTATGTATCCAATTTTGATCTTCGTACCGGTACTTTGAATCAAAAGTGGTCTTGCTCACAAACTATCTGCCATTTCACCAATCTTTATTCCGTCCTTCCAATAAATATGGAGGCACAAAGTCAAAGTTGGGGGCAGGAAGCACTGTATTGGTTTTTTACGATTGCAAAAGTAAGTTATTAGATGGTACATTCATTTTACAACTTGGTGCAACCCCCTCAAAACAATATTTGTTACGGCAAGTTTCTTGGCTGCATCCATGTGCGTAGATTCCGCAACATAGAAAAAAAGAAGACATATCTCAGTGGCGGATTTCAGGGAAATTTCAGGGATGCAATTCTACCATCATCATTTTATAGCCTTTTTTTTGTAAACTAATATGTTTGTATTTGCTTTAAAAAAAAATTTTGTTCAAAAATTTCAATCTAGAAAAACTTGATCTTCAAACAAAGGTCATGATCTGCATGATAATGGGTCAATTCACCCTTTTTACTTTCCCCACCAAAAGTTTTTAGATCCTCTAATGCTATACCTGGTGCTTCTGATCACTGGTTGGTCTAAAAAACATTTCTAAGAAAAAATTTTCTTCCATCATTACCACTGTATATTTATTTTGGTGATTGTGATTTTACGCAGTGGTGTAAAAATATTGATTTATATTTTTGCTGTTGATCTTCAATTAAACTTTGAACTTGATGAATTGTAACCGTAATGCCCACTCCCTGTTAATAAATTGAAACTGTGCCTATTTACTAACAACTACTAATTTCATAAACTCATGCGTTTAGTTGACTAAGCACATATGGGCGCAAATTTAAAGTTGTCAGCGGATGCCGAAGTGATGGATGTATTTACAGGAATTATTGAGCTTTGAATAATAGGCCAACCACTTAAAGCATATTTTTAAAGATTTAAGCTTTTGGCTGCGCGTATGTTCTTTGGCTCCGGCACAAACGCAGCCAGGGAAGGGTGAAGTGACCGAGAGCCTCTAGTCCAGCAAGTACAATTTAATTCTGACGACAGGTTAGATTATGGCTTGTGTTGGCAAATCTATCGAACAGGTTGATTTTGTGCTAAACAACGGGATAAGTTTTTGCAAGTCCTGCAACTTATTATTTTATCACCCGGCAATTAAATTTGTTCCACCATGCGATAAAAATGTTTTGTGAGTGCTCAGGCTCGCGACGTGACTCTACTTCAAAGATTTTTTGGCATGGAGTTCACCTGCAGTTTAGTTTTTGCATAATTTTTCTTCATGCCATTGCATCATCAAACAGCGAGGTTTAAATCAGTTCGTTACTACTGTAATATCATTGTATTAAAACAGGTGGCATATCAGAAGCATACATTTTTACGTTTGCTGTCAAAATGAGAGTGAATAATAAGTACTGTTGCTGTTTGCAGCTATTTTTACTAAGGTGGTACCAGACAACATTATGATTACGCTAAACATCATGTCGAAACAACGCTTTTTTGAAGTATTCAAACAAAAAAGGAAAAAAAAGCATTAATAGAAACCAGCTTAATTGGTTGTAGCATTGTACAACGGCTTAGATTGTTAAAGAATTATTGTTGTTATTGGGAGCATCTTCGTAATATCTTGTGAAAAATCTTTCAATCGCATTTTTTCGGTCAGTGCTTGTTTACAAAATGAAAAACAACTTTATCAATCAATCGTTAATTGTGACGTCTTCTTAGTTCAAAAAACGGTAAAATTTCTTGAATTTAATAAGTTGGGCGCTGGGATTCATTTAAGCAAAAACCCATTTTCTTCCGTCAAGGAATGCAAAGGTTTGAAAAGTTTATCTTCATATGTCATTATAAATACATGAACCTCTTTTTGAAAATTACCATGATGAAAATCATTCGTGCCGAGTTTCATGTTTGCACCTCCTGTGTTTTCGAAGGAGTTAAAGCACACACAGGCGGACAGAATTGCGCTTTATTGTGTAGATCAGCGTTTCTTCATTTTCTTACCTTCGCCTAACATTCAAAACACTTTACATTTTTCAAGAAACCCGTGCGCAAAAACAAAATTATGTATCATACTTTTCTCATTTTATTTTCATCTTAGTTCACTCGGTAAATACCATGATATACGTTCTTAATTTTTGTAGTTAACGGTATGGCGTATATGAAATTGAATTTAAATGTCAAAATTTCAATAGCTTATCTTTCTTATTCCCACATAAATTTTAGGGTACTTTTGCGGAACCTTAGGGTTTCGGAAAATCCTATTCCCAAACGCTGGTATAAATGAATATTGCAATTTTGTAATTTGTGAATTTCTTATAGTTTTGAAATGTTGCACTTACACAAAGAGGAGTTCCAGACTTTCTCCATCTACTCTCACCAGTAACTTTGTTTGGTATATTTTGAAGAATACGTAGACTTTTCATTCAAGATTTGTGAGCTGAATCCTGAACTAATATATCACATAGAACGTGAAAATGAAAGATATAATAATTTCGTTATAGAAGGCAATTGATACCAAGATAAGAGCTTGGTTTGTCGAAAACACTTACAGCTCGCAAAGCTTACAACGGAAGGTGATTGAGATGCTGAAGAAACGAAAATTTGTAATCTAAAATTTTTCTAGAGCCATTGCTTTCAACAAAAATATAAACCACAAAACGTTTTGTCATCGTAAACAAATAAGAAGATAGTAATCAACGTATACAAAGGAAAATAGCAAGATCATATGAAAGGAAGTACGAAGTAAAAAGAAGTAATGACTTGCAATAACACAACCTACAAAGAAAGGTATTGAATAGCTTAAAACATTCTTTAATCAGTGATAATATCAAAAGCAATGGCGTAAAATTTCCTTCTATACAAGAGAGTTGAACTCAGGAAAATACCTCTTTTTGCTGGAGATCGAGTTGTTTAGAATAAATTTTTTGCCAATATTTGGCTGTATTGCTACTTTTTTCGACATTTTTTACCCATGTTTCAAATTTCTGGGAAAATATAACAACAAACTTTAGGGATAAAAACTCTATTTTTATGCCTTTAAATAAATGTTTGATTGTGTTGCAGATATACGATCATGAAAAGACAAAGAATGGATGTCCCGATTACTAAACGGCTGTTGTGTATACATTTTAACTTACTCAGTTGCAGAAAAATTAAGTTTCCTTACACCACCACTGTTGTTATTTGTTTCATTCTTTCAAGCAATATCTCTCTCTTCAACATAATATCAGCAATACAATAGAAATAATTGAAAATACAACAGCAATGCTGAGACAAATGATGGAAGTAAACGGATTGAAAGAAGGCAATTGTGTCGTTGAAAATGTGGCCGGCATTTGGGTAAATGATGATTGATCAACCACAATAATTTGAAACGGTATTTTTGTTTCGCCAAATCCATTTGAGTGTAGAACCAGTTCATAAACTCCAGCAAATTTCTTGTTTACCTGAAACAGTAAATCTTGTGATTCTTTAGCGTTGCTAATGCAAAGTGTATCATGCCTACCACTAATCATGCAGACTACAAACTGCCTGATATTGCATTCGATTACAGATAACGAGCGAGATTTTAATCTCTATTTTTCCGAGGATATAGTATATTACGTACTAATTACGAAGTAATTATTCGTTGTGAGTGTGGCATAGGCCTTACACCTACATGCTTATTGTAAGTGTTTGAAAACACAATTACCTTCTCTGCGATTAAAGCAAAGTACTGTTGAGTTGATGTTGTTCTAACGAGGTAGTTTACATCATTTGAATCGGTGATGTCCGTTCCTGAGTAAGAAAGTTACAAAGTAACAGTTTTCATATGCAATACGATGTAAATACTTATTTTAAACTCTATCTGTCAAAACATATAAGCTATGAGCTACACATACTATCCAAACAAATAAATTACCATTAAATAAAATAGATCTGAATTGCGCCTCGGGATTGGCTTGAAATGAAAATTTACAAGTTGCAGAAGCATCCACCAGCCAAGTACACTTTTGTTGTGAAGCTGCGTAAGGACGATCTGAAATAGTGATTTAAGAACAAGTTCAACTGGTATGGATACATTGCACAAGGTGGGATTTTTGTGCGTAAAAGTACAAAAACAATGCATAAAACTCAATAAAAATAGTTGACATATTATGTAGTAGCCTAAAAATTGTTTGCTTCTTTTGAAAGTAAGATTCATGTTTTTACTTTATATTGTTCTTTCTCTACACTTACACAAAACATTGATGAAACGTTGCTGAGATCGACCAGACGATTGATCAACAAGTTCTACGTAAGGAGATTGAACTTGACAGAAAACTGATTGATTTTGCATTGTTTTCTGTACGTTCATGATAGTAAATGTTCCATTCTAAAACAATGGATTATCAAACACCACGAAATATGATACTTTCTATAGTTTCCGAATACCAAAGCAGTGAGCAATAAATGGTTTAATTCGCTCGACTATGTAAAAACTACCATAAATAAGCACTGTGTGTAGCGGTCTGGCAGACATCGGTGTCAAAACATTGCGCATACAATAACGACTGGTATTTCTATAATAATAACTACAAGTTTTAATTTTCCTTTTTTGATTATTTCCAAACGCGAAGTGGTATAATGGTTAAAGCGTCCACGTTGCAAGCGGTCGACTTGGGTTTGAACACCATGTCGGATCATCGCATGGCCTTAAAAATGAAAATGACTTTTAAAAGCTTCACTGCTTTGCTTTCTGCACAAATAGATTAGCGTGGTGAAAGTAAACATGCAATCTTATTTGAAAAGTTAATATTTACGGCAATGCTTCCCAAAATGTTGTGTAAGCCACCGAACATGATCAGAAGTCTAGGACTGTTAGAAATTACAACCCAGACAGTAGGCAGAGCAACACTTTGTATTGTGTCGGGGAGTTGAACATATTTTTGTTTTAAAGCAAATTGTTTGAATGAATTTTTGAAGATCAAGGATTTAAAAACCAAAGGAACTGCCTAAGAACACCATTCACAATTTTGTGACCACCATTCTACGCTGACGTGTTTTGTGCAATATATCGCAGCTGCGAAGCCGAAAGGATTACGAGACAGAATAGGCGTCGCCCAAGTAATAGTTTGTTTTATATAATCCCTAATGTTGTTGATATTATTGTATTTGAGTTTGTGGTTGGATATGCTTTTTGTTCAAACGTCACTTAAAAGTGATGGAACACGTCACTGCCATAGCTGCACATTGTTGTTTTAAAGATATTGAGGTTGAAACAATGAAATAACAAAAAACAAATATACATTATTTGTTTTTGCCTGTCTTTAATCAACTTCTACTAAGCCTGCTTTGAATAATTATTTCAATGCACAAAATATTGTAGTCGTATAAGTGAATATATCTACTGTACAGTGAGAGTTGTCTCTGGCATTTGGTGATTAGGTCGAACTAAAAAACAAGTACATAAATAATGCAAAAATGACAAAATATGTGCATCATGCTTCCAATAACTGCCAAATACCATCTCAAACACTTGTTTAC
Organism: Trididemnum clinides; assembly: GCA_963675345.1. NCBI lineage: Eukaryota > Metazoa > Chordata > Ascidiacea > Aplousobranchia > Didemnidae > Trididemnum > Trididemnum clinides. The sequence goes on from OY776294.1 coordinate 25,715,754, forward strand.
CTGCTGTATATAAGTTTTTGCATTATTAAAAAAGAACAAAGAACCGTTTGAAGCAGGAAAACTTGATTGATGGGCACATGTCAAATTGAGGTTACCACCTTCCGTAACTGCCATATTTCCGGAAACAGATACTCCTGAAAGAGCTAAAAAGAAGCTCAGTTGAAAATAGCCACAGTAGTCGCGAGATTTGGTAGAAAAAATCTGCAGGCATCAGAACTTGCGTTGGAAGTTGAAAGCATCAATTACCTTTCATATTACCCAAGAAAAGACTGATTAGTATAAACTCTTTCACTACCTTGAATGTTTTCATAAATTTACCCTTACAAAGAATGCAAAAAAAACATAAGTGTCGTTTTACCTTGTCAGGCTCTTCATTTTATTTTTGAAGATAATCTAAAAGTACATCAATCGCAAACGAAAAAGATTGCTCTGCAGCTGGTGAGACATCTTCTAGTTTGCTGACAAAAACATCACAAATGTTGCGAGATATGCCAACTGGTTCAGTGACGGGCGAGGTCGAGGTTCGAACCAGCTCTTGCAATTCCTTAGCCTTTTCAGTAACCCGCTCGCATCTATCGATTCCGAAATCCTTCCTGCATCTTTAACACACCGACGTCGCTAAACAGACAATCATGGGAAACTCGGTGTATATTTCAGATAACTTGAATATTACGGAAATTCATGCGATGTAAACAATCAACAAGTAGCTTCAATGTCGACCAACAGCACAAGCGGTTACCAAATATTTTGGGCAATACAGTTACCCGGATCTATTATTACTTTATTGCCATTTTCGCCTACTCAAACTTAACAATTCACCGATAGACTAACAATTAAACTCGGCAAAGGTAAAAATGTTTCAATTGTACTGTAACATACTTAACTTCAATTAGATAGCAAACTACTGCCAAGAATCTGGTGAGAAAAAAACACTCCCAGCGCTAAAGTGACAATTCTTGATTGCTACACGATACAAACCAGAGAACCAAGTAACAATCATCAACAATTTGAAATACGCTTAGGGTAATTTAGTGCATGTGCGATAAAATACAAGAGCTTGGGAATCAGCGTTGAACAAACAATACCTCAATCAAGCGCCATCGGCCCGGATTTAACTCCTAATCGAGACAACGGAATTCAGCACTCAAATAAAAATATTTTACAAATGTGACAAACTCTCTTTTCTCTTTCTTAACACTAGCATTACCAGAATTCACAACTACCTAAAACTACCAACCGTCGTCAATTGACGCACGCGTTGTTTTGTGAGTAAAACACTAAACTCAGCTTTTTAATTGAGATGAAAAATCACAAAGTGTATTATATTGTTGAAGAACCAAGCAAAGCCAAGAGTTAAAAGACAAGCAAACAAGTGAGAAATACACGTTTTAATGAGGTGCAAGTTTTACATTGTTTAGTCTGACATTTACCACAAACAGATTTTTGCAAATTACGCAAATATCTGTTGTTCTGTTTCTGCAGTCTTTGCCAGATCAAGTTTTGCGTTTTTTAGGTGTTGGAGCACACTCTGCAACAGCTGCATTGCTTTCAGTTCGTAGCCTTTTGTTTGGAGTGTCCCCCGTCAGTTCTTCGCTAACTCTCTGTATGAACATTCTGCGGCTTATGTTGAAATTGCAAACGTGCTAGTAAATATTCCAGCTATTTATGAGTGCCATGTTTATTACGGTATAAAACTCATGGATTGGCTAACGTCTGCTTCCAGCTTTCACAGAGTAGCATCTTGACATTTGGTCAAGAACATCGACTCCCATGTTAGTTCTGTTGTAAAAAAGTGAAGGTTTCGGGTTTCTTTTTCGGGTTATTCTCCAACGGATTGACGATATTTGAGGACAATGAACTTAGTATGTTTATGAATTTTGACTTCTTGCACTGATACTTAGTTATAGTAACTGTAGCAGTAGCAGCATCTGCTAACTTGACAATGGTGGTGTCATGTAGGCTGCAAGTTTCTTGTAGATTGTTTGGTGTTTCCCTTCGGTTCAATCGGATCGCATCGACAAGGCTGCAGCCTTGTTTTGACAACCGCAAACAAAAATCTCAGGATGTAAAGTAATTGTCACTGGTTACGTTGTGGCCCTTCTTAAACAAGGGCATCATAAGTTTCATCACTACGTCAGTTGGCACGCTCACATTACCACTCCTGCTCTCATATTTTCCTACATGCGGGAAACCGGTGAATAAATGCTTTGTTTCAACATCAACGGCCATTCAGAATTTTATCCCAAATTTTTTGCGGTTTGTTGGCCATGTATTGTATAAACTTGCATCGTGCCTTACAAGGGAGTAGCTGCTCATGAATGGCAATGTTAGCATTAGACCTGAATACCCTCTGACAATTTTCGATGAAAGGGTTCTGCAAAAATGAAGCTAAACAAAATTTATCCTTTTCTAGATTTCGTCTTCTTTCAGACTTCAAGTCGAATCGTAAGTATTTCATGATCTCAAGAAATCTGTGATGAGGCATAGTTTAGCTAAACAAGGCACATCCCTACAATCTATTCCACTTACTGAGGATGGGTAATGTTTGACCACCAATAACTCCTCGGGCGATGATAAGACCAAAAAAACTTCTCCAACTCATTCAAAGATATCCTCCAGTTAGGATCACCCGTAACTCGCTGAGCTTCAGCGATAGTAAATGTTTGGATGTTTCTCGGCATTGGCTCGTTGAAAAAATCCGAAACGATGAGAGAGGAGTATCAGAAATAATGCGAGAGGAAGTATACGCAGTAGGACCTGGTCGAATTCTCATTATATTTTGCTGCTGCAAGCGCCCACTAACTGCTTGGTTTGGCGCTAAAGCCTGCCAACATGATCCATCTTTGCCCCGAAAGATCTGCTCATCATTTTCTTCTTCAGCTTCAGTGTTCACGTTATTTGGAGAAACAGCGGCTCCAGAATCTAATTCATCGTTATTATTTGAATTAGAGGATTCCCCATCTGACAAGGTTACTTGTACTAGATCACTTTTTACATCATTCATATTATCATCAGACTCTTCGAACAATCTGACGAAATATCTCGCAGCAATTCTAAAGCGTAAGTAGAGTTAAGTCTACGCGACATTTTTTCCTTGAAAAACATGGCAATATAAGCTATCAAACAATTTTCTTACAAATGCTGTTAACAAGCTATGATGATCAACTAAAATTCAACAAAACATAAATCTACTATTTGAACCAACTACATCACTCCTGCTGCAGTACGCACACGTGGTGCAAATCTACAGTAGATAGCTTTTGTACACAGACAAAGAGCTACAGTTTGTGAATGTAATCTATATGATGCCATTATTTCACAATAAGACCGTAAAAGCCTTGTCAAACAAAATAAAAGGTTATCTAGGGTGTTTCGCCGAGATATTCGCACAACAGCAACATCGTTTACACTTCTCAGTATTAGATTGCCTGCAGCGTCAATTGACGCGCTTGATAATTGTATGCAAGTGTGAGTTTATTTCTGTGACGGATGACAAAAACTTTCTGAAACTTTAACAGATTGTGTGCAACTATGAAAAAATAAAAGTCAAAAAGTTTTAATAAAAAATACGGCGTATGCTTTCAGTAACAAAGCTTTTAAAATGAAAAAATGTCGATTGATGCGCTTGGTAATGCTAGTGTTAAAGGTCTACCGCGACGCGCTTTTTCACTACCAAAGCAATCAAAAAACTACCTTGAAAGTTATTTTTAACTAGCCGGCTTAGCCGGCGTCGCCCGGCAGAGCCCCCATCAGTAACGTCGGGGTTACGCATTTTGGTTCAACCAGCCCCGCCGGGTTCACAGTTAGGGCACTTAGTAAACAGTAACGAAAAGTTAATGAATTGTATGCACTGACACAATTCCTGTTAACGTAATGGTGATCATCTTAATCTTTTAATCAATAGTGCCAATGCTCATATTGAAAGAATCTTGCCACAAACAATGATTATTACTTGTAAAAAGTATGAAGGAGAGAGATTGGAACACTGTGAAAAGTGATGGTGGCGGCCGAATGGTGGTTGCTTTCGCAGTTACAAAAATAAACTATTTAACGGTAAGCTTAATTTGGGATTCGGTGCGGCCTTTTTCATATTTATATTTGTGGTGTTAAGTACATTGGCTGCGCTATTTGCCTTGTTTTCGGCATAGCGACAAAAGCGGTAATGGCTTCCCCAAAGTCATTCAACATATTCTAGTAGGAGCCCATCAGGCCTAGTTATTATCAAACAACTGTTATCTATAAATTCAGTTTTACAAATTTTTTAGTTAACGGGATTATTTTGATTTTTGTTTTAAAGTTGGAATTTTTATTCATAGCTTTAAAGTATAAATATAAATAATTTACCAGGCAACATATCAGCAAAAGAATATATCCTTGCTTTATATTATATGTCGTCGTCGCCCGCTGTGCCTCCATTAGTAACGTCGGGATTGAGAATGTTGGTTCAGCCGGCCAAGTCTGGTTCACTCATCAAGCACTTGAGTAAACAATAACGAAAATGTTATGTTTTTTCTGCACATAAGATTTTCACGACTTGGTACGCTTCATTTGTATTAAAATTTCTCATTTTAAGGTCGTGGCTATGCCTTAGATTTACGAACTACGTTCATTGCCAAAGTGAGCCCAAGGAGGACTTGTGTTCCCCTTAGTTTAGAAGTTGATAACACATTTCTGATATTACCGATTTGTAGGCAAAATAGCAAAATGTATTTCATATGGTGCTATACCACACAGTGACCTTGTTTTATTTTGATTACCCAACAAACTTTTGCAAGTCCCAGCTGGCTACGCATTATGTTGCATGTTCGTTTTTCTTACTTGGGTTTGCTCAGAGGATTTAAAAGAGTTCTTGCATTTCCCAAAAGTTTTAGGTTTGATCCCGGTAGATCTATAAAGGTATTATCAAAGAAAATAGAAAAAATGTTTCCCCTAAGTACAGTGCAATTGTACCCCAGCAGGTCATGCCATCACCTGTGCCAACTTAAAACGCATCAATTAAGGTAGCTGCGCCGGCTTCATTGTACAAGCATTTGTGAGAGCAGCAACAAAAAGGTTTAGAAAACATGGGCCAGTGGTTCTTAAATTTGTTGGAGTTACCGAACATGGCAAGCTTTATGCGGGCATTCACCGAATCCTTCGTTGAAATTCAAAATATATCGGTTAACAAACTTGAGCCCAAAGCGAACTATGCATCTGTTACACATAAGATCTTATTATTCGAAGAAAGAAAACGAACAAAACGTGAATTCCACAGAAAAACACAACTCAATAAATATTTACTACAAATCAATGCTTTATATGCTGTTGCATTTCAGAAACAATTCTAGAAAAGCGTGGCATAACTTTGGAAAGTGCCACTCTCATGCCATTTTCGCAACAAAGTCTGTTCCTTTTTTCGCTTTTATGTCTACCATCGTAGTAAAGAACTTCTCGCAAAGATACGTTGTAACAAACGGTTTAAGTATCTCAAGGGCTTTCTTAGCAAGAAGAGGGAAAGCTACGATTTGGTGACACCAAAACGTTGAGAGCGTTGTTGTTCTGAAGAGTTGCTGTTAAACTTGGCTCTGCTGAAGTTCAATGATTTCATCAAGGTATTTATCATTGACATCTGCTTTCGCAACCCTAAACGTGAACGGCTGTCTTACCCATGCTGGATAAGACTCTCTGTTCGGGAAGTATCCGTCGAGAGACTTTATGAGCTCATCTAAATGCAAGGAAATTGCTTGTTTCAGTTCTGAGGGTACGGAAATGTTCCCATTTCCGGACACATCTTCGAACTCACTTATACAGTCATCCAACAGAGGAAAATTAGGAAAGTTATCATTATTAAAAGCCTCTAGCTTCTTGTCGGTCACCAACTGCACTGAAGAGACATGATAGGTCGAAACATTATCATTCTCTGTTCGTCGTTTCCATAGTTCGATGTTTTTTAAAAAGCCTTCAGATGTTATTCCGCTTCAATAATATTGACTCCACCATTCTGCATCTGTTGGTTGAGAGCTCCGAAGATATCGGCCATGTATGCCAAAACGAGAATGAACTCAGAATTTTCAAAACAATCTGCATGACAGTGTTGGTGCTCTCGCAAAAACACGGCTAATCCCACACGCAAGACGAAAACACGGTTCAGCACTTTTCCCCAGGACAACCACCAAACTTTAGAATAGTACAGAAGTACCTCGAATTCAGAGCCCATTTCATTGCACACCTCCATGAATATGCGGTGCTTCAAAGCACTATTTCGCACATAGTTCACACATTCCATCACAATTGTTAATACTTCTGCCAATTTTGAAGGAAAAGTTTTTGTTGCTAACGCATGCCTGTGCAGAAGACAATGCGTTACAGTTATGTGTGGTGCATCGACTTCCACTAGCGCACCAAAACCAGATTTTTGCCATAACATGGCTTGGGCTCTGTCCGAACAAATTTTACAAACCATATTCCACGAAAGATCGTTGTCTCTGAAGAAATTACGCACAAGTTTCTTAACGTCAATAGCCTTAGTTGATGTTGTTAGAGGCTGACAAAATAAAAAATCTTTCTTTATCACGTCTTCTTTCACATAGCGCACGAATACAGCAATCTGGCTTAGACTGCTAACGGCGGTGGTCTCGTCACGTTGGAAACTAAATTTTGCCGGGCTCGAAATCAAGTCTGAAACTATTTGAGCCAAAATGTCATCGCTCATCTTATTAATTCTGTTGCTGATGATGTCATTTGAAAGAGGAATTTGAGATAATTTATTTTCGGCTGCTTTTCCAAGCATGATATTCGCTATCTTCAACGCAGCTGGTTTTACAAGTTTTTCCCCAATGGTGTGTGGTTTGCCCTGTTCGGCAATCAGGTATGCAACTTCGTACGATGCTGTGAGGATCGGTTTGTCGATGAGAACAAAGCGGAAAACAGGCAGAGTAGCCTTTTCATGATATCTGGGTCTTTTTATTTTAAATTCAGCGAGCGTGGTGTTCTTGTATTTTTCATCACCATGCATCTTTAGAAAGTGTTCCTTTAGTTTTGCCGGTTCTAAGCTAGAATTGCTCGATTTGGCGTCGAAAATAGTGCACTGAGGACGCTGATTTCCATCAGGTTCTGTGATATACGTAAATCCATATTGTACATATTCATCTGACCACTTCCTTATTTTCTTCGACATAGTTGAAATGAAGGGATTAAAATACCATAAAAAAAGATTAATGTCTACTAAATTAAATTTAAATAAAATTAAAACTGATCCTAACCCTATGACATGATGTCAAAAATTAAGTAATGTAATTGAGCAGTCTGCTGAAATGTCTTGTAACCGTAACAAAGCCTGCTGCACAATGACACGTTTTACCATATTTCAGCCTACACTGTGACCAGCAGAACAAGTTTTTGAAGCTAGGAATACAGAGGTACATAGGTAATTTAACGCCTGAAATGTATTATGGAAACGCTCGTATACTCATGGAAATAACGCTTTTATTGCGGGTAACTGTAAAGTCAGTGTAAAACAGCAGTCTCTGGCTTTCCTTCTAAATGTCTAACTGCTCGCAACCACGTGCTAGTATCAATCTACAAAATTAGGACGCTTGAGAGAAATTCTCCCAATCCTGCTGTGATCTCACTATGCTCAATTACACTTCTGACTAAAACAATGCTGATTATCACTTGTCGTATGTTTTCACGTTGTAATGATTCTGAAGACTGCAATCGCACTCAATGAGAAACTTTCAGACGTGTGCGTCAACTGACGAGCTTGGTCGTTTTAATGTTAAGTAGAGGACATTGTGATTGCTATACACATAGCGTGTGTATACTTATCCTAATCTCTGCTGAACCCCAGATACTGACTCATCGAATCCAATTTAAGAACTACTAACATAGGCCATAGTACCTGTACACGTGATGGTGATCATCTTAATCTATGAATCAAGACTCTGGTAACAGTCAAAAGAAAAATGATTTCACAAACTATCATTCGTACTTATTGAAGCTGTAGTTGAGGGGAAAGTAAAACATAGTCTAAATTGATGGCTACGCCCAAATGGTGGTCGTTTTGAAAATTAAAGAAATAAGGTATGTAGTGTTAGGCCCGTTTGACGATTTGGTGGGCCTTCTTACGTATTTACATCTGTGACATTACATTTTTTTGGCTGCGCTGTATGCTTTATTTCTGCCATAGCATGGAAAAGGGTCATGTCTTTACCCAAAGTCATATAATCTATTCCAGTAGACGCATATTGAGCTATTTTTAAAGAAATACGTTTCCTCATTATTCAATTTTACAAATTGCTTAGTTTCAACTTTTTCTTAAACTTAGGATTTTATTACATTTAACTTTGCCCTAATTCAAACCTCCCTACTTTTAAATTGAAATCAGTGTTTCGTACCGACACAAAACATCCTAGCAGTTACAAATATCAGTAATGGGCTTTGCTGTTTATGTTGGCTATCAAAATGATAGTGGATAATTAAGCCGTTGTTCTCACTATATAGCGGCAAGCATTGTGATGTCATTTGAGATTATGACGGAACACTGCTTTGTAAAAGTACAGGACTCAAGGCAGAAAAAAAGCAAGCATAAAAACACTTTGCTTATTGCACCTTGATACAGCGTAAGATGTTTTAGAATTATCTTGAGCAAAAATTAACGTTTCTTTAATCGCAATCGAAGAAAAAACAGAATGGATGGGTGTGCATAGCCACTAGTTGTCTCTTTAAGTTTAACGCTTGCTGGCAACGTTTTAATTTGCCCTGTTTTCACCATTGACGTTCTTAAACTAAACAGACTTTTATACGTTGAATTCAGCAAGTGCTTAAAAGCTCATCAAAGTTGTGGGAGGGTGCCAAGGTAATTAATAAGTATTTCCAGGATTAAACCATTAAATGTTTGGACTGCTACTTGCGACAATTTTGTTACTCTAGGCGAATTGGTATGAAGTAATGCCTCTGACTGTGCGCATGCTGCTTGGTCCTGGCATAACCGCGGCCATGCATAAAGCAAACTAACCCGAATTGAAGCACTCATAGTTAAGTTATTGCAATAGCAGGGCCTCCATTAATAACTTCGAGGTTAACAATATCAAATCAGCTGGCTGCGTCGGCCTCACACATTGCAGGAATCGCTTCGACATTTAGATAATATATACCTCGACAGTAATATTTTGTTGCAAAAGATTAAATAGGTCCAATATTTTCCCCTTCATTTTTTCTTGGGGTATCAACTAATGTTTTGGTTGGAGTCGGCTACATATTTAAATTTTTCGAGACTTCATTTTTCCATGAATCTTTCTGCATATTTTGATGGATATTGCTAATGATTCATGCTATCAAGAAAATATAGACAAAATGTACCAAAGTAGTTAGTTTTTGTAAAAATTGGAATGCTGTGAAATGCAAGCACCATAATTGTGTTTTAACTGGAAGACTAAATTTCATAAACGTTTAGAAATTTCGCTTTTTGATGTATGTTTTTGAAAACGTTGATAGATAATGACAAAGAAACATGCTTGCGAGGAAAAGTAGTCAAAATGTATTAAAGAAATTTCCTTTGTGAATAAATTTATTAAATTTTTGAAAAATTTATCATGAATTGTGACGCCTTTATGATCTCATCAACTTCTTTATGACACTCAACCTGGAATGAAGACCAATCGTATCAAGTTTCATGTTCGCAAATTCAGTGGTTTTAAAAGAGTTAAAACGCATACCACACAGACACATATAAAGACAAAAAGAATTGTGCTTTGTTGTATAGATGTCAAAAGCCAAAACCTATGAAGACAAGACGATATTTATAAGGTTGGCGCACAACTCTTCACCTATTTTATCATAATCAGTTCACGTTAATGGCAAATCCGAACAACCAGGATCTCCTTTACCCGACACAAAACTGCTGGAAGCGGATTACTCCAATTAACTGTGCTCTTTAAACTCGGAAACCCAGATGTTACACTGCGATGCACACGTTCAAAACAAAACCTTTAAAATATTTTTTCAAGCTGTGTGATATAACGGGGTTTCGAATCGGCAGTCTTAGCTATTTTTGCCTCGAGCACTGTAATCACGTTGTATGCGTATGTTAAAGCTTCTAACGTTTACGGCGCGAATTGATTTGTTTCAAAGTAATTAAGTCAGTGCATTGAAGTGATTCAAACTTGGTAACAAGCAGACCAAAAAAATAGTCAAGAGAAATCTTCAAATGATTGCTTGCTAAGTTTCATCAAGGAGGGGCAGCATTTTGTGTTCTCAACCACATAGCACCTTTACAATAATTTATTGTACAGCATAGTCGCGCCACTCACATTTCTGTTTATTTTAGCAAATAAACATCTAGTTATTTATTTTAAAGCCCGTTGTACTCGGTTTCATTCATTCAAGGAGGAATGGGATGCGTTTCACATCACCTCGCACAGCAAATCAAAATAACCCAAAACTATTTTTAAAAAATCTGTGCTCACAAATGTGCTTAGATTAATTAAAAATTGGATTAGCCGGGTGAAAATTTGCGAAGTAAATGCATTCTAGAGTTATTGGTTATCATCTTAACCTCGAGCTAAAATTTTGCTTTGTTAGATCATGTATTTTGTTCAGTGTTTGTATTGTTTAGCCGCGAAACTAGGTACAGTAAACCACTTCCTGCTAGTTGAAAAAATTGCAAATTCAGACATTGCATGAGTTTTGTGATATTGCATTTTCTGGAAAGATATTCTTTAGCAAGTTTTTATGCCAAGCTGCAAGATTGAGGCAGAAATGTGATTTGCCAGCAGTTTTGATAGCAACAAAGCAGACCTGAACCTGAATTGTTTGATGCACAGCTGAAGGGTTTTCAACTGACCGAAGCAAAAATATGACAATAAAGAGGAAACATTAACAATATTTTTGAGTCTGCTAATAAAAAAAAATAATTAAAGCGTTTCATTTGCCTATGTTGTATTTATTCATTAGCAGCGTAGCTCAATGCAACAAAACCGTTGCCCGGCAATTATGAGATTGACAGTTCAGAGTGTAAACATGCTTTGTGCTGTTTTCTGGAAAGACATTTTACGACAAGTTTTCCTGCTGAGCTGCAAGATTGAGGCAGAAATGTGATATGCCAGTAGTTTTAATAGCAACAAAGCAGGTCTGAAACTTAGTTGTTTCATGCATAACACAAAGATTTTTGCTGTCCGAAGCAAAAATATGACAATAACAAACGTACACACACATTTTTGAGTCTGCTAATAAACAAAAAAATATAAGCGTTTCCTTTCCTTATGTTGTAATCATAGCAACTGTTTTCTTTTCTTTACAGTTTGTTACTACAAGTTGTTTCTCTTTTTTTCGGGCATCGAATTATGTGAGCTCTGTTGTGTGCAGCACATCGTTGTATTGATGTGTATTACTGGCATTCATTGTAAAAGATTTTGCCCAATTATTGATTTAATTCTAATTATCTGATAATTTCGCTAAACCAAAATTTTGTGAAAAAACAAAATGGTCTTGATTAACATTATGTGACTGATGTTTTACTTTTAAAATACTCAAGAACACTCACCGGTCCAGCAATGAACAACATCGGAATCTTCCCACAGAGCTGTGACAAGACATTTAGTTTTGTTTGAAACACGTCTTGTTTTATTGGAATAACATAAAACACCATTGTTACGACATCTAAACTCTCCCATTGCATTGTAGTCGGATGATTGAGAAACAACTTCAAGTGTTCTATCTACACCAATACTGCAACCTAGAGCAAATAACAAATCGGAAAGTAGCAGTCACGGCACCTTAAAACTAACGTGAAAACTATTTTTTTATACAAGAACAGCAACACGCACCTGCCCAACATTGAACAATATCGGAATCTTCCCACTGAGCTGTAGCAAGACATTTAGTTTTGTTTGAAACACGTCTTGTTTTGTTGGAATACGCTAAATATTTATTGCCAGAACATCTAAACTCTCCTACTGAGTTGTAGTCGGATGACTGAGAAACAACTTCAAGTGATCGACCTTGAGTGATACTGCAATCTATAAATATGTTAAACGCAATGCAATACCAATTCTCATTAAAGTTAATTGCAATTAAGGCGATTTAAATTTACAAACTATCTTAGCGCATACAAAATATAAGGAAGGAGAGGAGGAAAACAAGTAGTGAGGAGAAGTATTTAGAAAATCAAATTTTCAAAAATTGTTTTATATTTCTAAACGAAGCGTTAAACAAAAAATGATTTAGATTTCAATATGGCGCTTTCCAATTGGTGGTTCACAAGGTATTTAAAAATCTATTTTTGACTGATATATTACAAAATAGGTTCTCTAGGCCTCACAAAATAAAATGATTTGTTCAAATTTACAAGGCTTTCACTGCATCACGTCACAATAAACTTAGCTAGACTATCTATTAATGGTTTTCAACCAGAGTTCCGCGGAACCCTAGGGTTCCGCCAGTTCAGTCCAGGAGATTCGCTAGAAGTTACACAAATTTTTATGCTATTTTAATAATCAAATCAAATGCTCTTTTTTGCAAACGAATTATTGCACAGGGATTCCTCGAGCCCCTAAAATGTTTCCTTGGGGTTTTGCTCCAGCAAAAAGGTTGAGAACCACTACTATTATTGGGTAAAACAAACAATAGCTGTACGAGGAAGAGAAAACTATCAAACTTATTTTTTTTAAAACTTGCAACATTTAAGAAATAAAAGTATATATTAGTTAAGTGTTTCAGGAATTTGGTTATGAAACTTTCTAAAACAGTGATACTCAGTTTGGTGTGCTTGCACCACACAGGGTGCAAAAAGGAATTTCTGTAAATGCAAACAGCTCAGCAATCTTGTAGCTCAATTTACATTACCGACCAAATATAAAGATTTAAGCTACGTGTATGGCCCACGTAACTATCATCATAAGGTATGGTCCCACCGGAGACACTGTGCCATGAGGTGACACTCTTTTTAGAAGGCTTTTGAAAGGGGTCACATTAATGCAGGTTGATTGATTGATTTCAACAATATAAACATCTGTGCAATCCAAACATGGAATTATATATATATATATACAAGTGATTATATTGGTGAAACTGTTCGATCATTTAAAACACGATGCAAAGAACATCAGAGGGACATTAAATCTGTTAGTAATTGCCCAACTAACAAAAGAGATTTAAATAAGGATTCTGCACTAGCGAAACACGTTTGCTTAAATTGGCAACGGATTGATTGGGAACGCTCTGCGATTTTAGCTATTGAAAGTGACCCTTAGAAAAGATGTTTTTAAAATAATTTGATATACACAAAACTGATTTTGCTTTTAACGACAAAAGTAACAGTTTTTATCCCGCACTGTACAAGTAAACAATTTTTAATCGCCAGTTGTGGCTGCTGCACTTGTTTATTACCATAATTTTCTTTTTCTTCTGTTCTTTCTGTTGATTATGTAATTGTTGTCTGTGATAAAAACTTTAGTCAGTCCTGACGAGGACAAACTGATTTTAGTTTTTCGAAACGTTGAGTTTTTAAGGATTTTATGTAGATTTTAAATCTGAATGAAAATCATTTTAACTTTTAGTTACACCAAAATAGCTGTATTGAGAAATTAGAAGATGCCTGGTGACAAAAGCAAAATATAGTTATGACACGTTGATCTGATTAATTTTATAATTTTTAATTTCTCTAGTAGCTATAGTTGATTGTTACCTTATGTTTCGATAGAAACTTTGTTGATGGTTGAAAGTCGTTGAAACATTGATAAATGCAAGGAGATCAACGTAACTTTTAAACAAATACTCAGATCTTCTTCGCATTATAAATTTATCATACAAATTAAGACCAAATGCAGTAGTCAGCTACGATTTTCTGAGGAAAGGGATACGACATTTTTACATTTTGGATCAGAGTTTTAAATGATGACTTTTTTATTATTTTTGGTAAAAAGCACTGGTATTAGCAAATTATAAAGACAATTGTTGAGATAAAGCTTACACGATGACCGTGTTTAGAGGACAGTAAACAATTCGGTCAAAAACAATACTTTATAAATCTTTTGAGAGGAAAATTGCTTTTTATGCTTTTGTAGCTACTTACTTGAGAAGATAAGGCGCTGGTTTGTGAACAAACTAATGTGTGTTGAGAAAGAAAAAACATAGTGTATGAAATTAAACGTTGGATAATATTTTAATTTATATCCTCTTCTAAAAAACAGAAATGAGCCTATTAGTTCGTTTTTTAACACTCAAACGAAAAATGTCCCACTTCAATTCGGATTTTGCAGAAAATAGACTCTTGAATTTAAAACGGTTTTTTACGCTGTCATACCATTTCCTGTTTGACAGACATCAAACTTTAAGCATCTACTTGAGTAAAAATGATAACTACTCGAGTGGAGTTACTCTCCACTTAATTTACTATAATGAAAGCAGAAGCAGTTAAAGTGAAACTACTGAAGTAAATAGCACTTTACAAAAAACCTACCTAAATAGAACTACTTTATTACTGACCATCTCTGAATAGCTACTCTTACACTTCTCTGTTTCATTCTAGCGATAATTTCTGATAAGAATTAAACGTTCAAGTTTTCACTCATCGCTTTGAAAAAGTGCAATAAATCCGTTATCTCAAGCTTTATTCAAAGATATTTTGAGCCGCTTTTGAGCTCAGTACAGGATTTTTAAAAAACAAAACTTCAATTCAAAGTTTCTTTTTATGCTAGCATACTGCATTCTAATTTAACAGACTCCAATTTTTTTACGTATAATTGAGTAAAAGTTCCAACTATTCGACAAGTGTTACTTTACCCTTGATTCACTCAAGTAAAATTAGAAATAGCAAAAACTAAATCACTTAAGTAAATAGCTCTTTACTAAAAAAACTATTTAACTAGTTTTGTGAGTAAAAGCCACTTCGTTATTGACCCTCTGTGGCCGAACATAGATTCCAATCACGTAACATTAAAATAACAGTTTTTAAAGCTGCTACAACTTATTTTTGGTGGCATACTTGTTATGCTTTTTGAGAATGACAAAACTTTTTTACGTTATTAAAAGAAACAACTCGCCGTGATACTATTTTTTGCGACTTTTTCTCTAGGTTTAGGATTTTATTTAATTTGTTGGTGAAGCAGAATTAAAGTGTAGCAGTAAAAATGTTTGTTTTGCACAAAGTTTTTCCTGACTCTGCTATCATCAGTGGTGGCGATTATTGGGAACTGGTCATTGAGACCGGCCACTGGTGTATTACGAGAGCCACAAAAAGCTATTGGCCAAATTGTTTTTTAAGATCCTACATCAAATTAAATACATCAATTTTCAAAAAGATATCAAACGTTTTTTTCCCTTTCCCTGGCAGCTATTTTATAATACCCACTAAATACAATACATAGTATAGCTAAGAAAATGTTGTGTAAGGTTATCCAGTAGAACCCAATGCGAATTCATACAAATTATACTTGTTCGCTTTGCACTTTTTTTTGAGATGAAGGCACAAACAATTGTGTAGCGGTGGGCACCGGACACTCATAATAATCAAAAATAGGTAATCAAATTCTGGAACATAATTTGTCCTCACCAAACTGTGGACAATGACACTGTTTTGACCTATCGGGTCTCTTCAGTGCTGTTTGTGACCGATAAGAAGCTAGAGGCTTTTAATAAAGCAGAGATTAGACATTATTTTTGCCTTTTCTTCAGAAATAGATTTTGCCCCATGACATTGAGATCTACTGCAACTACGTTCCTACTTATCTTATGTTAGAAAGTCATAGAGAAATATTTAAATATATTCATTTTGTTTAAAGTCAAAAACACGACTACTTATTGATGGCTTTGATGACAGGCCTGTCTTTAGCAATTTCCACTAGTTTTAAGCATTTCATCTGACCAATCCAATCGCTAAGCTGCTTGAATCTGTTTGTTATATTGGTATCACAATCAGAAAATTACAGATAATCTTTATATTTCTTTTGTAATCTACAAATCATCCCTTCTAATGCTTATTAACTTACCTTTAACATGAATATTAATAGCAGCTACTTGTAGAAAGCTATTTTGTTGATAAACAGTGAACGTAACATCTGTATCAAGCGAAAACATCAAAGTCAAAGAACTTATGATGTAAGTTGATTTTCCACATGACACTTTTTGGCAAATCACTTCAAAACCATTTTCCCGGTCGAAAGTACATTGTGAAATTGGATTGTAAATAGTAGTCTGAGACCGAGTGAGACCAGGATGCGTCCAGTAATATAAATCACCAACTAGCTGAAGTTTAACTGACAACTTCAATTCATTGAAATTTCTTGCCAAAACATTTTGGACCAAAACTGGTTCAGTTTGAATTTCGTTTGAAGGATCTGAACATACCGCTGCAAAAAGTAAGATAGGACCAATTATACATTGAGCAGTAAAATAGGATAAAAAACTGCTAAAAACGAACTGCATTAAACGAATTTACGTGTGCAACTAGGATTTTTGTTAGAGGAAATAGGGATGCAACGAGAACTATGATAATACATTGTTTGAGGTATACCGTTTGTTTAACTAATATATCATGAGCAAAGTAAGGGATAGCTACAAAAATCTTTTGGTAAAAGAGTTTTTCAGGATCTTACTAACACCAGAAATTTGCCCCAATAGAAAAAGATCACAATACTTTCGGTCAAGTTTATCACTCTGTCTAGAAAATATTATATTGTGAATAACTCTATCACTCCCGCGATTATTATATAATAATTTTTTGTTTTAGGGATTCCGTTACATTTTTTTGGTTGAAGTTACAAAATCAGTTTGCTAAAAAACGGATTTGTGACTTTATTTCTCAACCGATTTTTATAAAATGTTCAAAAATTTACGCTTAATTCCTCACGCATTGGAAAATTAAAAATTCATGCTTAAATTTTTTTGATTTTGCCACCCAAAAAGGGTTAAAATGACCAAGATACGAGTTGCAGACGACAAAAACTGCAAAATTTTCAGGCGACAAATGCAAAAGCAAACTACCTTGCAATCAAATTGAGATATACATGTTTACCAGGAAATCAAAGCCTTTACTATTAACACAGTGTGGAAACTACTCTTTTGTTGTATCTTCTGACAAACTTCAAACAATATTAGAATAATTCACCTAACAAAGTTTTCAAATTACTTGGGAGTCTCAAAACATCACCCAAAAAATTTGTGTGGTAAGTGAAAAAAGTAGATTTGGTTTGTAAATAAAATGATATGTTGCTAAATACTAGTCTAATTTAAAAGCTTAGGAAATTTTCTTTCCAGCAATATATAACTTTAAATAGATTAGGCTAACCAGTATGTGATATTTATTGATGATAAATGGGTACCGTAAAAATGGTAAAATATATCAGCTGAAAACCCCCCAAAATTTTTCAACATACCTTCACTAAATTAGAATTAAAAAAATACACCATTTAAAAAATATAAGAGATTGCAAATAATTCACCACTGAAGTCTTTGTTTTGTATCAAGTTTTTAAGAAGAAAAAACTTAAAACACAAGCTTATAGAGTAACAGAAGTTTGGCTTTTCTAAAACAAATTTACTGTATTCCCCTTGTTTTACAACAAATGGGAGAGGTGTAAATCAGCTTCTATTTCATTTTCAGTAGCAAAATATTCTGTTTAAACTGGATATTTTCTGAATTTTGAAGAAATTTTCTTTTCAAAATAACAAATTTTTCATGGTTTAGGTTAATCTCCAGCAGATAATCATTGATCATATTTTAGGTCTTAATGTAACTAACAAAATTTAGTATCAACACAAAGCTCACGGGACTGTACAGACACCTCAGCAACTTCAACTACAAACCACAAATAGAAAGTCCCCAACAACACTTGGCTTTATATATGGATCGCCACACTTGTTTGCAGAGCTGTCATGATAGAAATGACTACTCGTGTACTCATGTTTAACCAGATTACTATGGGATTCCTACCGTTGCACTACAATTGTGATCCGGCGAAGAAGCTATATATTCCCTAATATAGTTGGACGGCAGTGTCCTCAGTCAAGCAGCACAAGCCATCGCCAAGTTGAGGGGGGATTGTGTCGCGTCTCGGACCTCCTCGAGCTACCATGCCAAACATCTTTTTGTCTTTTTTTACATTTTTTTTGTTTGTTTGCTTTCGGCGGCTTAGCACTTTGCTCCCGCCGATGTGTGATTCTAATTGTTTCCTGTGCAAGCTGTGTTTGCTATTTTGCAACTTCGTGCGCCCCAGTTTGATGCCTAGCTCTTGCACCGTTACCTCTTTATCCGACGATTTTACTGACGAAGACGCATGACGATGTAAGCTCACGAAAGGAATCTTAATCTGTATGGCTTTCCGGCAATCTAGTCGTGGACTGATACTTATTATGTTACTTATGATGATTAGCTTTTATGACTTTCTGGCAATCTAGCCGTGGACCAATATATATTATGTTACTTATGATGATTAGCCTGTATGGCTTTCCAGCAATCTAGCCATGGACTGACATCTATTATGAACTTATGATGATCGGCTTAAATAATAGTCCCTGTACTTGGCGATCGGAGTAATTTTCCGCGTTGGCTTGTTAGCGCAAGTTCCCCTACATGACTAGTTAAGTACAAAAGGAAGTCTGCACAAGGTGTACTCTGTGCGAGACATCCAGAGACAAAAAGGTGTGGAAAATTTCCTCAAAATGCTGCAGACATGTTTGTCCAGTACATAGTCACACCAACATCACTTGCAACCACTGCCAAGAATGAAAAAAGAGAAAATCTTGTCCAAACTTTGAATGACTGCCAGTCAGTATATACTTTCATGTCGCTGTTCTGCAGAGTAACCTAAAATATTTTACTTGCATGGGGGAGGGGATATATTTCGTATGCTGATTTTCAGTGTTGTCAATAGCTAGATCTTGAACCGCTTGAAACCGCCAAAACTATTGTGGGTAATCAAATCGGCAATAATTGCATTTTGGGAGGTAGAAGAGGCTTTTCAGTGCCGGAACTCATAGAAGCATTAAGGTATCTGTTTGCAATTATCGGTTTTTGTGCACAATGATATCAATTATTGAACGGATTGTGGTTGTCCGATGGGCTTTCCTTTGTCTCTAATAATAATAAATATGGTTATGGTAGAGATTAAATAAACGGCTTTGAACACTTATTTGAAATTAACGTGGACTTTTAAAATACAAACGGTTTTTGTTTTGTTTTTCTCTATATCCGAATCGATGTCCGGTTTGAATGACAAGTCCTAACCTGTGACGGTTTATTTTGATCAATTGCATTGACACGAAGAATAGCACGAAGAAAATAACCAAGAAGTTGAACCCGTTTTCAATTTGGTTGATCGAATAAAAACGGAAAAATTAGATTTCCAAATTAATTTTCACTTTCGAAATGTTTCGCAAATATGACCAACTGTAATTTCATTGACTTCCAAAAACAAAGGGACACAATTATAAAGGTTTTTTACATCCAGAGTTAAAGTGCCAAAGAAAAACGTTTTGGTACGAATTAGGATCAAAGTGCAGGGTGAAAAAGGTATGCATAGCAAGTAAACAACAAAATTGCACAACACTACTTTAACGCATAACTGCAAAACTAAACACGCGGGTTCGACACCCAATATGCAAAAACAGAGAAAATAAATAGAAACAAAAAGTGGTTTAATAAGGCCAAATTTTGAAATTTCTAACAATTAATGACAATTGAACAAACACCTTTCAGCACTTACTTGAAACCTCCGTGATTATGGGTACGTTATGTAGATGACTTATATTATGGAAAAACTGAGTTCAAGTCTTTTCATAACTACTTAAATACAGTATTTGCATCGATAAAGTTCACTAAAGAGTTGAAAAAATCAGGACAATTTGCCTTTTTGGACGTAAACGTACAACAGTTGAAAGATGGATCACTTGCAACAAGCTGTATTGGAAACCAACTCACACGAGCAGATATCTTCGATCTTCTCCTCATCACCCTGCTGTTAAAAAGGTTAGCATATTGAGTGACTTGCACATTTTTCTCCAGAGCCAATAAAATCACATCTAACAATTAAAAAAGATTGAAGAATTCCATTACAAAACAAAAATTTTAAAGAACAACGGATTTCCCAGTAACAAATGTAGCTTCAAGAAGTACTTGGAAAATGACACTATCAAAAAAGCAGAAAAACTGAAACGGTTTACTTCGATTCCGCACCTGCAAGGTGCCTCCGACTCTATTAGACGAATTTTGGCTCAATTTAGTATCGGAGTGGCTTTGAAACCACATCACACGTTATCTTCGTTGTTTCGTAAACTTAAAGATATTATCAATTTTGAACAAAAACGTGGTTTGGTGTATCAAATTTCTTGCCGAGATTGCAATGCTGTGTATGTAGGTGAAATAGGACGTTACTATTTGAACCAGAAAACGGAAATATGTTGATGCGGTTAAGGCTTTCAATACCAAAAAGTCAGCGCTGAGTCAACATGTTATGGATTTCCATCACGGAATAGATTAGAATAACGTAAAAATACTGAAGTCAGAGTCAGATGAGTGCAGGCGTCGCGTTGCAAAAAGTTTTCAGATAAATCAAAAAGCTTGTTTACAAAATGTAATTAATCATAATGATGGTGCAAATTTTCCTGCTGTTTATAGTGTGTGTACCGTCAATAAATGATGTCTTGTGTATCTTATAACACTTTTTACTTGTACCCACCCTTGGATCTGTGATGTAATATTGTTTTTGTTGTTACGTAATAGCCTGCCTTGATGGTAATAATTTTTAGTGTTCAGTAATATAGGTTGTTTTAATATTTTTATGTTTAACAGTTTGATGTTACACTGGTAACAACATTTATCGTTTTCCGAGGAAGCTTCCCTAAGGGGAGCGAAACGTCAAGTTTCAACAATAAATTGTCAAAAGAACAACCTTTTCTGTTTACAATATCAATACACTCGACAAACAAAAATTGCCTGCTATATTTAACCGCTAGATCGTTCTTTCATTTAGCCTCCTTCAAAGCAGTCTTTAGTAAACACATACAACCTGTATTATGTCGCCAAAGAGAATTTGTATACACACTGCAATTGGTTAATTAGGAGCCTCGATTACTAACGGAAATAAAACGAATATTTTCAATTGTTTTATCCCAACTATAAAAGGAGACAGTGGAGATCAAAGTAACCTCACAATCTATATGAATAAAAGTATTGTTACTCACTCCAACAACACTCAAGTAAAATCAGAAAGTAAATATAGATATTTTACTTGAGTAAAAGTAAAAAGGTAGTCAAGAATTATACTTTTTATGTAGTAAAAGTAGAAAGTAGTTTAATTTTACAACAGGTTTGCCCTGTATCTTTTTAAAACAGTGGATTTTAGTTCGGCTGCTCGCACCACAGGTGGTGTGAGAAAAATTTTCTAAAAATGTAAACCGCTTTGCCAACTTTAAGGTTAATTTACATTGCGGACCAAAAAAAGGTTTAGGGTACGCGCAGGCAATAGCATCACAATAAAAGAGGGTTTAACGTGAGGCACTAAGTGATGAGCTGACACTGCCTTTAGAAGTCTCTCGAAAGAGGTTACCTTAATTGAGATTGTGGAGTTTCGTTGAAAGAAAACTATGTAAAGTGTGGTTCAAGACCTTTTGTTGGTGTAAATTTTTTTATATTGGAGTAATACTTTTGGATTCCATTCCTGTTGGCACAAATTACGTTAAAAATGAGAAAGAAAATCCAGTTAAATATTTCAAGAAGTGTGGAATGCTAAATACATTGAGATCCGCTAATGCAGACCTAAATGTTACAACATAATACAGACACATTGACTTAATTATTCTTATAATTGCTAGTTTTTCTTGTAAATCTAGTTGATTGCTGTCATATGCTTTTACTAGAATCTTTGTTAATAGTTAAAATCGTTCAAACATGGAGTGGCTCGATGAGACCAACGTTCTTCAACCTTGAAACAATAATTTAAATTGTCTTTACATTGAAAATTTAGCGAGCAAACTATATCCAAATCGCGTAGTCAGCTAACAATTTCCGAGGAAAGACATGCAAAATTTTTGCATTTTGAATCACTTTTTTCAATGATAAATTTTTCATTGCTATTGGTAGGATTTAGTGGTATTAAACAATTTCTAATGGTATATACAAAGGTAAAGCTTACATAACAACCTTGTTTAGAGGGAACTAAACAATTCAGTCAAAAACAAAATTTTATAAATCTGTTGAAAGAGCAAATGCCTCTTTGCCCTACCGGCTATTTATTTGACAAAAGCATATTTTTTTTTAAACAAAATAATGCGTATTTGGTAAGATAAAAACAAAGCGCGAAAAATTGAACATTCGAGCATATTTTAATTCATTTTTTCCTCTAGAAAGCAGTGATACGTCTACGAGTTGGTTTACACAATTCAAACCAAAATTATCCTTTTTCAATAAAAATTTTTAGAGCATAGAACCTTCAGTTTATACCTGTTTTTTACGCTTGCATACTGCGTTCCAGTTTACCGGATATCAAAGTTGAGGCATTCACTTGAGTAAAAGTTATACCTACTCGATTAGTCTCACTTTAACCTTAATCAACTCAAGTAAAAGTAGAAGTAGAAAATCCTGAAAGTACTTCAGTCAGCAGCATTTTACCAAAAAAATTTACTTCAGTAGTTTTTTAAAAATGACTATTTCGTTGAACTAAACATAGATTTAAGACTTCTTTGATGACATTTCGAATGGCAAAAATTTTTTACCTCGTCAGAGAAACTTCTCGCGGTGCTACAATCGTTTTCCAGCTTTTCCTTTAATATTTAGATTTTATTTAATTTGTTGGTACAGCAAAATTTAAAGGCGGCTTTAAAAATTTTTGTTTAGCCAAAAGATTTTTCTGTCAGTGTTTGTCATCAGTGGTAGCGATCATGAGATTTCATCATTGGTACCCCGTCAATAATCTGTTGTAATTGTCACAAAATGATCTAGGCAAAAATTATTTTTTAGCTCTAAGGTTACTTTTATTGCAGCAAGTTTAAAAAAAAAACATTTACAAGTTTCTCGCTCTCTGCGGGTAACTGTTTCATCATACCTGATAAACAAAATATATGCGTAGTCTAGCTAAGACGATGTAATGTAAACTCACCAAGTAGAACCAGGTGCGTTTTCATACAAATTATACTCGTTTGTTTATCACTTTTCTAAAGATAGAGGGACAAACATTTGTGTTACGGTGGGCACCGCAAGCTCATGATAATCAAGAGCAAGTTTACTGATCAAAATCACGTATCTAATTTGCCTCATTTTTCATTAGTCTTGCCTTTTTTTTAATGAATAATTTAGCCCCATGGCATTGAGATCTGTTGCAGCTACATTCCTACTTATCTCATGCCCGGGAATTCATAGAAAAATATTTTAAGCCATAAGTTTTGTTTAACCCTAGGATGCACACCCAGGGTCAATTTGACCCTGCTCATCACTTTTTTAAAAATATTTTTTCACATGAATAAATTCACTGCCCTGGGTTCCCTGACATCTTCAATCAACTCTTTTCACACGTATTCTAAATGTGCTTGTTCCATGATCGTGCTTGAGATTTGAGAGATAGGGTGTTTTTCGCCACTACCCCAAGAATGCAGGACCAGGGTCAAATTGACCCTAGTGCATTTCATGTGATAAAAGAGCTTAGCTGAGCATTTGGAAAGAGAATCTCCGTCTCCAGCATGATTGTTTGCGGCCCATTGTTTTGTGAGACAATAGTGGTTGTCTGTGTGGTAATAATTGAGCTACCTCAACGATGTAACATTCAAGATTGTATTCTAAACAGGACGTTTAGAAGGTGGTAGAAGCAGGATGTGGCAGAAACAGAATTTTCCAATAAGGTTACATCTTCTAAACTGTGTTTTGCGTGAGCTGTGTCGCTGAAAGTTAGAGAGGTTTATAGATATTACTAGGCAAACTGAAGGAGCCAGAAATAGGTGTAATTCACAAGTTCATTTTTGTAAGTTTAGGTAGCCTGCGCTGACTGGCCATTGGCTAAAGCCTACTTCCAGTTCAAAGGTGTAGAAAGTATAAACGGCAGTTTTGTTCAGATCGTAAGTAGAGTTATTGCAAATAAAATGGCTGAATCTAGCAACTATGCAACAATCTCACTCGATGAGGCAGTTGTGCTTGCACAAGCTGAAGATGGTATTCTGGAAACCGATTCGGAATCAGAAATTTCAGAAGATGATGATGACCCTAGCTTTGTAAATCATGATTCAGACTGGGTGAGTAACTTGGCAGTAGTAAATTTTATACCCATTTTCCTTGATCTATTCAATAAGATTTGTTTGCTTTCGTAGGAATCAAGATCGGAATCCGAAGATGAATCTTCAGAAGAGTCAGAAATCGATGCTCCAGCTGCATTTCAGTCGGAAAGAATGGGGAAAACAGGAACTTATTGGAGTGAAAATCCCCCATCACGGTCACAAACAAGATCTTTCAATCTTTTGAGACAACGGCCTGGTCCTGTAAGAGGTTCCAGAATTGCAACACCACGAGATGCTTTTGAATTTTTGATAACACGTGACATCATTGATGAAGTAATCCAATGCACTAATTTAGAAGGTCGTCGAGTAGCTGCAGCAAGAGGAAAAGAGTGGAAAAAAATTGACTATGAGGAATTTGTGGCCTTTATTGGACTGACTCTGCTGGCAGGCGTAGAAAAAAATTGGGATGTTGCCGTGAGAGAACTCTTTTCAGATCCACTTCAAAACCCTATGTATAGAGCCACGATGGCGGTTCGAAGATACGAAGATATTCGGAGGCTGCTTCGATTTGATGATAAACGGACCAGGGCTGAAAGGTTAAAAACTGATCACATGGCTGCATTTAGGCACATATGGGAGTTGTTCTTGAGCAATTGTAGAACAACATTTATCCCTAGTGAATGTGTGACAATTGATGAACAACTTATACCATTTAGAGGGAGGTGCAAGTTCAAACAATACATGCCGAGCAAGCCCGCAAAATATGGAATAAAGATATTTTGGTTGTGTGATTCGTTCATGCCGTTCGCAATTGATGGCATTATCTACTTGGGTAAACAACCAGGAGAAGCAATTCAGAAAAATTTGGGAGAAAACATTGTCCTTCGGCTCAGCTCCGGAATAAAACAATCAGGTAATCATAAGCTTGCAACTGTAAACTAGCAATGTATCTTTCACTTGCAGCAGTGTTTATAATTTTTACCATTATTTTGTTCTTGTACTTAGTTTGTATTTTCGATATTTTTGTAGGTCGCAATATTACCATGGACAACTTTTTCACAACCGTACCTTTGGCTGAAAAACTTCTGAAGGAAAACCTAACTATCGTGGGAACTCTCCGTAAATGCAAACGAGACATACCAGCTATCATGAAGCCATCCAAGTCAAGAGAAGTACATAGCTCAGAGTTCGGATTCAACAACAACTTGACCATGGTAAGCTACTGCCCCAAAAAGGCAAAAGCGGTTATCCTCCTCAGTTCAATGCACAGCGACAAATCTGTGGATAGCGGTGAAAAGAAAAAACCACAAATCATTCTTTATTACAACCAGACTAAAGGAGGCGTGGATACTGTAGATCAGATGGTAAGAAATTATTCTTGCAAAAGGATGACAAGGAGGTGGCCAACAGTTCTCTGGCATAACATGCTGGACATCGCCGCCCTGAATGCTTTAACGATATTCAAAGCACTGCAACCTAATTACATGTCGGGCGTGACCCATGTGAGGAGACTGTTCATCAAAGATCTCACGAAACAACTTGTGATGCCGTTCATGATAAGGTGCCAAGCTACACCATCGCTCCAGAAACCAATCAAAGAGGCAATGAAGAGGTGTGGCTTGACCTTCAAATATTCAAACCCGGTGCAACAGCAGCAAGCCCCTGCTTCTAAGCGTAAAAGATGCCACATTTGCCTTTACTCAAAAGATCGAAAAGTACGATGCTACTGCTCACAATGTCATGAGGCTGTCTGCACGGAGCACAGCACCACTCTGGTGACTTGCATAAAATGCAAAGCAGAATGAGAAAAGTAGTGCACTGCTACACCTTTGTGTTTGTGTTACCTCGTTCACTACCATGTTGTCATTTCATGTTGTTATTGTTCAATAAACCAACTAAAATCGGTTCTGTGATCTTTTATTGTGTTATTTACGTCATATTATAGAACATTGTTGCTAACTTCCAGCAAAAATGCATTAGGGTCAATTTGACCCTGGTCGTGAAAAGTAAGAAACCGAAAAGGTCGTGCATCCTAGGGTTAAAGCCAAAAACACAAATACACATTGAGGTTTTAAATGCTTTTAGCACTATCCATTAGTTTTATGCATCTCATCTGATCAATTTAATCGCTAAGCTGCTTGAATCTGTTTTGCTATACTGTTGTCAAAATCAGAAAATCACAAACTATCTTTAGTTTTTCATTTGTAATCTACATATAGTCCCTCCAAATACCCAGTCACTTAAATTTAGCAATAACATCAATGGAAGCTATTTTCACTGGTAGACGATCATTTCGCAGATAAACAGTAAACACAACATCTGCATTATGAGCAGTGTTTCCCAAATTTTTTCAACTCGCGTACCATTAAAAGGTTTCGTACTATGTTTGCGTACCACCAACATTTGGATAATTGAATAGCTTAGAAATATACTGTAACAATGTTTTATTAAACTAGCATCAGCCCAGAGTTGAAAAAAAACTAAAAAATGACTGGAAACAAAATAGTTTTAATGAGACGGATGTAGTTATTTTTTCTCGACTAATTGATCAATTTGAGGAATAACTTTGCTTACAGCGCGTCTAAAATCATGCCCAGGCGCAGCAAGGCGGTTCCGGATTTTCGATTTTATGTTTATTAAAAGCCGAGAACCCCTGCTTGCACTCCCACGTTGACGGAAAAATCAATAATAGTGGAACAGCATGAGTGGCTAGGTTTGGGTACGAAGACTCCATGCTCAACCAGAAATTTATAGAACAGCCGCATTCCTTATGCTTAATCTTTGCTGCCTCATCAGTGTAAATGTCTATTAGCTCTTCTTGTTCTCCAGTCCCCACACGCAGAACTCCTGGATCAACGAAGAATAGGTTGATGAATAGGAGAAAATATTACGATTGATGAGCAGCTGTTTCCGACAAAATCTTGTTGTAGGTTCACCCAGTACATGCCAAACAAACCAGATAAGTTTGGCATTAAGTTCTGGTTAGCGGTTGACGTGGAATCCAAGTATATCCTAAATGCCATTCCGTATCTGGGCAAAGGCGAGTCACGTCCATCCACCCAAAGGCTTAGCGACAATGTTGTCATGACTCTCGTGGAACCATTCGTGGGGAAAGGCAGAAACGTTACAACAGATAACTTTTTCACGTCGTTCTTACTTGCAAAAGAGCTGAAAAAAAAGAAAACCAGCTTTGTTGGAACTATGAACAAGGTTAGGCGTGAGCTGCCTGCATCTGCAAAATGCTTGCAACAACGTTATTCCAGTAAGCTGATGAAGGCAGGCGACATGGCAACTCTAACTGTGTATCAGTGTAAGCCCAAGAAAAACGTTTGCGTTCTTAGCTCTCTACATATGTTTGTTGAACTTGGCGAATCGGAAAAAAAGAAACCAGAGACTGTGGAATTTTATAACAAAACCAAATGTGGTGTTGAAGTGGCTGATCAAATGGCCAGGCAGTATTCAGTCAAAGCAGGTACCCGTCGGTGGCCCGTTGCTGTTTTCTGCAACATTCTGGATTTAGCAGGCATCAATGCCTTTGTGCTCTATAAAAAACGAACAGGTGACAAGGTTTCAAGACGAGATTTCCTGTTCAAGCTTGTTATAGAACTACGTGAAGACTGCATCGCTGAAAGATTAACCGGAAACGCTTCTATTGATAGACCTCATTCACTATCGCCAGCTCTCAAAAAAAGCGAAGCCGAGAAGCGTAAACAGTGTCAAATAGGAGCAAACTGTTCTCAAAACAAAACTAGCAAACTTTTTTTCAAGTGCAATAAAACTGTATGTGGCAAGTGTACTGCCAAGGAGTTTTCCGAATGCGTTACATGTGCGACAACACAAATATGAAACATTTTTCAATTTTGTGTCCTGTGCTTGCCGTTTTTTTCAAATAAAACTATTTTTTTGTAAATAGATTAATTGAGTTACGTGACCTGAGTATTTGTTCAACACTTAAGTTGCATCCACACCACGCATATACTAGTAAAAACGCGTTTTCGTAGAAGCGGTCAAAATGACCGCTGCTGGCCGTTGAGAGCTTGTCGCAACTCCGGCCGTTCTAGTGTTAATCTATGTATGAAGCAATGAATAATGGTTGCGCTTGATGAAACTGTTTTTACGTAAGTTGTAAACCCAGATTTACGTCCCAGCATGGAGGGAGCCCCGTCGGTTGTACAGCCAATTAACGTTTTCCAGTCTATTTCATTCTGTTTGAAAAAATTGTACAAAACCTCAAAAGCATTCTTTTCTTTTGTTGTGCTGAAAAGTTCCTTGCTCATCAGCAACTTAGCTTCTGTATCATAGTTTTGAGTAGTACAGCGAGTATAGACGAATAATTGAGCACTGTTTGTTATGTCCGTCGGCTCGTCCAGTTGCATAAAAAACCCAAACTTTGAGTCCTTCACACACAAAATCACTTGCTCGGCAATATTGATCGACATCTCCTCTATTCCATTTTTGATCGTGTTATTAGAGAGGGGCTCAGTTTCGAGCTTCGCAGCCGCCTCCACTCCAATTAAGTTCTTAACCAAAATCTTTGCTGCTGGCATTACCAGAGACTCGCCAATGGCAAGCGCTTTCATGTTTTTAGCAAGTAGGAGAGCAACTTCATACGATGCTTTGACAACACCCTTCTTTTTCTGGTAAATCCCGTCATTCTTGTCTAGGCGCTGTCTTTTTGCATTCTCTCCAAGTCGCTGGAGGTAACTCTCGTCTTGTTCTTTCTCTTCAACATGATTTGTTACAAGGTGAAGCTTGAGGAGGCTGGGTTTCATAGCTGAATTAGAAAGTGTCTTCATACAAATTACACATTGTGGCAGAGACTTTCCCCCATGCTTATTGGCTATGACCAGATTCTTTATGTGCGTTGGACAACACTTTCGCTTCGGCATTTAGAAAAATATTGTATATGTTCAGCTAAATATTAATTAGTTTTAAACAAATTATAATTTAGCTTTTATATATTTTCAGCCAAGTATTTTTAATCACTTGGGTTATTTCTAACGATATAAAAATTAGCTTTAAACAAGTGTAAGATGAATAAATAAGCTACAATTTTATTGCAACCTACAGTTGACCTTACATCTCAAACCTACTTTATATTCATTTTATGTATTAGACAATTGGCCTTTTTATCGGCGGGTAAAGCCCAAATAAAAACAATTATGACATAATAATTTTAAAGAATTTTCAATTTAAAATATTTATTGTAGCTCATCAACGTAAGTAAGTTGCTCGCGAACCATCTGAAAGGCTCTCACGAACCACAGTTCGGGAAACACTGATTAAGAAGAAACATCAAAGCCAAAGAACTTATAATGTAAGTTGATCCTCTGCATAAAACTTGCTGGCAAGTCACATTGACATCATTGTCACTCCTGTTATAACATAGTTTAAGTGGATTGTAAATAGTAGTTTCAGATCGAGTGAGACCAGGATGAGTCCAGAAATAAGAATCACTAACCAAAAGAAATTTAACAGACAACTTCAGTTAATTGCAATTTCTTGCCACCATATTTTCGATCAAAGCTGGCTCAGTTTGAATTGTGTTTGAAGGATCTGAACGTACTGCTGCAAAAAGTAAGAACGGTACCAATTATGCATTGGCGGTAAAATAAGATCAAAACTTGCTAAAACATGAACACTTTGAAGAAACTTTAAATGTGCGACCAGAATTTTTGTAAAGGGGTTGGAGATGCAACCAAAACTATAATGATATAACATTGTTTAGGCTGTTCTTCTTGTTTGACAAATACAATGAAAATGAGAGTAGCCATAAAAATCACTAGGAAAGCAGATTTTTTGGGATCTTACAAACACCAGCATGCCTATCCCAAATGAAAAAGATTGCGACATTTTCGTTCAAGTTTGTCAATCTGTCAAGAAAATATATTGTAAATGTGGCATAAAAGGGCTTTGACATAGAATGCACAACTTTACGTCAAATGTGTTTCAGCTGCTCTCAAAACGTTTTTGCATTGCATGAGCTCGAAATGTTATTTTTGTCTGAATAGTTGCGTGATCTTAAAAATGCTGCTGGTCTGTTTTAACATTCTCAAATTTAAACAGTTTACGTAAAACGGCGTGTTGTCAAACATTTTAATTTACTTTATTAAGAGCTTTCAGAAAATGGCGGTACAGTTTCCTGCAGTACAACAAAAACCGTTTGTTGTGAAAGTCTAACAACGCATTAATTTTTGCACATGTAATGCCCAGTTAGAATTTGATGAAACAAAAAGAATGAAGCTAAATACAATTTAACTAAAAGATAGATATATTTCCAAAATGTCAAAACTTTTTTGTGGGACGCAGTCGAAATTCGTTTCGTCTAAAATAATGTTATTTATGTTAATCTTTTATTTTAATGAAATCAAAACATCTTTTAATAGAGATTTATATGGCAAAAAGATGACCACATCATGCGATTGTAAGAAAGTATCTCTGAGAATAAATCAATTAAAAAATTTTTTTTTAAATTTAAACTCCAACGGATGACTTGATTCTCTTTCATCATTGGTTGCTATTGCAATGGCGGCGCCCACCACAAAATATTGAAATAAAAATTTCAAATAAAGTTTTTGTTCAGTAAAATTGCGTATTTACTTATACTAAGCACATTGCACACCAGGCCCGAATATTCAAGAAAAATGAAAGAGCATAAGTTAACTGAAAAGATAATTTAAACATTGCATTATTTTCACCTATTTCAACACGGTCTCTTACCTCCAAATGCCACAGAAATAGCTGCCATAGCTGCAACACATACTTCAAAAATCATTATTGCTTTTCAAACGGCAATCATGTGCTGCAATGACGACTTGCCGTGCACCGAAAAATTATGCTTAATTTACCAACATTTATAGTCAATAATTGATTCAATTTTTTTGAACCTGCCAATGGAAAATTCTGCTTAGATTTTAAAAGAGAATTTCACACTTGTGCTACTTTTTACAAAACGCAGTTTATGACTCTGCATTGTGAAATAAATGAATGTCATGTTTTTTCTGAAAACTTGGGTTATGTTGCAATAGATTCTTAGGCTTGATCTCTCGCTATTGTTACAACAATTGTCTGAGATTTTTTGAAACAAAAAAGTTTCTAACTGTCGGATTTTTTGTGCTAACTGAAATCCAACGGTGGTCACTGATTCCACGATTTGCGATAGCTTCACATTATAAAAGAAATTAATAAAGCTTTCTGTGAATCACTGGACTCAAAAACAATTAGTTTCGGTCGGGAACCGCAGCGCAATTGATTAATCAAAATAGAACAACCTAGCAAGCCTTAAAAACGGAAATGATGGCGTCACAATGTTTGTATGCTGCAATCATGGTGTACTCCTCGGCTGCAATAAACGATACGTCACAGGAAGTCATCACATGAATCAAATACTACCACAATTTTATGAAATAATAAGACTGTTTATTTAGATATTAAGACCAAACAAACAAGACTAAGATTTGGGGAGGAAGCTTTAATAAAAATACCAACATGTTGGATCATTGTCAAACCAGTATTTATCACGCTAGGTAAAATAATCTAGCTGTCAATAAACAAAAAGTGCACTTGAATTACTTGAAGGTGTAATTTAATTTATAATTTTGTAATGGACTTGCGAATTGCACCACATTTTAATAATTACATATAGAAAACGTAGAAACATTGCAAAAAAACGAAGGAAAATACGTTTCGAAAACATGATTTAAATAAAATAGATTTCACGGTCTACAATTTTCTGGTCTTATCAAAGAAGTTGGTAACTGAAAACTGGCATTAGGCTTTTAACTAAGGCTTGGCCTGGAACCGTGGTTCCAAAACTTTATTTCAAGCAAACTCAAATAAAACAGTAATTGATGTCTGAGGGTATTCACTAATTGTTCAAGAACATTTGCTAATTAAATCAAATTATTATTAATTAAAATTAACATTTTTTTTTCTTTTTCAAGGTAAGGAACTATTTTATGAGAAAAATATTTAATGCAAACTTTTTGGCTGAATTTGCGAGGCAAACCTGCTGTTATTGATGTCTTTGTGTCGGAAGCATATTTCTATTATTTACAAAACAACATTAAACCCAGAAATTTTTTTTCCTTCGGGTCACTCGACCCCACTTGGTTTAGTCACTCATGGCTTGGGAAATATTGGCGTAGATGTGGGCTGTGGGCTAAAATTATTGTAAAACTTGTCAGAAAAATTCAAACTGTTTGAAAATTTTTTCTCGGAAAACTTATCCAAATATTGATTGTTTTGACACTCGTTTGTTAGTTATTCAAGTAAATTTCTCATCTTAAGTTAAATAACTGCTTTAACTGCAACATAAAACTATTTTTAATGCTAAATATTAAGGTGCTCGAGATAATGAAATGGAGATTGAAAATACAATTAAATTATTATCAACAATGATCCGTCCGCAATCGTATTGTTGGATCAATTTTGTAATTTTAAAGCCTATAAATATGGCAGATAAAAAAATTTAAGGCATGTTTCCTGTCCCCTGTTATGGTCACACCTGTGACGATATTCCAAATATGTTCTTTTGCGAAGCTTTTGACAAAAAACTGTTTGCAGTCATCTAGATTAGTAACGTTTTTAATATTTTATGTGCCCACTTGACTGCAAAAATGAAAATAGATAAATAAACAATTTTTAACATAGATTAGGTACGTCATAAGTACCGTAAGTAGTATACACAACTAATGTTTTATCTTAACCCATTTTTAACCATTGCTCCTGTAGAGGAATAATTGTTAGACAGAAATCTATTTCAATGACGTTGCAAACATTATTCAAAGAAAGTTTTTCTGTAACTCGTTAAATTTCATTGCAAACGCCCATCGGAAAACAGTTATTTTTCTTAAGTCGGAATGACCTTGATTTGCCTAACAATGCTGACTCAGCATATAGTGTAAAAAGTTTTAGTTCCATTTTATGTAACTACAAAGCTTTCAAAAGGTGATAGTTTATCAGTTTATGCATGATTTTGTCTCCGAAGTAATCATTTTTACGTTTACTTTTTTATTCCTCTGCAGGAATAATGGTCCAAAACGCTTTCACCAGCTAACATTGCGCAAAAAAATTTCGCTGCTCTGCTTTCTCTGGAAGCACTTTCTATTGAGGAAACACTCCAAATGACATGAAACAACGACAAAAATACCAGAAAAAGGCACAATTTTATTGCTTATGGTAATCCAAGAAGCACATAGGATGCAAGCGAACACCACATTCTTGACATTTTTTTATAGTGTTATTTTTGCAGTTTGAGCAGCGTTTTTGAGTTTGCACGTTTACAGGGTGATGCAGACCAACACTGGTGATTATTATTCTTCTTCCATTAGGGTCTGAAGATGCAGAACTAGTAATTTTCAACAACTAATCGGATAAATTCACGAAAATCTAAACGTGGGAAAGTTCCTAGGGTGACATGGAGCCTCCACGCAGCCACTGTCAGCATTTCTATACAGTTAACAAACAGCGGCCAATACCACTTCTTTGCTTGAACTGTTGGTCTGTATTGGCTTATGAACCTATCAAGCAGATCCACACCTCCCATGTCTAGATTGTAATGGTAGAAGCAGAACGGTTGAACACAACTGATCTTATTCTTTTCACGCTGGCTGTAGTGTTTCACCACTTTGGTTGGCTCTATGTTGCTGAAATTTGAACCAAGGTAAAAAACCTTGTTGTATTTCCATTGCACTATGGTCACGTAATCATTCGAGCGGTGGTCAAAGAAGCCACGCTTCTCTTTTCCAACACTTTTTGATGGTTACAGTGGACACTTCATTGTACAGCCTTCAAATATAGTCCCAAGAGCCCTGAAATTCTTTTCGTGCAAATCTCGCAGTAAATAATAAGATGCAAAAAAATTGTCAAAATAAACACAAAGACAAGCAAGGGTTTCAACTATCGAAAGAAGAGCAAATACAACTTGTTGTCCAAGAGGCTTGCTGCTGTCCTTAGTATCACACGCTCCGGTATAAATCTCAAATTTGTAAGGACAGCTATCACTTGATGCTAAAACCCAGTTTTTGTAGCCAAATCTGATCGGCTTGCCATGAATGAACATCTTTGCAGAGTGCCTCCCAAAGCATGGTACCATTTGTTCATCAATGGCCAGATCTTTTGCAAGCACTCCAAAATGCTGAAGTGAAGCATTGACTCTATTCTGTAGAGGTCGAATTTTAGCAAGCTTATCTCCAGCAGGAAGATTATTGTTATCAGCAAAATGGATTAACTTCTTTATGTAACCTTTTTCTTGACGTTGACCTTGATATCAGTAGGCAGCTGATATCATCATCGCTAGTACAAACTCTGACGCGGTCGGCTGTTGCATCCTGTCAACAGAAGAATTCCAACAAAAGCTTGGATTTGCTGCAGTGTAAGATGAATGACCTCATTTCGTTGAGACACATATTGCTACATTTTGCAAACAATTAGACTATAGATTTCTTTATTGAATAATGGTTAAAGAAGTGCAGGACTGGACGGCAGATGCTTTCTCGTATCCCGGTCCGTGAGTACGCCTGTTTTCCAAACTCGTATGACAGACCGAAACCAAATCTGCCCGAACGGTAGAGCATCCACTGTTACTGATGTCCTGGCAAAGCCTTGTAAGTGGCAAACGCCCTTTTCAGGGTGGGGCGATGCATCAAAACGCATTGCCAACAAGTTCCGAAGGCCTGCCGTTCTTCAGCTAAACGTCAAAGGCTTTACTGCAATCAAGATGAGCGTTCTTTACCATCTTGCTGCACAGCGTGAGGCGCTCGTCATCCTAATCCAGGAGACCCACTGCACGTCTGAACAGAAGTTAGTTCTATCGGACTACCAAATAGCTGGGTGCTCCATAAGCAGGAAGCATAGTCTTGCTTCGTTGTCCATGAACGACTGAAGTGGAACTTTTTCGACCAATCTCCACCTGCATCGGAGACTGAGTGGTTGTGCGTTAACGTTGATGGATACAAGATAGTCAACGTTTGCAAAACTCCACCGATTCGTTTGCAAGTATCCGATCTCCCAGAATTCCCAAATCCCTGTTTCTATGCTGGCGACTTTAATTGCCAGCATGTTGATTGGGGTTATGATGCCAACAGTACAGATGGAGAATGACTGTTTGGCTGGGCAAATACCAGCAATCGTGTCCTACTCCACAACCCAAAGGGTGCCGCCATCTTCCACTCTGGCCGCTGAAATACAAGCACCAACGCGGATCGTGCATTCATCAGTATCGATTCGGACAGTCGTTTACCCGACAGTCAAATCTTAGAAAAGTTTCCAAGGTCTCAACATCAACCTTTGCTTATTACTCCACCCAGGTGTGCTCGTCCTGTACCAAGCAAGCCTGTAAAGCGTTGGAGCTTTTGCGGCGAAAAAGTTTATCCCACGTGGCCGACGAAACAATGGTATACCATGTTGGGATAACGAGTGTGAAAACCTCTACCAAACATTCTTGCAATACCCTCAAGGGCATGAGTCTAGCAGAGCTGCTACAGCTTTGTTTGCCAAGCTTGACAGGAAACGGAGGATCTGAAGCTGTCCAGAACATTGACTTTTCACACTCTAGCCTGGTAGCATGGAGTACGTTAAACAATCTTTCTGGTAGGTCACGGCAATCCCCTCGTCAGTGTCTTGTTTTAGCAAATGCTGAAACAAGCCAGCTGGTAAAAACCGGGAAATACGAAGGTGCAAATCGAGAGATCTCTCATTCTGTCACGCAGGAATTATCTGACCGTTGGAGGGATACATCTCCTGATGCAGTGAATATCTCCGGAGATTTTTCTCCAAGAGAATTTGCTGCTGCCCTCCATCACTTAAAACCAGGTAAAGTTCCGGGCCCTGACTCTACTTCCCCAGAGTTTTTAATCCATGCTGGTCCTGGCTTGAAGTCCTGACTACGTGGCTTTCTTTCTTCCTGCTTGCGCCAACTCAAAATTCCAATCTGGAGAAGAGCGCTGGTAGTCGCAATCCCTAAGCCCTCAAAACCTGTAGAGGACCCAAAAAGCTACAGTCCCATCTCTTTGATCTTTGTCCCTTACAAGATCCTCGAACGACTGATCTACAATCGTGTCGAACCAATAGTCGTTCTCTTGCTTCCAAAGGAACAGGCTGGATTTCGACACGGAAAGTCTACAGTGGACCAGGTTGTTTTGCTTACGCAAAACATAAAGAATTCTTTTGAGGCACAAAAGAAGGCTGGTGCCGTGTTTGTCGATCCGACAGTTGCTTATAACACTGTCTAGCACCGTGGCCTTACCTGCAAGCTGCTGAGACTTCTGCCGGACAAGCACATGGTCCAGATGATCATGGAACTTGTTCGGAACAGAAGCTTCACTCTGACCACTGGTGACAGCAAGCCAAGCAGGCTTCGACGCCTGAAAAATGGTCTCCCACAGAGATCAGTCTTGGCTCCTCTTCTTTTCAACATATACATCTACAATCTGCCTTCCATAACCTCCAAGAAGTATGCTTACGCTGACAACTTGGCGATACTTCATTCATTTGGAGATTGGAAGGTGTTGGAAAGAACTTTGAGCAAAGACATGACTACACTTTCTGCATATCTCCAGACCTGGCGGCTAAAGCTCAGCCATGCTAAAACGGTGACGGCAGTCTTTCATCTTCACAATCGAGAGGCTAAGGGTGAGCTGAAAGTCAAGAACAATGGTAAAATCTTACTATTTTGCCCAGTGTCGACCTATCTCGGTGTGAAACTGGGTAGCGCTCACGTACCATGATCACCTTGAGGCATTGCGCATAAAGCTATCTACGCGCGTTTCGCTGCCGAGGCGACTTGCGAGTTCAGGATGAGGCGCTGGTGTCAAGACATTGCCCACAGCTGCCTTGTCCCTGATCGATTCAACTGCTGAGTACTGCGCACCAGCTTGGTGTCGCAGCGCGCATACTCGCCTCATTGACAGCGTTCTTAATGACGCTTTGCACATTGTCACTGGATGCCTACATCCCACTTCAGCAGACAACCTTCCAATTCTCTCAGGCATCCAGCCAGCAGAGCTTCGCCGCCAAGGAGCGACACTCTCCTTGGTTAATCGCAGTTCTTTAGACCCTGGCCACATTCTGCATGAACAGCTCACTGAGCTGCATGCTGCTAGCAAGGAGAGACTAAAATCTAGACGGTCGTTTGTTCCTGCCGTGCGAAAACTACTGCAAAACTTATCTGAGTCGGGCATCCGCGCTGCCCAATGGACAAACTTGTCATGGGACACAGAGTATTCCAAGAGTATGTCAGCGCTCGGTGTCTATATTCCTAGGCTCAGAACAAGACCCATTGGAATGAGTTTGACCAGAACACTTTGGGTCAAACTCAATCGCCTGCGTACTGGCGTTGGGCGTTTCGGTTCGTTCATGCAGAAACAGGGTCTTGCTTCCTCAGCGAAATACGAGTGTGGCGCTAGTGAACAAACTGCAGATTACATTATTTTAACATGTCCCACACATCGGGCACCTCAAAAAATTATGGATCTGACAGTTTTGAATGACAAAACAAGGTGCTGGCTCCACTCCATTACTGCCAGCATTTGATCTAGGCAAAACAGCAGATTGGGGTGGTAAAAGGATATACCCTCGGTCCTTATTCTTTTGTTGTATCTGACCTGGATCATAGATAGTCTGCCATACAACGAAGAAGAAAAAAAGTTCAACTGGCGCAAGCAGGGCAAGATGATAGTGGCTGTCAGATAAATGCGTAACATTTGCTTCTGGTATTTTCATCAGATTGCTTTTCTTCATCCAGAGCCCTGGTTCCGCATTCTTTCTCTTTTTCTTTCGCGGTGGTTTGCTTTCTTTGCTGCTGATACGTTGGAAGTGACCTCTTATTCATCGTTGTTGTGTACCTCTAAAGTTCTTGTGACATCGTTTGCAAGCAAATCATTTTTATGGCACTCATCTGCATCATCTTCCTCTACATCAGTAACACAAGCATCACTTTGCACTGGTGACAAAATAACAATATCTTTCTCTTTACTTCCTGTTCACCCTAAAACGTCGTCAACTGCTTCCTGCAGAGTTAAGTATCTTCTGTGTAACTGGTTACTGGTCATCTTTAACAGAGAAATAATTCACTAACAATTCAAAGAAACTGTTCCGAAAAAGATAAATTTTTGCACAGGGCTTTCAGAGAAAAATAAGCACTGGTACTCAGTAATGAAGCTTTTATATCAAATGCGTTCTGTAACTTTTCTTTGAAAAAGGTAATGTTTGTTTTATCTTTTCAGACAGGAATATGTATTGCTGCACAGATGACCTGCTAATAGTTTCGCAAGATAAACCAATACACCTCAAGCCTTACTAATCTGCAACAGCTGCACTAAATCTGCATCAGCTTTGCATCCGTATTAGACCATTGTTCCTCTAGAGAAACATTGCGTTGCTAGGCAACCAAAAGCCGGTGGCAAAATTGTTTAGGATTTTTTTCTTAATTAGATTAACAGCAACCAAATACTAAAAACTTACAAGAAAGTGACTTGTATTTTAAGTAGTGGTCATCCATGGGTTAAGTTGTATACACAACTAATGTTTTCCTCAATAACTTTATCATGAAAAAAGTTTGTTGTGTTTAACAAGAGTTTTTGTGTTAAGCACTATAAGCACTATTCTGTGTTAAGTCAATATGAACTACAATATTTGATACAATTTACAAATATGACCACAATTAAATCAAATGGAAATTATTGATTTATATTGTTACTGGATTTTTTTAAAATCAAATTTGCCAGATTTTCAAGTCGCAGGAGCCATGAAAAAAGACATGACGAGTCGCATGCGGCTACGGAGCAGCGAGTTGCCAATCTTTGTGCTGGAACAATGGTGCTGTCACATTTTCGTGAATTCATACAAAGCAAATCAAATAAAGCTTTGGCTTCTTGCTTCTAGTTAGATAGTTTCACAAAATGGTTTTGTAAAACCTTGTACTACCTCTCAGAAATAGACTTCAGATTTCTTAAATGTACTAAAAATAAGAAAAAAGTGTACTTGAGTTATAGCAGGATTGGAGCAATAGCAAAGGTATCCAGAAAACTGATTTATGAAGTTATATATAGGTATCGAGTGACGTGATGCTATAAGAAGAAGCACAAAGTGGGAGAAAGAAAAGACGTACAACAGCCTACCTTTGACAACATTGACTTGTTTAAAAAGGATGTTAATCGTTACTACTGCAATGTTGAAAATGATGTACACAGGGTTATATATACAAGCTTGTAAAGCAATATTTATTTGGTTGTGATTGTCGGCAACTGCAGCGCATGTATAAGTTGCAGCTCAAGGAATCGAAAAATCACGAGTTCAGTGCTTGCGAGAGTTCTATTGTAATAGCCTGGTTCTCAGATATGCAGTGCTAACAATCAAGAAGCAAGTATAATCACAAACTGTTCAGTGCATATCGCAAAAACTTTACTATGTTTATTTGATTTTGTGTGAAAGTTGAATCACCGCTTCAAATCACATTTTTCCAGACAATCGTATTGTTTCTAGTCATCTCTCTTTAAATAAAATAACAGTGCAATCATCGCATCAAAATAACAAAATAACAAAAAAAAATGCAATACCGTAATCTATGATCAAAATACACTGATTAGAACAAGAGCAAGCTATTGAATTTTTAATGTATGGTCTACCTTAGAATTTTCAAGGTTGTTGCTTTAATATCGTGATATCCAGTGCAAGTTCGGACCAACGGATGGTGACCAAAACAATGTTGTTTTTTCATTATATTTTGGTCTACCGACTACTTTTTATTTTTTGTGTTGAACGACTAAACACGTAGAGACACAGGGATTTACCATTGGGATATTCATTGTACCCATTTTCCTCGTAGACTTTAAGAATTAAAGTTCTTCCATCTCAAGTTATCTACTGGCTTGTTGTTGTTGTTACTGGCTGATCAAGCAATATTTCACTCGATTGTTTGTTGATTCTTCACTTGAAAAATAAAGGCTGCATTAATCCACTCAATAAAGTTGCTGACGAAATCTTGCATAATTTCATCAGTCGTCTTTTGCCAATCCAAATAAAAATATTTTTTGCGTGAGTCTTAGAAATGTTTGAATTAACAGTGCAATTTTAATTACGCTGTGCTAATTTTTAAATTGCAAAGAATTTTGTTTTAAACGTTGTATCACGTAAACGAGCTTGTATATTTTACAAGGACGATGGTACAACAATTAGAACGTGCGCTTTGCAATTGGTAAGATCTGGATTTAATTTCTTTGTCGAGTTCTACTTAAAGACTTTGTAAAATGGCACTTATCTTTACCTATAACTGTCAATCGCTTGCTTGCTTTCTAACAACTAACTGTTTGCAAGTGTAACAGATAAGTCTAAATGTGGTTGCTCTTTTGTTTACTGAAAGTAATTGTTACGCGTGAATAAACAAAATAAACATCTTGGGTGAAAACATTTGCTTGTCTTCTAATGCAGTTGTACAGTAACCCGCCACTGTTCCATAAATGGAACATAAAACTTTACCAAAAATTTATAACAAGTTATTGGCCGCACATCTTACTTATGTTTTGGTGAAAATACTTTTATATTAGTAAACTAAAATGTATCAATCTTTGATTAATTTTTTATAACAGGAAATGTAGTGCCTAATATTGCATCCACCTCAAACGTAATTTTTCACGAAATAAACGTTCTTATAATTTGCTCACTAAGCAAGGTATAAGTAATAATTATCCCTAGTAAGAAAGAACAACTCCTCAATAACAAAGTAAAACCAAAAAGTAGTTTAAATTCAGGCAATAGGATAGTTTGCAAGCGTCTTGAAGTTTTGTTCCATTTATGGAACGATGGTAGGAAAAAAATTAAAGAGCAACAACAACACGCTTACCGCGATTTAAAATGAA
Organism: Trididemnum clinides; assembly: GCA_963675345.1. Taxonomy (NCBI): domain Eukaryota; kingdom Metazoa; phylum Chordata; class Ascidiacea; order Aplousobranchia; family Didemnidae; genus Trididemnum; species Trididemnum clinides. Next base: position 25,756,783 of record OY776294.1, read on the forward strand.
AGTAGATTTTAGTCTATTAATGTAATTGATTGTTATTGTTGTTTCTTTGTGTCGTCAAACTACAGAGTGTCCATAAAGTCTCTTTACAATTTAAAAATATTGTTACAAATTAAATTGATGAGATATCGCAATAAGAGTTGTTTTATGTTAATCAGTATTTCATAAAGTTTTAATGACATTTTTCATACACATCTAAACATTTAATTAAAAATATTTTTTGATTATTTAGTGCACTTCTATATGGGCACCATTAGTTGCACGAAGCACACAAGATGGTACTCAATTTCCTGCCATGTTTGTTGTAGCATAGCCTCATCAACCGTTGCAACGGCATTAGAAATTTTGTGCCTAAGGTCAGTTATGTCCCGTACTTTTGTTCAATACACAATATCCTTTACTTTGTGCACTGTTGAACGTGGAAGTTGCAATTATCTGGCAGCAGTACAGGTGGACTTCATAGGAGAACCATGAAAGGCTTGCCTTACATGCTCGATGTTTTCTTCAGTTGTTCTTGGTCGCCCACTCCTCCCTGCATCGAACACTGTTCCTGTCTCCATAAATTTCTTGTGCCATAAACGAATTGAAGGACGTGATGGTGGGTGTCTTCCATACTTAGTTTTGTAGTTTTCCTCAGTCTAAACATCTGATTTTGTCTCAATGAACAAGGATACACATTGCGCTTTTTCTTGAGGAGTAGTCATTTTATGGGTGTTTATATAACTAAATCATTAAACACGTAGAAATTTTATCTGAAACAGTACATTTTAGTATCAATGAAAACTTTATGAAATACTGATTAACATAAAACAACTCTTATTGCGATATCTCATCAATTTAATTTGTAACAATATTTTTAAATTGTAAAGAGACTTTATGGACACCCTGTACTTTTTTTGCAGTAACTGCGATCGTTTTTTTTAGGTTGTCAAATTACAAATTTGCAGGCAGATTAAAAAATGATGGGCTTGCTCTCATAACAACTCTGTTGCTTTTCACAAATCATAAGACGCGTTTTTATCCAATTTTTAACTCCCAACCTCCCCTATATGACCTATTAAGACGTTTTTGTAAACTCCTTTTCTCCTCATCAGATGTGTCATGTAAAAAAATTAATCAAACAAACTTGATTCTTACAAATTCGCCACAAAAAAGCTGTTTACTTAACTGCTGATAACTTTAATTTTTTGATTCTAGTAGCAAGTTTGTCATATAGCAATATCTTTTACTGTACCTTCCTTACTTAATATGACATCAAAATGACGATTTTGCCTTCCCTCACCCCCTCCCGAAGGCATAATATGATATTTAAACAGCCCTCATGAAAGCGGGTTGTAAGATTGTTTTCGAGAATCACTTTATACATTGCCTGATTTAACATGGCGTTTCTTAGATACGTTTGTGAACCAATTAGGTTCAGTAGCGGATTTGGCCTTCCAGAGATGGATGTGGCTAAAGTCAGGGGTCTCGCAACCTTTGTGTATTGTTACACATATAATTATACAGTTTATCTCTAAAAAGCATACCAGTTTTATTACTTTTTGATCAACGTGATTGAGGGAGATATTTAAATCTTTTACTTTTAATTTGACTGTAAGTTATGCTCGTCTACAATCAGCTCAAATGATTTTGCAGGCCTACAGGTGTAACCACGACAACGGAGGCGTAATTTAAACTCTTTAAATAGTAATTACTCTCTGAAAAAAGTCTTCATTTAAATGTTGAAGCGCTCTGCGTCAACAGTTCAACTCAATCCAACCCCTCTTAGCCTAAATATCCAGTGACAGCTATAGTGAGAAGACTCTTCAAAAAAAATTGGCCGTAAGTTGTTTTGCTCTGTAAGTTCGTTCTCAAAGCACGACTTGCAAACTGAAATGGCAGGCTCCAAGCTGATGAAAACTTGAAAGTAAAATACAAAAAATTCTTTTTTGCCGCTTACTACATATTCGGGAGCAATGTATGTGAGAGATCTCTGACGCTGTATCTACTTTTCACGTTATTGAATCTGCAAGTGATTATGACATTTTTCACTGGAACGTGTTTGTGAGCAGTTCAGAAGCGTGTTTGACTTAGCCAACTAGACCACGAGATATATGAAATTGCATCATCCATGTGCCAGGCAGATTGGGTGCGCCCGACGGAGGAATAAATGAATTAAACTAAGAAAAAGACACCAGCACCAGCAAAACATTTCAAGAAAGCGGTGCAGCTCAGGCATTTTAGGTAGATCAAAAAATATTTTCGAGGGAAGTCCGTTCAAAGATCTTTGAAAAATGAGCTTCCTCCTAATTCAGGTTTAGAAGAATATTTTTACCAGCAGTGAATGATCAAAAACCCAAGCATGTGTGTGGTGCCGCTCATTTTAAAGGAATTGTCTGTATTATCTCATTTTTCCAAACAAATCGCACGGTTTTCCATGCCGCAAGTTTGGTCAAGCTGGCGACACTGGAGTCGTTGGATTTGAAATGATAGTCATTAAAGGGATTTTCTACAATTTGAAAATCACCTAAGAAAAAAAAGAAAATTGAATAGAGATAAAGCTTGCTAGGTACATTAGAATCTAACAAATATGTGAATGGAAAAGTAAAAAGAAAAAGAAGCAGGTGGGCTTCCAGCACCATTTATGCATTAGAAACACACAATAATTACATGATATACTTAGAGTTGCTTACGGAAGGCCTACCATCGTAAACCTGGTTTGCTAAGAAACTTTGCTCGGAAAAGATTTATGCCATATTTTTGTTACTGGCAGTTACTAAATATGAATACAAACAAACAAGTAAATAAAACACAAAAAACGTTAAGAGTTGAGGGGCACATGTCCAACTTGTTTCTTTTGACAGTAGGTCACTGCCTACCACAAAAAAATTCTCAACATTAAGGCGTGTTAAAAAGGTATCTTGTTCGAACGATGGCAGTGACTATAATATCGTTTTATTTTGAGCAATTTTTGCCAGGCTTACAAATTTTCTCACGATCAAGCACTAAACGGACCTTGCGTTTCTTCTTCCCGACTCTTTTACATGCGAGCTTTTGGCCTCTGACAAAAGCAGACAAAGCTTGTTTTCACGTATATTTTTTTCATAAGCTGCATAGCAAATTGCTCACGTTTAAAGTTTAATTATTGACTAAAACTATAATTAGGCTACTTGCAGTCCATTCGGTTCAAATCCTTTGCATTGCATTACTTACATGGTTTTTGTTGATTAGGTTCGACAGTAACACGACTTCTGACAACCACAGTTGTAAATGGAAACCGATATTACTTAAAGATTTCAACAACAATCGGACAGTTTCTTGTTGTGAAGGAACATTTTCGGAAAGGAAGCATTGAATAAGTTGTGAATAAAGATTTTGATTATAGTAAAAACAACAGCACTGGAAACATTGTAAACAGGGTAAAATTTACTGCCGGATAAGAGGCTCAGTTTGAAAAGGCTGTATATGAATCCTTAAAACGGCAAATACAATTCATACCTAATACAAAATAAGACTTTTTACATAAACAAGACATAGCGCAAGGTAGGATTTCAAATCAGCAATCTTTTAAAAGGATCTGACAGATTTTTGCTTAAAATGCAACGCTACTCAAGAGACCGTCAGCGGTAAAAATTTATCGGTTATTGTTCGATACTCTGCAAATGCGACTACACATGAGCGTCTTTGACCCTTTGAGGGCCTTTGGTACACATATGTACCATGATTGTTGATTGTTATATCATTATGACGTGATAACCAATATCTGAAATTCATTGTATTTCCGTTGTTACCAAACAATTGCGGCATTGTTTCAAATTTCATGAATTAAATTCTTATGGTCCTTAAAGGGTTAAGTAATATCTCAACTTAGCAATCTTTTAGCTATCTACATCACGCAGCAAATTCTTCGAGATTCGCAATAAATCGGCCACGATCCTGAAAACTTTTCTTGCACTTGCTTCGACGGTGCAGGTGTTGTAAGCGGATCAAAAAAGGAGTTCGTGTTTTAATACAGAAAGAGCTTCAAAAAGAAATTCCGTATACCCATTTATTACATTATCAGCTGCCCTTGGTAATGAGACATATATCAAGAAGAACTATAGAAGTTTCTGACGTGCTTGGAGTATGCAATCGCTTGTACAAATTTTTTAGCAGATGTGAAGTTAATTGACTGTACAATGCAAAAGTCAACACCTGAAGAGGCTTTTGAATATTAGATGGGCTGCTTATGTAGCTACGTGTAGAATTACTTAGAAGAATTTGTCAAAAATGGATGAAGTGCTTACAGTCATGCATAAAAATTCTTGTTATTTGCCAGTTGAAGCCAAATATTATTTCGCATCAATTACTTTTAAAGACTTCATTTTCTTTGGGAAGCAATGCCCAGTGTTTTGAAATTTTCGCGCCAGCTGATTCACAAAAAAGTGTTCTCAAAACCGGAATAGATCTCATTGCTGCTTGTTCGCAACTACTACAAAAAAAAGAATTTATGTGACGAGTTGTGTAAAGTAGCAAAGCTTCGTAAAAAATTCTTGGTTTTTGTTGGGAAAAAATCACTCCGAAAGAGAGATTTGCAAAGAAAAAAGACCTGAACAATACCAAACCATTTCGATAATTTTGCTGTGACGGAAAGACTGCCAAGTGCTATTGCTTTCCAGTTAGCGCATACAGAAGCAAAATGGAGAAGTGTTTATCGAGAAATCGTTAGAGTAGCCGAAATGAAAATCAACAAGAGATTGTCGGGAAAAAATTCTGCACTCTAAATAGTTTTAAATTCGGTGTGCGCGATGTATTTGCTTAATTTTTAAAAATGTGTTGTAGAGCAAAATTGATTCGGTTAATGAATCTTCAAGAAAACGCACTGAACGGAGAGGTGGAAGCTTTTTGCCGTTTGCTGGCCTCTAAAAAATGTGATAGTTTCAAAGGAATGCTAAAGCTGGCCCGCGAGTGTAAAGCTGTATTTTCCGAAAGCTGCGAATTACTGTGTGGAGGGCAAATCAATAGTAAGCAAGCAAAGACTGAACACGACGTATGACAGAATAACTTGATGATATTGGCTTATGAAAGTCGCTTGACAAACCACATTAATCTTGAAAGTGTTGTTAAAGTTTTTAAAACCAAGCACCCTCGAAGCTTGAGTTTATAATGGTAGTTTAAGGTCTAGCCGCCTATTCTAAGCTTCTTTCATAGCATAGATGTTGAGATGCTGACCACTGATATCGCCTGAAATTGTTCTTCACGAACCTAGGGAATAATTATCTTGTTAGTTTTATATTGTGACTTTTTATCGCACTGCCTTTGTTTACGCTCAGGTTAGTAGATTTGGTTACTCGATATGATCATCAGCTTTGATAATTGGCCGTCTTGTTGTTTTTTTTGGCCAAAAATTACAACTTGGTACAGTTGTTAATATCCTCTTGCTTTGCCGCATTTTTCAGCGCAATATTTATTTATTTTAGTCGCGAGTCAACTTGCAATAGAGTAGCTTATGGCATTGTTTCAGCCGAATACAATGGTCTTCTAAAATTTAGTGGAGAACACAACAGGCTTACGCATAATAATTTTGTACATAGCTGTGGTGCAGTCCACTTTTAAAGGTTGTAGAGAGTATACCAGTAAGAAGCATTTTTGTAAAATAGGTTTACAAGCCAAAAGTGTACCAAAATCCATTTATCGCTTGAAAGAATTTTATACATGACAGTTTTTGATCGATAAATTGAAAGGGCGAACATTTGTACACATGTTTCCCATATTAACTTAGCAATCAATGGTATCCGTTTAAAACATGCCCTGCGGGTGACGCCTGCAAAGCCGGCTAGTTAAGAATAAAAATTCCGTGAAAGTTTTATTCGTGTGAATACAGTAAAAATAGGGGCTACATAAACAAATTTTTTGTTATATTCTCGTGAGCCCCTTCATGAAAAACTGAATCAAAGTTTTTGTTTTTTGGCAATCTCGTCTCGTGTAATCTTTTCAAATATATAATGGAATCCTAGCTTTTCGTGGATCCCACTTTGGGCTGACTAAACACAGGATTTAATATAAGCTGACACTCAATGTTGTTTTCATATAAAACGTGTAGATGAACTAACTTAATAATTGTACTATACCACTAAAGTAAAATGATGGGAAAAACTAAAGGTACAGTTACTTGTGTTAGAACATAAAACCTGGTGTTGTGATGCAATAAAGGAAAATGAAGCCAATGTAAGATTACAGACTTATGCTTTTGAGGGTAGCACAAACACATTAAATACGCAACAAGTTATTTGGATTTAGATACACATTATATCGTGGAACAGCTTTTCACTTTAAATCTCCGCTCATGGCTTGTGCTATTTTTTCAATTTTTTGTTTAGGGTTGTCCTTTGGAATGCCTTTATAATAGACAGCTTTTTGGTTAAAAATAAATTGCATCAACTTTCTATACATCTAATAACCCTTTCAATACGGATTTTTTTTGCATACCGAAAGTGGGACGATTTTATCCCAACAGTATTTAGTGGTAGTATCAATTTGTCCCAACAGTATTAAATGGTGGGATCAATTTGTCCCAACAGTAGTAACTGCATAAAATCAAAGACTAATTCCAACACACAAGTTTTGCAGAAAGAACATTTACTTTTATCGAAAGATTTTTAGTTTCACACGGTTAGGTGTGATGGGGGGTAAAACAGTCCATGCACAAAAGCAAGTTGCACTTTTGGCACAGCATCCTGGTTCTTCCCTCCTTCTTTCTTGATGCACATCGTACACAGCGCCGTCTTTGTTTTTTTTCATCGGGAAGTGAACTCCCAAATTTGCTTGTGCTTTCGCAGCATTAGAACGCCTTCCAACCTTTTTGGTTCAATTACGTGGCAAACCGGATCAAACAGAATTCTTTGGCATATAAGCCCAAAAAAATCGTAATGTGTTTCTAAACTCTGCCAACACGTGTGTTCAGCCAAGCGTAACAAAGTCTGGCGGGTGAATATACAATGAATACAGCACCATCTAACTTCGAAATACTGAATTGTCCCATCCCAATTGGATTTGAATGCAACACGATCATAATAGTATTCTAATGCTAGTGGCTTGGGATCAAAACAACCCAACAGTATTGAAAGGGATAAGATGATGCCTGTTTGATTATCTTCCATTTTAGTTCTTGTACCTCGGCCTCCAAAACTTGTTAGAAAGTGCTGTTGCATTGAATATTTCTCTTTTTTTAAATGGTTGTTTCAGGTTGTATTGCTGGCAGACATTAAATTCAGTATCGCAAGATCCGATATAAGACTTTGATATTTGTTGTCATGGTAGCTTGATACACTATTGCTCGTTGTCGACAATAGCCATTCATAGAGCAGTTCGCTTTGGTTCTGCAATCACACGGTGACACTTGTTCTGCTTCTCTAGATAGTATCCGGCTTATTGTGGGTGTTAATAGTTTCGGCTATGTTTGGCATGTAGTTGTAGTTTATTTTAAAGTTGTTTTTATTGCATTGTTTTCCTAATGACATCGCAGTTGTAGGTGCGCATCGTGTTTCACAAATCTGCATTTGTTTTTGTCTTGAATGCTTTTGAATCATAAAACAACTGTTGGAGTGTTTTGCTCTTGGTATAGACCATTTTTTGATCAAAAAACAAGGTTGACAGATAGTTTTTGGCAAGTGTTTGCTGATATTGTGAATTGTTGTGTTCGTAGGATTGATTGATCTATTTTTTGGGTTATGTGGAAAGTTGGCTGGTAATCTTTTACAGTTATAAAAGCGCTTTGTTCTGGAACCTTTTTCATTCTATTGTCAAGATTTTGCTTCGCTGCAATCAACTTAGCTTGGTTTGTTATTTGTGGGCCTATTAACAACATTGCTTTCAGTCTTCGGAGATTACGCAGTTACGTTGTCAAGGTAGTTTTCTTTAAATTTTAGGGTGGCTTTGTATGCGACGAAAAGAATGTAGTTGGATGATTAACCCTACGTTGGTCACGTGGGGTGTTTGAACACCCCAATTTTTAAAAAATGTTTATAACTTCTATGATTTAATGTGGTTCTCTATATCTTTTCAGATACTTTCCTAAAACATTTAGGGTGTAAATACACCAGCTGCAGTATAGTTGTATAGCAATTATTTTCCGAGTTATACAGTTTTTTTGCTCTCTGGGGTATCCAAAGACCCCACGTGACCAACACCGTTACACAATGTCTGTGTAACACCCCAATTTTTTAAAAATGTTTATAACTTCTATGTTTTAATATGGTTCTCTATATCTCTTCAGGTACTTTTCTAAAACATTTATGGTGTAAATATACCAGTTGTAGTATAGTTGTGTAGTAGGTAATTATTTTCCGAGTTATACAGTGACAAAAACAAATATAATGGATTATGATGCAAATGAAGCAAGAATACGAAAAATGCTAGATGAAGTAAATGTAGATAGTTCATTCACAGAAGATGAGATGGAAAATATTCTTCACTCTGACAGTGAAGGTGAAGAAGATAATGTAGAAGTGAATGAGTATTATCCAGAGTCAGACCCAGAAGATTCAGACGCCGATGAATCAGAGACAGATGATCACTCTGCAGAGCCCAAAATGAAAAAAAGGAAACAGTCCAAAAGCGATGGATGGGAAGGAAAAGACAAGAAAACATGGTGGAATAAAGATCCTTCTACGATTTCAGGTCGTACTCGCTCATCTAATGTAATCAAATTTACATCAGGACTGAAAGGACCAGCTCTCAATGTCAATACTCCTGAAGAACTTTGGAGTGTCTTCATTACTCCGGAGATAATTGATATATTAGTAGAACATACTAATTCGATAATAGCTACAATGAAAGATAACTATACTCAATCATGCAGAACAAACGACACTGATCATATTGAATTGAAAGCAGTGATTGGTCTGCTAATGTTAGCTGGAATCTATCATGCTAATAGACTGAACCTTGAGGAAATTTGGAGCACCGATGGCACTGGAATCGAGGTATTTAGACTGACCATGTCACTAAATCGCTTCCGTTTCTTGTTGCGCTGTTTACGATTTGATGACAAAGCAACACGTGCGGAAAGGAAGAAAGTGGATAAGTTAGCACCAATTAGGCAGATATTTGAAATGTTTGTTGAGAACTGTAAAGCAAACTATGTCCCTTCAGAATTCGTGACCATAGATGAAATGCTTGTTGCCTTCAGGGGTAAATGTTCATTTAGACAATACATACCAAGTAAACCGGCAAAATATGGAATAAAAATACATGCAATGTGTGATGCCAAGATATTCTATGTTTATAACATGGAAATTTACGCAGGATTACAACCAGAGGGGCCATACAAAACTGATAAAGTGTACAATTCATCAATTGCTGTGGTAACAAGACTTATAAGTACAATCTCTAAATCTGCCAGAAATGTTACGTTTGATAATTGGTATACCAGCTACAGCCTAGTAGAGTCATTATTACATGATCATAACCTTACAGCTGTTGGAACTCTGAGAAAAAATAAGAGAGAGATTCCTAAAGAATTTTTGGATATAAAGAAAAGGCCTATATGTGACAGCATGTTTGGTTTTAGAGATGAGCTTACATTAGTCTCATACACACCAAAGAGTAAGAACAAGAAGAAAAATGTTGTTCTTATTAGCAGCATGCACCACGATAAGAAGATCGATGAAACTACTGGTGAAGAAAGAAAGCCTGACATTATTACATTTTATAATTCAACCAAAGGAGGAGTAGATGTGGTAGATATGATGATGGATGAGTATAGCGTATTCAGAAACAGTCGACGTTGGCCTCTAACTGTGTTTTTTGCTCTCTTGAACATCTCTTCCGTAAACTCTTATGTCCTGTATGCTCACAACCCGCAGAATAAGCTGAAGCGTCGAAAATTCATCAAGAGCATAAGTCTTGCACTATTACAGGATCATCAGAAGAGGAGACTCCAGAATGAGCGGCTGCCGAAGACTCTCAGAACTGCTGTTGCAAGATTTGTATCAAAACCTACAGAAATGACACCAATTACATCACAGCCTTCACAAACTAAGGCAAAGAGATGTGAAATTTGTCCCAGGTCAAAGGACCGAAAAGTTAAATCAGTATGCTGTACTTGCAAGAAACATGTATGCAGTCAGCACAGTAAGATGACAGTAACCTGCATCGAGTGTGACAATGAAAACATAAGTGGTGAATCAGAGTGAATCGTAATTCTTACATTTTATTGTTTTTTGAAATAAATATATTTTGAACTTACCTTAGTGGGATATTTCTTATGTATTTGATTGTATAATATCAAAACTGACAACGGTGTTTGTTAGCTTTTGTTGTCAAGTTAAGTTATGATCCGTATAAAAAATATTTGTTTTGAATTCGAATATGGAGAATATATTGTTTATAATTTCTTTAAATCTGATCAATCAGGAATCAAAGAGTTTAATTGTGTTAGTTAATATATCTTGAACCAGTTAGAAGTTGTTTGATTCACCATAAATATTATTTTTTGATTGGGGTGCGCAGACACCCCACGTGACTAACCATGTTTGGACATCCCACGTGACCAACGTAGGGTTAAATAACCTTCAAATTCTCACTTAACTGATTCTAAAAGCGTTTCACATTCGCCTAAATTTAATTTAGCGAGTTAGTTCATAAAGATCCTTTTCAAATCGAGTAAGGACTTCTTGCTGCAAAGGGCAACACTTAGAACAGAAACCGCTGTTTTTGCTTTCATGCTTGTTTGAAGCGTTTGAGTGTTCAAAGAAAAACTCTCCAGCCCAATCTTTTGATGAAATTATCTAGTTTGTCAATCATACACGTCATACATTCATTTTTACATAAATTGACATGTTTTTCAGTAAATATCCAAGTTAACTTTCTCAAATTTCATGATGTGATCTTACGCTGAAATGCAGCATCAACACGGCAAAATTTTACAATGCAATGAAGTGCACTAACAGCAAAACGTTTTTTTTGATGTATTTATACTACCCACACAAGTATAAGTTTAGTTGATTTTGATCAGAGATATTCCGCCTATCCAACTCCAACATATCCGAGCGATTCCGTTTCTGTTGCTAAGAACTCAAAAGATGTGACTGGAAAAACTAAATCAGCTCGAAACTTTATTTATACATTAATACGCTAAGACAAATGCATTTCGCTATAAAGCATCATCAGTGCTATTTGAATAAGCACTGATGATGCTCTACATCGAAATGCATTTGTCTTAGCGTATTAATGTATAAATAAAGTTTCGAGCTGATTTAGTTTTTCCAGTCACATCACACGCAAGTATAAGGCTTAAATTAGTTTCATTTTTTTTATTACATCACAATGGCAGTTTTTTGTTCCAGCACTTGTAAGTACTGTATATCTTTAGTTTTTTCCATAGCTTTACTTTAATTTTCTTTTACATAAGTATCAAGTTAGTACATCAATACGTTTTATGCAAAAAAACATTGAGTATCAATTTATGTTAAATCCTTAGTTTCCTCAGCTTCGCAGTTTGGTTTTAATAGAGTATTAGTTGTTCAAGTAAGTGAACTACAATGTAGTGACTACATATCGCCATCATAGCAATCTGTATAAAGTTTTTGCACAACCGATCCTACTTCCCTTCATTCTTGCAAAAATAACATTCACAACTGTACCGTATTCATTCAGCTAATATTGGGTGCATTTTTGCTTTTGCATTTGTACATTTTATGCATGCCTAATGAGTCTTCAGGCGAAACAGCTATTATGTGAATAATTTTACCAAAATCTGAAATATATTTTGTAGCTTTTCATAATATTAATAATTATAACAATATTGATCATAAAAATTATACATAATTGCAAGCTTATCTATACTCTAAAGCACAATTATGTCAGTGTGTCCGTGTGCTTTGATTCCTTGGGAACAATGAGCATACAAACATGAAACTCCGTACTAAGATGTGCATTTACAAGTGGTGAGTGCTGTGATAATGGCTTCGCAATGTAAGATAATTTTTGAAAATTTGCATTTCTACACTGATGAAAGCGGTTTTTTACTCAATCGAAAGCCGGCGCTTGACTCATCTGACTTACCAACTTTAAAAACCTTACTTCATCTAGCATGTAAGAAAATGTCATAATTAACGACATAATATGAAATCATTATCTGATTGTGAGTAAGCGCAATATTGATTGACGAGGTCGACATTAACACTAGGATTACCGACATTTTTCTACCTCTCCGTTTACGGCCGTGTCGATTTCGACCCGTGTTACTTCGTGGTACAATTCTTCACATTTTTTTACAACCTAACCCTTCCGAAGTTATCAAAAAAGTAACAAACACTTATTTGAAAGTGAGGTTTCTTTGAAAATGTGCTTGCAAAGACATGTTTGTTAATGCTCAAGCAAGAGATTGCATACACTTGTTGCGTTTTACATATGTGATCCGGGAGCCATCTTGCGAACATTTTCCACATGTTGGGTGATCACAAAGCATGCACAATGATACTGTTGCATTCTCGCAACCATATACACTGCATCTTCTTCGCTTTCTGGTTGAATTTACGGAACATATTGGTCTATCAGAAGACTCCCTGCTTTGCATTACTGTTTGCTTTGCAGTCAGTTCTTCGATGAGCTTGAGCAGAAAGTTTCGACGGCTTATCTGCGTTCCTGTTGATTTCATAAAAATAACTCTAGCATTTATGGCAGCGATGTCCAGAATGTTTCCCCACACTGTCAGTGGCCATCTTCGAGAAGCAGATCTAGTTGAATATAGGCGGGCCATCTGATCAAAGCAATCCACTCCGACTTTGTTCTTGTTGTAAAACAATATCACTTGTGGTTTTTGCTTCACACTACTCTGATCTATGTCAGGTGAATGATGCATGGAAGAAAGCAGACAAACAGTTTTCTTGGCTTTGGCCTGGTATTTCACAAACAGCATATCATTATTTTTGTGCCAATAAAACTGGCTGCAATGCAAGTTTCCTTTGACGGCATCAGTCATTTTCTTGGCGATTTCGCGACGATTTTTTCTAATAGTTCCAACAATTGAGATTTTTTCTTTCTGCAATTTTAGAGCAAGTGGCAAAGATGAAAAAAGTTGTCGCATGTGATATTGTACCCTTTTTCCCGGACACATTCTGTTAACCTCATCACAACCGACTCTGCCAGAGGTGTATCACCACGCTGCTCTTTCTCCTGGGCACCAAGATATAGAAAAAATGTTCGAAACATATTTGCTTTTTACATCAACCAAAACCCAGAATTTTATTCCATACTTACATGGTTTGTTTGGCATGTACGTTACAAACGAACAGCGTGACTTACAGGGCATTAGCTGCTCGTCAATAGTCAGTGAATAGTCACATACGAACTTACTCCTGCATAATGAGGAAAATTTTTCAAAGGCTTCTCGAATAGGTGCGAACTTGTCGGCCCCAGGACCTCGTCGTATCATGTTAGGTTTGTCGTCAAACCTCAAGTATTTCAGTATTTTTATAAATGAATCACGGCTCATTGCTTCAGAGAAAATAGGCATGCCATACTTCCTACTCCAAAGAAAACAGGCGGGATGACCTTTCCCGTAAAGCCCACGAGCATATTGTAGTCCAATAAAAGTCTTAAGATGATGCAAATCTAGGACAAACTCATTGTTACCCCTACGTGCTGCTTCTTCAGTTGTGAATTTTGCAATCATTCTCAGGAGAGATTCATCAATGAAATTCTTCCAGGCATCATATGGAGTTGACACGCCTCTTGCAGCTGCTCTAGGAACGCCTGTAGCTGCCTTGAAAACAATATGTTCCCCGGTACGTCCAGTGTTAGTTGATGGAGTACAGGTCCATTCCGTTCTATCTCTTCCAAAATCAGATGTGGATGTAGGTTGGCTTTGTTATGACATAACATTGTCATCTTCATCAGACTCATCTTCACAGTTATCAGGGCACTCGTCGCTGACACTCACATGTACATTTGGGCTTTCTCCTCCGCCACTAGCATCTCCATATCCCTCTTCATCAGAGCATTCGTCATCGGTATCCCAGGTAGTAATTACATCAGCTAGTTCATTTGCAGTTATGGCTCGTTGCGTCATTTTGCTTATTTTGAAATATAGTGTATTACAAAATCATGAAACTCAACTTACAAATGGCTTGAAATAATAAAATAGACACATAAGAAACAAATAAATTAGAAGAACTGATTTCAAAACTTCAGCCTAACCAGAAAATTCTGCTAATATTGCCTTGTTTACTATGCACGCTTGCTTGCAAAACGGTACGTCCTTCAGTTAGAGATCTGCCCTCCGAAACAGTGGAAATCACATACCAGAAAAACTGGTTAGGAGCGGGACTTCAAAACCTAGCACAAAACATTCCACGCCTCAGACGCAAATGAATGCCAAGGCCAGACAGAAAACGCTTACAAAGTTCTTCAGTGAGCTTTCTAAATTGTGAACGTAAAATGAAATGCCGTATAAATCTATTTTGTGTTGAATCACATCTGTGTCTTCATTTGGTCAACAATAAAAACTACAAAAGCAGCCAGACAGAAGTAATTTTCTAACAAAAGCCGTTAGTGTCGAAATCGACACGTCCGTAATTGAAGGGGTTCTAATTTTCAAGCCGCGAAAAGTCGTATTGTCTGATAAATGTAAACTAAATCCTTTTAATATGGAGAACTAGGGCAAATTCTAGGAAAAGTCAGAGAAAAGTAGATATGTACGAACTCGCAGTTCAGAGAAGCGAAGCGCCAATTATTTTTTCGTTTCGATTTCGGCACGGCAGTAATCCTAGTGTTAAGTACATAGCCTATGAAATCCAAAATATGGGGAAAAATCCGTGGAGAAAAGATATGTCAGTAAGTTTTTACCGCTGTTTGAAATCGCATCGTAGAGGTAATTTTTTTTTGCTTAAATACGAGTTGTTCGACCAACCGGATGATTGGATGTAAGACGTTTTGGTAGAGGAATGGCCTCTGTTTCCATATGTTGAATCCAAGGCACATAGGTGCGACCCAGGAACTTGAAGTTACTAATATCATTACGAGTAAGATTGCACCAACTAGTAAATTACCTCATCCCCAAATTACTCATTTGCGTGATAGTTAAATGTCCACCATTGCGCACCCACACCCAACTTCGATTTTTTGCTCCGAAATACATGGTGAGCTTAAAATACGGTTACAATTACCACTTAAACATTTTACATTTGTTAGAAATTTATTTACACATACAATGCATTTACGTATTAGACGCTTTACGTTACATATTAGACCAGGGGTGGCCAATCCGCGGCTCTTTGCCTGGTTTCATGCGGCTCTTTTTTACAAGCCCTGCTTGTTCTATCAGCAGCCTGGTTCTAGTCAAAATCTACCTGCAGCCTTGCTAGTTCTGTAGTATTTTTTTGTACATGTGGACAGGCTAATTGTGTTTGCGTTTTTTTAGCTTTTGGTATATTTGAGAAATAACCTAGTATATTTTAGTAGTAATGGCGGAGAAAAAATGCACAGCATAACGAAAATATGAGGATAAACACAGGACTTTTTAACAGAGTGGGAGAGCTTATATTTTTTTGTTGAACGTAATAGCAAGCACATCTGCCTTGTATGCCAGGCGTCATTAGCGCATTTTAAAGCTTCAAATCTTCAGCGCCACTTTAGGTCACTCCATGCTAACATCAACCGCGAATTTCCGGAAGGGACTGAACTTTGCAAGCATAAGTTGATCACTTTAAAAATCAAGCAGAAAAGCAGATACAGGTTTTCCAAAAATTCACGAAGCACTCAGAGACTGTAACGCTTGCATCGTATCAAGTGGCTTGGCACATTGCACGGGCCAAAAAGCCATACAATGAAGAGGAGTTTGTTAAAAAATGCCTCTGTGACATTGTTAAAATCTTATCTTCTGAAAACAACACAATGAAAAAAATGTTATTAGATGTCCAACTGTCCCGCCACACTGTTGAATGCAGAATATCTGATATTAACATGGTTATTAAATCGCAGTTGCACTTGACTTCCAAGCTTGCGAGTATTTTAGTGTCACATTAGATGAGAGTTGTGACATACAAGACAAGCCTCAAATGGCAATATTTGCACGATTTATTTCGACGGACTGTTTGATCAAAGAATAGCCCCTTGGTATTGTACCATTAAAAGACAGAACCCACGGCATAGATGTGAAAGAAGCAATGATGGCTGCAATCGAAAGAGCCAATCTGCTCATAGCAAAACTAGCTGCAAAAATCACGGATGGGGCACCAGCCATGATTGGATCTGTGAACGAACTTGTGGGGCTGTGTAAAGCTTACCAAACATTTCCTGAGTTTTGGAGTTTTCACTGAGTCATTCACAAGGAGCAATTCATGTCTAAATTATTAAAGTCGGACAACGTCATGAAGGCTGTGAGGAAAACGTCAAGTACATCTGCACACATACGCTTCACCACCGACAATTGAAAAATCTCATTGCTGAGCTAGACCAAGGGCTTTCAGGTGGCCTGCCGCTGCACTGCACCGTAAGATGGCTGTCAAAAAACCAAGTACTCTCTCGCTTTTTTTAGCTTTTAGATGCTGTAAAACTGTTCGTGAAAGAGAAGAACAAAAACTATCTTGAGCTCTCGGACCTCGAGTGGATTATTGATCTAGCTTTTTTGGTCGACATGTTGTGTCACTTGAGCAGATTAAACCTGAATTCGCATGGTAAGTTGAAATTGCTGCCTGACCTAGTGCAAAGTGTGTCTGCTTTTGTCAACAAACTGAAGCTGTTTAAGGAGCATATTGAAAGGGAAGATTTGACGCATTTTCCCACCCTGCTAAAAACCAGCGGGCAAGTCACTATCACCACCCTGAATAAGCAAAGAGCTAAATATGCAACACTTCTTGAAAACCTGAAAGAAAGCTATGTGTTGCGGTTCCGTGATCTACAAATGAAAAGGCCGCAGATTACGTTCCTTGTCGACCCATTCAATTTCAAAGACTGTTTGAAAGCCCCTCTAGTCTCAGATGAACTACGTCTGAATTGATGATGATTAATCTTTGTGAGAACGACAAACTAAAACCTGCTTAAAGGGAAGGGACCACTGAGTTTTGGAAATGTGTTAATGGAAAAATACCTCAGTATCAAACGGGCTGCACTTAAGGTACTCTCAATATTTGGGTCAACATACGTCTGCGAGTCTGTGTTCTCTACCCTAAATCACGTGAAATCAAGGCATCGATCTGTACTGACTGACACCGTTGTGAAAGAGTTGCTTCGAGTGGCAACAACGGAATACAAGCCCGATTGAAGAAGATTGTTAAAGAAAAGGAATGCCAGAATTCTCACTGACTAAGTAATCTGCATGATAATAAATAGCTGATGTTCATGCGATCATTATATCTTGTGCATGATGCGGCTCATTACAGAAACACGGTATGAAAAATGGCTCTTGGTTTCTAAATGGTTGGCCACCCCTGTATTGGACGATTAACTGTAATCCTAATTTTTATGTAAAACTTGATTGCGAAGGTGAAACAGATAATGAAGTTACTTTAAATCTACTTTAAAACAGATAACAAAGTAACTGCACTCCTACTTTTGGCTTACCCTGTACTTATTGAAAGAAATGCATAGAATTTATGAAATGAGTAGGTGCTATGTGGGCAAGGCAAGTCTTGATCAAGCGTATGATGATGGGGATTAAGCATTGAGGCAATGTTCTCATTATTAACAACTTTACGTTTCTGTTTTTTTTAATATAGCCGGCGCAGACTACTGAAATATATTTCTTACCCAACGTGACCGATTGTAACCCTGGCAGGCCACGCAGAAAAGCCGGCCAGCATACTATAAAGCGTGTTTTTCAAGAAACTGTTTTTTGATTTGGAAATAAGTCGTTTAATCGAATAAGAATGTTGAATCTCAAAGTTGGTAAAATTCCATCGTTTTACACCTCTACATGTTATTAATCTTCAACAACGGCTTGTTCAAAAACAAAG
Organism: Trididemnum clinides; assembly: GCA_963675345.1. NCBI lineage: Eukaryota > Metazoa > Chordata > Ascidiacea > Aplousobranchia > Didemnidae > Trididemnum > Trididemnum clinides. The sequence goes on from OY776294.1 coordinate 25,774,695, forward strand.
TAGGGGTTTGGTTCACTACCTAATTTTTTTGAATAAATTTCATTTAGGTGTGGCATCATTTTGCTTTTGTAATTGTACGTAAATATTGCAAGCTGTAGTTTATGAATGTCTTCAATTTTTAAAACTGTGTACTTACAGCAAAAAAGTGTTCCAGACAATCTCCACTCAACCTTAGCTCTAGCTTTAGTTGCATTGTTTTGAAAAACATGTACAGTAGATTTTTCAAGTAAGAATAGTAAATCAAACAAAACCAACACAGCTCATTACACAGAGAAAATGAAAGGTAAATAATATAATTGTTAAAGGTTATTAATACTGAGACAAGGTTCCGGTTTGCTTAAAACACCAGCTGATAAGGAAGGTGAATGAGATGTTGAGAAACAAAAATTTATCTAAAACTACTTATTAAGCGATGGTTTCTATCAGCAATAATAACAAGAAAATTTCTTTGCATCGTAAACATAACCATTATGTTGATATGTAATGTATAGGTCTACAAAGAAATATGATTTGTTTGTTTAAGAGGAAGAATAAAGTGGAAGGAAGAAACTACGCGCAACAACCTAGCCCACGCATAAAGATAATAAACACCGTAAAATATGTTTTAATAAATGATATTAAACGGATAGGCGTGTCAATTCATTGTATGGGAAAGCAGGCATAAAGCCAGGTAAAGACCTATTTCTGTTGCCATTTTCAGCTTCAAGCTAAAATGAAGTTTTTTTGACTCATCTATTTTATTGACAAGTTCTTATTTTTCTACTTTTGCACATTTATATTCTTTTTTGAAGTGTCTGAAAGGGCGCTGAGAAAATCTGAAAAATTCTGGGGTGCTTTAGCGCACCTATTTTACGCCTATGATTAAAAGGTTGATTCAATTATATATATATGTTTGTGTGTGTGTGTGTGTGTGTGTGTGTGCATACGCAATTACAAAAATGTATAAAGCTGATATTACAGCTTTTGAATGGCTATGGTATATGCATTTTATTGTACAAAGCTTCACAAACAATAAGTTTTCTTGCACAAACAATGCTTTTTCTTCCATTCTTTCAAGCGACGTCTTATTCTCCGATAGACTAGCTGTAATATGATAGAAATCACCGAAAATACAACCGCAATGCTGAGACAAATGATAGGAATAGACCGAGTACAAGCAGGCGATTGTGTTCTTGGCAATGTAGCAAGCATTTGGGTAAATAGTAAGTGATCAAAAATAAAAATTTCAAAAGATACTTTTGTTTCGTCAAATCCATTTGAGTATAGAGCCAGTTCATAAAACCCGCCAAAGTCCATGTTTACATAGTAACAGTTAATTTTGTTATGCTTAAACCTTGCTGAAACGAAGTGTGGCATGCCTACCACTAACCATACCCATTAGTAAGTGTTTTTTATTCGATTGCAAATAATTCTAGCGAATTTTCCATTAGTTCATTGTTTTTGATGATATCATATACCAATAATTACCTCATTACTCTTTTTGAGGATGACACATAAGTTTGACTCTTAAACGCTTATTGCAAATGCATTCCATCACAATCACCTCTACACTGATGAAAGTAAAGTATTGTTGGATTGAGGATGATTTGACGAGGTAGTTTTCATCGTTTGAATCGATGATGTCCGTTCCTAAGTAAGAACTCTACTATTCTACAAAAGTAACAATTTTTGTAAGCAATAAAACACATTGCTCTATACTTACAAAGTACGTACCACAAGTACAAAAGTTAACTTTTTTTTCGGTTTGCACCTAGGCATATTTTATGAATTTACAAATTACAATTTGTTGAAGCACTTAAGTTGTTCATTGCACGCCTAATACAACCAAATAAATCACAATTGAATAAAACGGCTCTAAATTGTGCATGTGGATTAAATTGAAATGAAATGTTACAAATTGCTACAGCATTTAACTTTCCACGAGCACTGTTGTGATAAAAGTGCATAAGCCTGATCTGAAATAGTTATCAAAAAACAAATTCCACTCAAATGACCGAATTGCCAATATTGTCGCACTTAATTTTGTAAAAGTATGGAAACAATGCGTAAAAATTTCTACTGAAATCATATTGGCATATCTGGGAGTAGCCACTCCTTAAAATATAAACGTTTGCTTATTTTGAAAGTTAATTGCATTTTTTTTACCTTACGTTTTGCTTTGTCCATACACAAAACATTGAGAAACGGTGATGAAATCGACGAGACGATTGATTGACAAGTTCTGCGTAAGGTGATTGAATTTGACAAGAAACTAATTGATTATGCATTGCTTTCTGACTGATTGCTTTCGACCTTAAAACAATAAAATATTAGACGCTGTGTGCATAAAACCTTTTACCGCTTTCAAAATAGTAACATAAAAGATTTTTTGATTTACATTAGTACATTTTAACCGGGTGTATAGTACACCCAAAGCAAAGACCAGAAAGTACCAGAATTTTTTAAGAATTAACAAACGTGATGAAGTGAACAGGGGTATACCTAGTTTAATGTATACCAGCGAAAATGAGAGTGCGAAAACTGCTACCTCTAAAAAGGTGGTCACCATGACAAGATTGGAGTACAAACAAGCGAAAACGAGTGTGGGAAAACAGCCACCTCGAAAAAATGGTCCTGCTCTTAAAGGCAAACAAGTCAATTGCGGAACAAAATTTTTGTGAATTGAAAGAAGAAAGAATTTCCAGGGTGTAAATTCAAATAGATTTTGACGAAACATTAGCTACTTGGGATTCGCACTATCATCAACAAATCTTGTCTTAATAAATTAGTTGCTGGTATAAAAGGCTTCGAAACTTAACACACATTGCCAGCAAACGAAGCGCGACTTTTGTATTTGAACTGTAATTAACACTGCCGTTATAATTCTGTTTCGCTGTCTTTCTGTTTAAAATAGATTTTAATTTGTTAAGTTGAGTGATATTTAAATTCAAAGTGTCAGGTTATAGAAGTTTAGTTACAGTTTGTAAATTCAGTATGAAAGAACGTTTATATCATAAATTGACTTTATCGTACCTTAGTTTTGTTTACTTAGATCGATAACTGTAATTCAACATTACTGCTTAATGTTTAAATTGCCATAACTCAAAAAAATTACTGCTGAAATCGCCAAAAAGTTGAATGATGCATATCCTAAATTAGTTTATACCGTTGTACATTTCTCTTCTCTTCCAGTAAAGTTTCAGATAAGCCGTTACCATCTGTAGTTAGCTTAGATTGTTATTGCTATTTAAATGTTATTTGCAACATCTAATGCATTGAAAATTTGTTATAGAAAACTGCAAAAGCTTATCAACAATAAATCGAGCATAAAGCAAATTTGTGTAAGGCTCTCCTTAAGTCATTCAAATTACTGTAGCTGCCAACTAACAATTAATCGGCGGCTATACACAATAATCAGATTTTTTAAAAACTGGTTGAGATTATACACTGACAAAAAAGGTTGAAGACCACTGATCTACCCGAATACGTAAAAACTACTATAAGAAAACTCAATGATGGAGTAGCAACTTGGCAAGTATCGGTTTAAAAAAATGCCTTTGCTATAAGCAATCGTCATTATTATAATCATATATTTTGTAGCAATTTGCGTTTCTTAAATATTTCTAGCGGCGACGTAATGTTGTAATTAGAGGATTATGTTGCAAAGGGTAGACCAGAGTTTGCATGCTGGATTGGGGTTATACCAAAGACGCCAAAAGAAAATATCAACAGTTCCTCTGCTTTGTGTACAGCACCAAAGGCTTAGTGTAGTAAAAGTAAACATGCCATGCAAAATAAACAACTGATCTCATACGGCAGTGGTCCCAACATTTATTTTAGACCAACCAATTTGGACAGAAATCTAAGTCTGAAAGGCCAGAAGGGTAGTACACTGTATTGTTTGAGGAGGGCCTGAAAACATTTTTGTCTCAAAACAAACTCGAATTCCTTTTAAAATTAAATCAAGCTTTTAAGATCAAATTTTGAAAACTGTAGTGACCTCAAGAAAATGGCAGGCAACCGAACTTGAGTTCGCGAACTACAACTTTGTGACCACTGCCTTACGGTGACGTGTTTTGTGCAATATAGCCCAGGCGCATGGCCGAAAGAATTACGAAACGGAGATTGGTGTTGTGCATAATGGTCCTACGAGCATGTAAAAACTTTTTAGAAATAATCCTCAGTGTTGCTGATGATATTGTATTTGTGGTTTGTAGTGCTGATACGTGATTTACAAAAGCGGGATCACACGTCATTTTGATAGCTGCGAGAACAGTTGAATTAAAGGTTTTGCTGAGCTGCAAAATGAAATAAAGAACTTAAACAGTTGATTCTCTTTTTTCCACTCTTTTCATCCTATATCTTCAAAGGTTGCTCAACTTAAATATTTTAATGCAAAAAGTGTAGAAGTAGTGTAGGGGAGTCAATTTACAGTACAGTGGCAGTGGTCGCAAACTACTAATGCTCAGTGCAAACTAAGAAGCAAGTATGGTAGCACTCCAAACAATGTAAAAATGACTAGGTAATGCCGTTAATATTTTACGTGTACCAACAAAGGCCCAATCTTCTTCTCAAAAACCTGTTTATTTTTTAAATATAAGTTGTAGTGCCATCAAAGAAAAGCAAAAAACATCTGAAGGAGAAAATCCTGTTTGATGTTTGGATTCCAAATTGGTATCATCATTTTTAGGAAATGTCATTTTTGTATGAACAGCTACACCTACAGAAAATGAAAACAAGCTCAGTCAAACAACAGGTAGTCAGGAACATCTTTAGCAAAAAACTACGAACATCAAAAATTGTGTCGAAGCTGCAGGTATGAATTTAGTCTTTATGCTACTGAGAAAAGGTTTGTTGATTTAAACTGTTCTGTTCCCAAAAATGTTTTTATCAAGGAATGAAAATAAACTAAAGATACGCTCTTCCGAAGAATGTAAAATTTTAAAAATGTGGTTTTACCTTGTGAGGGACTTTGTTATATTTTTGAAGATACAGTGGAACCCCGCTTACCTGACCACCTACGGGACCGAATTCAAGCGGTCGCGTTATCGGGGCGGTCGTGTTAGCGGATTTTGCTTTGGAGCATCATGTTTGTAGCTGTTGGACTTGCACTTTCAAATGAAACCAGTGATTTACGTAAGTTAGCGCAATTTGAAAACGAAATTTGGTTTTTATTTTAAAAGGATAAAACATAAATATGCATACATTTAATCACTACTATTAAAAAAGTCGCGAACTGATTTTTGTCTTAATGCATTCGTTGACATTTCACACAGTCCTTTTTCGATTTCATAGCAAGGTGTAAGAAGGCGGGCTACGTATCTTTCCAATAGAAAGTATATTCTATATTTGAGTTTTGCATAAGCCAAAATCGTAGCAAGTTTCCTCTGAGATTTTCCCTCACTTTCATTTTGTTTTATTACCATAACCTTTTGTTTAATTGAAAGTTTTTTCGGTTTCTTTTTACTTAGTGCCATATGTTTTTTTATAAGGCACTGGACAGAAAAAACAAACTGCAGAATGAATTCAAAATTTTTAAGCGGTAGCCTATCTACCAGAAACGCTGTCAGTATTTATCTTTGTGTGTACATCACGCTGGTCATTCATTGTGCAGTTGCATTTTATTTGTGTGTGCACGCGCTCACTTAATCTTATTGTTTTGGTCACAAAAGTAAATTATTGAGCACATGTGGTCGCTTTAGCGGAGTTAAATTTGCAGTTTTGGACCAAAATATGGTGGTCGTGGTCTGGAAACCGGGGTGGTCGCGTTATTGAAACAGAGTGCAATGCATTAACATAGTAAATTACAAGGGACCGCACTGAAGTGTTCCTGGTAACGGGATGGTCTTGTTATCGAGATGGTTGCCAACCGGGGTTCCACTGTACATGAATTATAAGAAAAAATTATTGCTGTCACCGGAGAGACATCTGTTTGGTTGCAGGGTGCGTACAACGTGCGTGCGTAAGTGCTTTTGTTTGACTTCTCTAAAACTGCTTAGCGTGCAAAAATGAAACTCGCAACAATTGATCACTGCTCACAGCTGAGTGTCATAAGAGATTGTTGTCGTCATGATGACGCCCTTCAAGAATTTGTCTTGAAGTTGCTTTTAAATCCAGCCACCAACTTACCAATTTGAAAATGTTTACGTCTTTGCGGTGTAAAATGACGTTGTTGTTGTAATCACCCCTCCTCTTCCTCAGGATGGAGGTACAGCATGAGCGGCAATTTAGGTTCATGCCGTCAACCTAATTGAAATTTGGCTAAAGGAAAGATGGCAGCCCATTTCAAACCAGTCATGAGTGACTGAAAACCCCACTACCAACAAGGCGGACTGCCAGTGGTGGGTACCCAAGAGCCGTTTTTTACGACATTCTGGGTTAGCAACTTTACAATTGTAACCTGGTGAAGTACGGGTAGGCCACCTGTGTGCCACATAAAGGTGGACGCGTCCCGTTAAGTGCCTTGCCCAAGGACACAACAAGCAAGCTTGCCGGCTTGATCTCCACACTATCCTTTTTTTTTTATGCTGAGTCCCAAGCAGGGAAACTGTGAATACCATTTTTAAAATTCTTTTCGTATGACTCGACTTAGAGAATGAGCCCCATGTCTACCGACTGCAAAGCGGACGCTCTAACCACTACGACATCACGCCGGTAAATAAAAAAATGACATTGCAATTAAAGCTTGATCAAAAAATTTATTTCTTTGTTTTCTCACAAACTGATGACCATAGAAATGCGGTTGAAATTTTTTTAAAAGATATTACCTAATGCTATTGTTAAAAAATTAACATCAGTTTGATCCGTTTTGGCAAAAGTACAGGCAATTATTTTTTAGGTTTTTTCAGGTTTTTGTTGTTTTAAGCATTTGTTTTTTCATTTTTTTCTTAAACGCTTCAAAATAGCTCTATGACGTCATAATGCTCTGGAACGACTTTATTTATACCAGAAGCAGGAAGAAGCTGTATTTATTATTCAATTTCGTTATGAACGCATTTTTTGTGATAAATTTAGTTGTGAAACAGATGTGATATATTTGAAAGATAATGAAAGTCCATGGATCAGTTGTCATTGGATCTGGTTTTCTGTTAAACAATATACGCTATTTGAGAATAAAAATAATTTTATTTTATGAGTTTTGGCGCACACACGCAATTTTTTGATTAGTTTTCCTCCATGCGCATAGCGATAGAAATGAGCGAATAATTGTAATCGGTTCACTATTTGTAAGTGAATAATCTTGATTAAAAGGTAAGGAGGTTGGAATTAGGGGCAAAGTTACGTATAACAAAATCCCAAGTTGAGAAATAAAATTAGGATAAAGTAATAGGTCAAAATATTTTTGTTTTAAAATAGTCTAATAGGCGTGATGTAACAGAGCGCATGACTTGGGCAGAAGGCGTGATCTCTTTTTCGCTCAGTCGGAATCAGGGCAAATATCGCAGCTAAAAAGTTTATATCACAAAGGTAAACATGAAAGAGGTGCATTTAATCGTGAGATAGGCCCACCACTAAATAGTTTATTTCTGTAATTGTAAAAACGAACACCATTTGGGTGCTACAATTTCATTTTTGACTTTGTTCCACTCTGCTATTTTTTGGAAAGAACGAATAACAGTCGTAAAATCATACTTTATTTGTAATATCAGTCTTAATGAACAGAGTATGATGGCCATCATTAGTGGAGCAGAAACTAAGACCTCCTTTCACTACAACACTTGGTACTGCTCTCATAAATATTTTGTGATAAATCTGGCGCTGATGCCTTAAATAATACATTGTCAATCTGCATAGCAATGGCATTTCCTGCGTGGTTAAAATCGCACCATATTTTGGCAAAAGATTTTACTATTTTGTTTTAATAATAGCATTATAGATTTATCACGATTAAAGCTAAAAATTTGGAGGAAGGGTAAGATTCTTTTTGACCCCCTGGGTACCCCGAAACAGAGAGCAGGAACATAAGGCATAGCCAGCTGAAAATTAAAAATTTTTAAAAGAAATCTGAAGAAAACAGCACTCCTGTGTGAAATTGCACTGTACTGAAGACAATTTGGCTATTTTTATTCAAAATAACTTAATAGGCCTCACGGTGTCGAAGGTAAAAATTTAGGGAAACATAAGGCTACCTTTGCCCCTAACTACGTACAATCAATAACCATACCACCCAGACTTAGGACGTGATCACGACATCGAAGTCATGAAATTAATTACAAAAAGGAGCGTTATTATTTCAAAGCGCTAAATTGATTGCGAAAAGCAAAAAGTCATGAAATAGGTTTTCTACTTAACATCCTTTTTTCTGTATTTTTCAAACAATTGCTACTTTCCACAGCAATTTCCCCAGAATAACTTAAATTGTATCTACGCTGACTACTTGTTCAAAGGAATAGAGAAATCGGGATTATTTATGGAAATAAGAGCTATGCTTATCCTGTCCCTAATTTGTTTTATTCGATAACTTTTCAAAATACGCTCGATTTCGGAACAAGCATTAGATGAGAAAACAACATTAACTTGGCTTAACTCTTCTCACAACTACACGTTGGATAATGGCGGTGCAACGGGCTGAACTATTATTCTTAACCCTTACGTTACTTGCGGGTACCGTGAGGGCGTCGCCAGCGGAACAAGTTGCTTAAGGAGTTTCGCTGTATTTATTTGTTGCATTTCATTTGTCCTAAAAATTTGCTAAACTGACATTTTGTGACAAAACAACGTTGTCCGGATCAACAAGGTCAAACTGATACTTAAACTTTTAAAAACTCTGCAACACTCACCGGTCAAGCACTAAACGACTTCGTAATCTTTCCACTAAGCAGTAGCAAAGCATCTAGCACAGTTTGAAACAAGTCTCGTTGCATTGGAATAAAATAAAATTCCGTTGTTTCGACACCTTAACTTTCTTACTGCATTGCAGTCTGATAAATCAGAAATCACGTCAAGTGATTGACCTTGGCCAGTGCTGCAACCTGTAAAAAAAGTAACAAGTTGTAAAGTGGCCATCACGTCTTTCTAAAACTAACGTGAAAATTATTTTTTATTGAACAGCAATATACACCTGCCCAACATCGCACAACATAGGGATTCTCCCACTGAGCTGAAGCAAGGCACTTATGTTTCGATGAAGCAAGTTTTATTTTGTTGGCTTAAGCTAGATGATTGGTGTCAGGACATCTAAACTCTCCTACCACGTTGTAGTCGGATGACAAAGAAATCCTTAGAGTAATTGCCCTGGATTGATACTGCAATCAATGTTTATGCATAACACAATGCAATAACAATTCTCATCAAAGTTGACTGATTATGTGACAATTTAAATTCCTAAACTATCTTAGTGCATGCAAAATATAAGGAAAAACAGGAGGAAAAATAGTTGCCAGAAAAAGCATGCAGGAAATCAAATTCTCCAGAACTTCAAAATATTTCTAAAAGATGCACAAAGCATGATTTATATTTTAATACGGCGCTTCCTTATCTCTGGTCCGCGACTCCCTGATGGTACGCAAAGCGTTTCAAGCCCAATTTCAGACAACTGATCTCCGAAAAAAGGTAATTTTGTAATCATATTGGGCAAAACAATCGTTAAGATCTTCCTAAAAGAGTGAAAGAATATTGCTTTCGCGTAGTTGATATCCAATAAAAATAAGGTCTTTAAGTTGATAGTGATCCCAAAACACCGCCACTGAAATGTGGGTCGCGAGTTCAAAAAAATTACTACAAACTGTCTAACACAGGCCTTTTCAATTTGAAGTTAAGAGGTCCCGAAGCAAATTCAAAACAAATTAGCTTGATGCATTGACATAAAAGTTTTTGTAACGTTCTCATATAAAGTAAACGTAAACCTGTAACAAAATTATTTTTGTAGCACTTTTGGAGCAAACATCGTATTTCACGTTATCGGTTGTAAACTATAAGTTTAAGTCTGACTGAGCTATCAAATAAAATAATTAACCAATCACTAGAAGGTATCCTTTTTTCGTCCTAATTGTTGTAACGTGCGAACTGATATTGCCCTTAATGCCCGGGCTTTTACTTAAAAAAAATTTCTTTTTATGAAAAATGACAAATAAAGAATTTGAATCACAAGTTTTTTATTGGGATTTTACTCTAAAAGTCATGCAAAAAAATTAGCAGAAAATGACCAAAACAAGAAAATTAGAAAAAAAGGAAATTTTTCTACTAGAGAAATTTACAAAAAAATTGTTAAAAAATGGTTTAATGGGTGTTTCCTAGCCTATTAGATAAATTTTGTTTCTCAAAATGAATGAAATTACTGTAGTCTCCGCTTATTAAGGCCAGGATTAATAACCCTACTTGCTTAATAAGCTTAATATTGTCCGGTCCGGAATCGCTCCATTTATTTCCCCCAATAACAAAGCCCGCTTTATAAACCAAAAACCTCGCTAAATAAGCCCCATTTTTTAAACATTTTGCGTGAAATTGGGAAAAACGCGTGGCAAATCACACTTATTGGTCTTGCTTTTGACCGTTTCACTCTTGGTTGCGCTTCTGATCAAAAATTAAAGCCAGTGTCTTGAACAAGGTGCTCACTTCACATGCAACAGGGTATTTATGGGTTGGCGTTCCCATTAATTTTCTTTTAACCTCTCCACGAAATTACTTAGAACACAAAAGAGAAATAGATAGGCAAAAAATAATTCCCGATATCTTGCTGAGCGCCAAGCAGAGAAGTAAACACCGATTTGAAAGCGCTTGGTATGATTGGGCATTGGAATTAAATTCAATGTTTGCAGACTGCTAAGCGGACGCTCTGACCACAACTCCTCGCCATTAGTGCATCAGGTTTTGATGAATTGTTATTCATTCTTACTTACAATAATACCATGGAGTTGGTTGGCAACGTTGTCGAGTAGGTTAGAGCGCTGTTTATGGCGGGAGATCAAACCTCACGATGATCACGTTGTATCCTTGTGTGATTTCTCGGGAATTTCCCAGCTTGGTTGCAGGCTTGTGATAGAAATACAATGAGCCAGCGGCACTAATAACCACAAAGCAGGTGCGAACACGAGATGTAAGCACAACCGCCAAAGTTTTATCACGACCAAAAAATTAAAATAAACAATACAGAAAAATGAGGCCCCAATAATTGCGTTGGAATAAAGATAAAAAGAAAGTGTAGAAAAAGTTTCTTGCAGAACAGAATAAGTGGAGAGATGTCTGAAGTAGAGTAACTGCACTTGCTGCACAAAGTTAATTTCTAAAGAGATAGCGTGTTCAAAAGAAGATGATGTCATATAAAGCAGAATTGAGAGCGGCTACAGAGCGCGCAATAAAGAAGCATAAAATCTTTAGTAAAACTGAGGGTACTTGCATTTTGAAAAACTTAGAGTGGACAGTACGCCTCCAGTCCAAGAGAAAAACAAGTAAAAACCATAGACGAGAATTGGGAAGGTTGGTAGATGAAGTAGCAAAACCCATTTGGAGGAAAGTTGCTTAGGATGGGACTTTGCATAAGATGGGACTTCGCGATTTCTCAAATACAACAGTAAATGGCAATAAATCAATCATTTTAGATTTAACGCAGATACACGTGTTGGTGTTAGCTGAAATATTATTAGAATCAGTCTTAGTTCTAGGGTAGAAAGTTTAGTTTAAAAGATTTCAATCCTTAAAGTAAGTTTATTGCAAACTTCAATTGTTGTTCTAGAGCTTTTAAAAGAAAAGCACAAGTCTGCTTTTTTAGCTGGGAAACAGTTTGATAGCAATGTTTAACTTAAGAAAAGTTTTGATAATTTGGATTGAAGTGCTGACTGGAAGGTAAGACTAAATTTAAACATGACAATAGTTTCCCAAGATGGGAAAGTCATCGTTCAGCTACAGATATTACGTGTGTACTGTGACAAAACAGTGTCATACTTAGCAAACTGCAGACAGTGACACTGTTTCGACCTATCAGGTCTCTTCCGTGCAGTTGGTGACCGACAAGAAGCTAGAGGCTTGTAATAAAGCATAGCTTACACTGCCACACTTGTGGGATCTATACTAGATTGATTTTGGTGGAAGGTCTGTCAGTACTCTGCGAAGCCCTATCACTCGTGAATGATTGGCGATTGTAGCAGGTGTACTAAGTCTAGCAACTGCTAGAACAATAGTGCTGTCACAGTTTAGTGGTCACAAGCTCTTATAGTAATTGTAACAGATCTTTTAATTCAGCGTGGGCCAAGTGCTGATTCTGTCACACCCCCGGTTGAAGCTCTTAGTCAACGCGTGTCAAGTCGCCTCCCTTCCTTGCCGCTGTTCTGTCAAGCGTACGCGTCTATTGCAACTCCTTTATTCCAAAATAAACGCGACAGCCACACTGGCGACCCAAAGCGTACTCGAAAACGTTTCTAACTAATTAAGCTTCCAAGAACTTGACCCAAAAGTAGAGACAACTCGAATTCCTAATACTCTGTCAAGGGCAAGTAACACGGTCTTCCAACAACCAAACGGTGAAAACTGCCGTCTTTTAGCTGGCAACTCATAACGACAACTGACACAAAACCAATAAGCAAGTGTAATGCGGCGGTCTGGATGCAGCCTGAAAAGGCGAGATAAATTCCAAATTAAATTAGCTCGCTTGCTGTCAATGGTAGAGCGACGCAAGAGGCCAAGGCTTCAAAACTCGCACGCAGCGACACAATAAAACGCGCGTACAATATTTAACATTCTCCCCCCAAAATATACCACAGTAGGGAGGATATTTTCACAATAAATGCACAGTAACAACGCGCGACAACAAATTCAAAGGCGCAAATACCAAGGCACACATAAATAAGCAGCAAGGTAACAAACTTTCTTAGCGTAGGGCTAAGAAGTAGCAGAGGGCACAAGAAGACACAATTTACTGATAGGATGCTTGAGCTCGCTATGAGCTGTTTTGACAAGCACATTACGTACAAGACCTTTAACATTGGGAAAGGTTTTAATTACTCGTCCTAACGGCCATTTATTTCTGGGGGTGTTCTCATCAACCAAGAGAACAATGTCCCCCAAGGCAAAATTTTGATGCACACACGACCACTTAGGTCGCGGATTAAGTAATGGCATATATTCCTTAACCCATCGTTCCCAGAACTTGTCGGCATAGTATTGTACGTTTCTCCATCTATTCAAGTAATGCGAGTCAGATCTCGATGTCCGTGTGGGGGGAAGACCAGAACCGGGACAAACCATTAACAAATCATTGGGAGTTAAAGGCTTATGTGATCCATCAACAAAGGATACGGGGGTTAAGGGCCTAGAGTTCAATACGTTCTCCACCTCGACTAGCAGCGTACTCAATGACTCATCTGTAAATACTGCTTGACCTGCAATGGAACCTAAAACTTTCCAAACTGAACGAATAAGCCTTTCCAAAACTACCCCGAAGTGGCTGGCAGTAGGAGTATTAAAATACCAATTAATTTCTTTCTGCTGTAAGCATGCAGCGATGTGATGTTGATCCCAATCTTCTAACGCCTTACGGAGCTCTTTGTCATCTCCTACAAAATTAGTGCCGTTGTCTGAATAAATATGACTGACACATCCTCGCCGCCCCACAAATCGTCGCAGAGCAGATATAAAAGAGTCCGTGGACGGCGAATAGGCTAGCTCAAGATGGGCTGCTCTTGTTGTCATGCAGGTAAATACATCCATACCGCTTTACACGGCTCCTACCTTGCTTCACAGTGAAAGGCCCAAAGTAATCCACTCCAGTGTGAAAAAAGGGGGGAAGCGACACTTGCAATCGTGAAGACGGAACGTCTGCCATCAGTTGCTTCCCCGGCAGTGCGTTCTGCCGACTACAAACCACGCAATCATCAATTACTTTTCGTACAGCAGATAAACCTTTTAGAACCCAGTACTTCCCTTTCAGCAAACTCATTGTGTGCATTAAACTAGAATGGCCAGCTTGCTGGTGATACTGTTTTATCACTAACTTAGCAAAGTGACTCCGGCCAGGCAATATGCAAGGATGTCGGGCGTCATACCCAACAGAAGCATTCGACAAGCGGCCCCCAACTCTTAAAATGCCTTCCTTAATAAACGTGTTTAGATGCAACAGTTGCTTAGACGATGACCTTGCAGAAGGATCAAATGCTTCTGAAAACTCCTGACGCTGAGTATAACGCAGTAAACTCATCTCTGCTTGCTTAAACTCCTCAACGGCCAACTCCTTTCTAAACACATGATGATCTCCGACTAATTTACCTTTTACCTTCAACCTCAAAAACACAAAATATCTTCTCCACCAACCGACAGCTCTTTTTAGTCGATACAAGGAAGAAAAGGCAGATATCAAGGCATTCGCAGGCAGCCTCTGCTCAGAACTGGTAGCATCCAGGACGGAAAAAACCCTTTCTCTTCTTTCATACAAAAGAAATTCCAATGACAAATCTACCAACTTTGCCAGCTGGGGTGGCCATTGACTGGGTGGTTTGCTCAAAAAGGCCGGTCCGCACAACCAACTCGATGATTTTAACAGCTGAATTGTCGTCAGGCCCTTCGATAGACAGTCGGCAGGGTTCTGCTTCGATGGCACGTATCTCCAACTGTTGATCTCCGTATATCTCTCTATCTCAGCCATCCGGTTAGCTACAAAAACCGGAAATCTCTTGGTACAGTTGTAAATACCCTGAATGACAGCCGTGGAATCGGAACAAAAGTAAGTGCTGCTGACTTGCCAGTCGAATAACTCAGCCTTTATGGTTTGATCTAACCGCACCGCTACGATAGCTGCCAAAAGTTCAAGTCAAGGGATGGTAGTTGTGAGTGATGGCGCCAGATGACACTTTCCCATAACAAACGTGCAATGAACATTAGCCCGTTCATCCTCAATGCGCAAATATGAAACTGCTTCATAGGCGATCGATGAAGCATCCGAGAAATGATGAAGTTCGTACTTAAGAGATCCAAACAATTTAGTCGGTTTTATGCACCGACTCAACTGCAAATTTTCCAATTGATGTAATGACGCCAACCACGATTCCCAGCGCTTTTCTTCTACTTCCGTAATCTGTTCGTCCCATTCTATATTTTTTAGCTCTCTTAGCAATAGCTTTCGCTCCAACAATACTGGCGCGACCACACCCAGCGGATCAAAGAGGAAATGGGACATCAACAAAATACCTCTTCTTGTAAGAGGCTTGTCTGGTATCTTGACCTTAACGCATATATGATCAGTTTTCAAATCCCAGTTCAAACCCAGCACACGTTCACCAACTGATTCGTCCAATGGCAGTGGCCTTGATCCTCCCGAACACTTCTCCTCAGGTAGTTCCGCCAATACTTCTGGGCAATTAGATGCCCACTTTTTCAATCGGAAACTAGACTTAAGGAGCAACTGACGAAGCTCTGAAACCAGGGAGACAGCTTTCCCCTTCGAGTCAGCTGACTAGGCAATCGTCTACGTAAAAGTTTCTACAAACAAGTTTAGAAACTCCACTCGAGAATTCCGAGCCAAACCTCCTCGCTGCCTCTCTCAAGCAAAATGCTGCGCAGCTAGGTGACGATGTGCACCCGAAAAGATGAACAGTCATTTGATAAACCTTTAGACTTCTGCTCATATTCCCATCAGGCCACCACAGGAACTTCAGTGACTCACGATCCTCGGGCTTCACTTTGACCTGATGGAACATAGCCTCTATGTCCGCAACCAATGCCACCTGATCCAAACGGAAGCGAAGCAACACTCCTACCAAAGAGTTGACCAGGTCAGCACCCTGCACAATAACTTTGTTTACGAGGTTCCCTGGTGCTCCGCCGCGCAGCCAGAAACAATTCTCAGCTTTCCAGGCTTGTTTGAATTTAGGACCGGAAAATGAGGTAAAAACCAAGTACGATCTGTAGCGACTTCTACTTCCTCATTCACCACTTCTGCATGACCACAGTCAATGTACTTCTGCATAGTTTCTACGTACTTCTGATGCAGACCTTTATCTTTGATCAATCTTCTTTTCAAGGAATTTAATCTCCTCTCGGCCTGGACACGGTTGTTAGGTAACTTCACATCTTCTGATTGCCATAGCAGTGGAAGCTATAAGTGCCCGCCTATTAATTGTACAGAATCTTTCATTAGTTCATAAGCCTTGCGGTCTTCACGCGAACTTGGGACATCCAATCCTGAAGACAGAACCAACTTGTGTGGGGGTAAATTAAGCTCCTCTTCCGCAACCAGTGAAGAATGCAAGCACGGGTAACCCAATCACTCGAAGCCTGATGTCAAGGATGACTCCACTTTGGGTCCAAACAACACCCAACCAAGCAAGGTCTTTACAGCGCTAGGAAATCCAGTGGGACCGAACCTACTCTCAAGTGGTCTAAAAACAAAGGCAGCATCCATTCCAATGAGCAATCCCACGTTTTTGCTTGGTAGATCCTCAAACTTAATGCCACGCAAGTGCTCCAAATTGCTAAGAATATCATAGGGCGGAGGAGAAGAACCCTCTGCAGGAATTTCTTTTACGGTTACAACATCACGTAGTTCTAGACTCCTGTCGTCGCTCATTCTACTCACGATTATAGAAATCAATTTTCCATCGACCTCATCTACGCTGGCTCCTGATGAAAGTGTTTTTATGGGCAATCTGCATCTGGGTCCCCTAGCACCCACTTTTCTGACTAAGTCTCGCACACAAAACGAACGCTCAGACCCGGAGTCTATCAGGGCATAAGTCAACACCTCTTTACTGCCTGATTTAACTCTTACTGGCACCGTCATCAAATAAGGTCTCTTATCCTTAACCGCAGCCAAGCCTTCCACAGCAGCACAACAAGAGCTTTCCGTTTGTTCCACCTCATGGCGATGCAGCAAGGTATGGTGCCGAGTATCATTACACCCTTCAATCATGCATCCTCGCGTAGATTTACAATCACGAATCCTGTGACCGCAGTCCAGACATCTAAAACATCGATGTGATTTCCTTAAAAAGACTAATCGCTTGTACCTTGCTAACTGCTGAAAGTCCTTGCAATGAGCAAGCTTGTGATCTCCTTTGCAATAAGGGCAATGTTCTAGCAAAACCTTTTCTGGCGCGACACTAGCGCTGAACACAACAGCTTTCTTATTCGTAAGCGCAAGGGATTCGCGTTCCTTTCCTTTTGCGTAAAAAGCCTTTCCATACAAAGAGTTTACCTCTTCAGCTTCATTTTTAACAAATTGCACTAGCTCAGCAAATTTCGCTTGGTACCCTTTATGCTTAAGAACTCAAATGCCCACTTTATCCATCCCTTTCTAGTCTCTGCAAAAAGCTTCTCCGTTAATCGCTCTATGGTTCCCAGA
Source organism: Trididemnum clinides (assembly GCA_963675345.1). NCBI lineage: Eukaryota > Metazoa > Chordata > Ascidiacea > Aplousobranchia > Didemnidae > Trididemnum > Trididemnum clinides. Next base: position 25,791,940 of record OY776294.1, read on the forward strand.
GAATTCAGTGACGCAAAATCCCCCAAGTCCTGTAGCAAAATCAAGCTCTTCTCCATGAGAACGGAAAAGGCTTTTATACAGTCTGGATCTCTCGACTTCAAAACGGGATAACTCAGCAGTCTTTTCTCACGGGAATAGGCGACAATATGAGGTTGACCATAGTCGCTAAAGAGGCTCTCATATGCCAATCGACATCCAGCCTCTAGATTCTGGGAAAAATGCTCTAAATTCTTACGAACTCGCGGAGAGAAATGCTGCAGTAAGTACACCAATCGCGCCGCATCTGTCGGCATTCTTTGAGCTATACGAGTCTCAAAACTGCGAATAAATGTCCAGTACGACAAAGGGTCTCCATCGAATATCGGAATCTCGGGTCGGGATGGAGGGTAATCATGCACGACAGGCAAAGAAGCATAGGAACGTCTTTGTGGGGCTCCATATCTTCTACCATCTACACTCTCGACTTTCCTTCGTTCAGTTTCATTTTCATACTCTACTTCCTGCCCTAAGGGAAGTCTTTCCAGATGATTTACATCCAAAACTTTGGGCTCAGTGTAACCTTCTCTAATCCAAGGATACTAGTTACAAAGCTTGCTCGAAACCTTTACTTCATTTTCCTTAGATCTAAAACCAGTCTGAATCCTAACACTAGGCGCAGTACCAACTTCCACCTTGCCTTCATATTGTAATCTTCTTTTGGAAAAAGCGGAATTAGTATGTTCCTTTTCGTGCCTTTCTTTATAAACGGCAGCAGGTATCAAAGAGTTTTTACAAAAGGAATTTTTAACTTGGGCGCTTTCAAATCTTTGATCTCCATTAAGGCCCCATTTTTGACGTTAAGAAAACTTATTACACTTGACTCTTTCACTCCCCCAGTCAGGCCTTTTGGCAGTGGAAAATACAGGATTTTCTGATTCTGACAATTCCTCCCAAGCTTTAACTTCTAAGGCAGCCATCCTTATTTCTACCTCTCTTTGTCGTTTTTTATGTTCTTGGTCAATAGTCCTCTGAAGATTGCTTACACTTTGTTGTGCCAATTCTACCTCTCGCCTGGCGCGTTCAATCTTTTGTCTGTCTATTTCAGAGTGTTGAAACCTCTCCTCATCAAGCTGCTTAGCAAAGGTGGCCAAGCTGAGCTTAACTTGACCTTCTTTCTTTTTTAAGCTGGCGACACTAGAGGTGATAGAGCAGGTATCAGAGGGGGCTCTGCCAGAAGGGGCACTACACCGGTCTATGTCGGGCACATCACTGGCCGTTTTATAACTGCAACCCTCGTTAGCTTTGGAAAGCCACGCAGTGATTCGATTGTCAAACTACTGTTTAGCTACGACGACATTTTGTTTTATGGCATCAGTGCCAGGGATTAGCTCCTTATCGGACAAAGCAACACAGTCAACCATTAACCTATTAAAATCATAATTGATATCACTGACTAATGTTTCGACGATCTTAGCATTTTCAACATTTAGCATAAGCCCCTCAACTATTAGATACTTTTGCTTTAGAGCCTTAATCAAACGCGATGAATCCGGGGAACTCATTGCAATTAAATACTTGAAAATGCTAATAACAAAAATGGTAAATCACTTTAACCAAAAATAAGTACAACGTCTTACATGCACCACACGCAATTGTCCAGAAACCAGTCGCCGATGATGTACAGTTCTTCAGTTGACTTCGAACTCGAGCACTCAAAATCTCCAAAACCGCTCCGGGCTCCAACTCAGATTTTTCGTCGAATTCTCGAAGTCAAAGCTGCTTCTCTTCACAGCTTCTTCCACTGAAGAACCTTCCAAGTTATCTTCAACGAACGAGCCTTGTCAAAAAGGCTACCAATTACCAGCGAGGGAACCTCCACCAATCCAATAGTTGGAAACGTTAGAAACTTAGTTAGAAACGATATGTAACAGATCTTTTAATTCAGCGTGGGCCAAGTGCTGATTCTGTCACACCCCCGGTTGAAGCTCTTAGTCAACGCGTGTCAAGTCGCCTCCCTTCCTTGCCGCTGTTCTGTCAAGCGTACGCGTCTATTGCAACTCCTTTATTCCAAAATAAACGCGACAGCCACACTGGCGACCCAAAGCGTACTCGAAAACGTTTCTAACTAATTAAGCTTCCAAGAACTTGACCCAAAAGTAGAGACAACTCGAATTCCTAATACTCTGTCAAGGGCAAGTAACACGGTCTTCCAACAACCAAACGGTGAAAACTGCCGTCTTTTAGCTGGCAACTCATAACGACAACTGACACAAAACCAATAAGCAAGTGTAATGCGGCGGTCTGGATGCAGCCTGAAAAGGCGAGATAAATTCCAAATTAAATTAGCTCGCTTGCTGTCAATGGTAGAGCGACGCAAGAGGCCAAGGCTTCAAAACTCGCACGCAGCGACACAATAAAACGCGCGTACAATATTTAACAGTAATGCGAGAAGATAGCAATGCACTTAGCAAATTGCAGGCAGTGTCACTGTATGCAGTTTGCTAAGTGTCATACTGTTTCATAAAAAGTGATACATAGTACCAGGCTTTACCTGTGTCTGTACATTTAACATGTCTGCAAAGCAAAGGAGGAAGAGGATCGAGTAGGAACAACGCATCATGAAAAGACCATGAAAAGCGAGAAAATGAGTTTCAAAAAAGCTTCAGAAAAATATGGATTGCCCAAAACCACTTTGAAAAAACACGTCAGTAAGAAAAATAAAACCGCCAGGAAATCCACAAAATATTTAGGAAACCATTCGTTTCAACTTTTTCTCCGAACGAAGAAAAGCATATGGTTGACTATACTTTAGATTTTAGATATGTAAGAGCAATTTTTCGGAGTCACTTGAAATGATTTCAGAAAACTTGTCTATGATTTTGCTGAAAAAAATCACATTTTGCACCAATTCAATCCTGGTAAGAGTTTGGCTGGTAAAAATGGCTCTGCGCTTTTCTAAGACGAAATCCATCAATTTTTCTGCAAGCTCCTGAGCCCACTTCTTTGGACAGAGCAATGGAGTTAATCAACCTGATGTATCCAAGTTTCTTGACATTGTTGAGAAAGTAGTTTATGAGCATCATTTTGGTTGATCTCGCATGTACAATTGCGATGAAACTGGGCTTCAAACTGTTTAGAGATCATGTTCCAAAGTGCAAAGCAGAAAAGGAAAACACCAAGTTGAAGCATTAACTAGCGCAGAGAGAGGTAAAACCGTAACGACTATGTGCGCGATGAAAGCTGTGGAAATTTTGTTCATTCATTTTTCATATTTGGCCGTAAGATTAAGGGATGAAGCCTAACTTATTGGATCATGGACCAGCTGGTTCGCTTGGATTTTGCCAAAAGAGTGGGTGGATGGATGGACGGCGAACTGTTTGATAAATATCTCAAACATTTTGAAAGCATACTGCTCCATGCAAAGACAACCCTGTATTATTAATGTTGGACGGTCATTCATCACACACGAAGAATTTACAGGTTTTGGAATGTGCTACTCAAAATGCCATTCTAATAATCAGCTTACTCCCGGACATCACGCACAAGCTGCAGCTCCTCGATGCCGGGTTCATGAAGCCCCTGCGCCCTTATTATGATCGAACAATTGAGTGCTGGCTTCTACCAAATCCCGTTAGGCGATTCCCTGAAAACCGAGTTGCTGGAGCTTTTGCCGTCGCTTATATGGAAAAGCAGCTTATGTGTCAATAGCAATTAATGCTTTCAGAAAGTGCGGTGTGTGGCTTTTAAATTTTGAGGTGTTTGAGGAGCACGAATAAACTGCCGGAGCAACTACAGACACTTCTATAAATACCACAGACTTCATTACACCCACTACAAACAAACTAGAGCAGGGCATGCAGAACCACTTGCCTCTAGCATTTACGATGTAGAGCCACTCGTCTCTATCACTTGCGAAGTAGACGATTTGTCTGTAAGTGATAGTTGTGTAAAAACGTGAGGCAAGTATCCTGTAGTCGATCGGAGAGCAACGTCATCGCAAGCAGCGATAAAATCCCTTCGATCCAACTCACACACAAGTGGATAGTGAAACTCGATCAAATAGCAACAGACCTATATGGATCGAGTCTTCACATTAAGATGAAGGCGCCGGTCCATCAGTAACGATGTGGAATATCAGCCTTCCATCAGTCGCTAAACCGAAGGAGCGAAAGCGTAAAAATAATGTCCAATCGGCCACACTTTTGACCAGCTCTCCGTACAAAAGAAGCTTGCGATGTAAGATCAAGCAGCGGAAAGACAAGTTTAGACATTAGCTAATAAAACAAAAGCCACGAAGATCGCTTTCAGCCTCAAAAGCCATCCTGACAAAAATTCACAAGACACTGCTCCAACCATCACAGCAGAAGAATGGTTTTGTATCATTTGTAAAAAGAGTTATTACCAGTCCACTAAAGACCGGTTACAGTGCGTTATTGTCAAAAACTGGGCTGACAAAGGCTGTATCGACTTGACTTCACTTCAATTCATTTGTGATTAGTGCCTGCACTGAACTTTCTTCTTAAAACGAATGTGACTCTGTTTATAACTCATTGATTGCATAGCATTGTTAAATTTGCTTGCTGGCTTTATTTTTTCTTTTTTCATGTTTTGTTTGTGTTAAATGCAAACTTTGCTTTAAAATGGCGTTAAAATACAAACTTTGCACCAGTAAAAATCAGTTTTTTTCAACCCGTTGTTTTCTGAATTAAACGCTTTTGGTAATTCTGGATATCAGAAAGAATATGAGAATGGCCGATGTTCGTGCTTTCATAAGTAACATTAAATGCTTATAACATAGATAAATCTGCACTATTCCAATCGATGTTTGGACCAAGGTTTGACATATGATTGTCCTAGGATACTACTTGCCCTTGTTAATATTCTATCTGTCCCATATTGCGAAACTGTGGTTTCCCAAGATGAGAGAGAAACCAAGACTTTATTTGCTTATCACATTACTAAAAATCAGTTTACGGGATTTAAATTTTTGCAAAATGATTATATTATAAGCACAAAACGTTTCTGCGGTAAAAAGTTTATATTCGAGGTTGGCGAGTAGCAACAAATTGAAAAAACTGTTCCATCTCGGGCGACCTTTTTCTCTTACGAATTTCTATTATGTCGTTGCCTGGGAAAAACGTTTTTACCCTAATGCTTTACTGGCTGAAAAGTAAAGATGAAGAGTTGATACCAAATACTTCAAAACGCGTGACAAAGAAGTAGCAAGATAAAAAAGGAACAAAGGTCAAAACGATTGAGAGTGGAAAAAATAAAAGCAGAGAAAAAGTGACCGGATATGATGTTGATGCCGGTACCATGCGGTAGAGAGCTAATGGAGTTGAGCAGTTTTCAACAAAATAATTGGTTGCCGAAATGGAAAAGTTGACATGAGTGCGACAATATCGTGAATAACATGAGTGATTGGTAATAAATCAATAACTTATTTTTTTGCAAAACAATTACGAAGGTTTGTTATTTAGTTTTGAAAAACAACATACATGCATGCATCTTTCACGTTTTTTGTTACTGAACTCATTTTCTGTGATTCAAAACTTGGTGTCGTATATAATCGCTATTCTCTCCCGTTATAAAATGCTTTTGATTTTGTTTAATTTTTTTCGATTTGTTAATATAGATATATGATAACTCTTTTCTATTCCATTCAATGTCAATTTCAAACCCTGCTTTGATTATTATCAATGCAGAATTGTTATCAATGCAGTTACAGCTATTAAGTGTACAAGTTCAAGTAGTCATAATTTTTGTTTTCACATCTGAAACAAAATTTTCACCACCAAAATCAGCTAAAAACTTGACATTAAAAAAACCAAAAACAATAATTTATAAATGCCATTTGTCGTGCAGTAGAATGATTCATGCAAGTTGTATAAAAACTGCTTCAATAATCACGATATTCGACTTTAAAAAACAAATTTGTCTCATAGTTCCCACATCTCCCTTATAATTTGCTCATTTTATCAAGAAGATTATCCTTAACTACGAATTTAAGCCGTTTAAGCACTTAATGAAACGAACTGATAAAGGTTTGCACCAATCAACAACCGCCTGAACGTGGCGGTGCGGTTCCCGGCCCCGTTTGAATTGGGTCAAAATGGCTGTTGGCCTTTCCGAGGGTCCCAGTTACCCCGGGCACTCTCCTTTATTTTTTCGCTATGCTGCCCCCTGAACAACCACAGAAGGGCAGCACACAGCCTCTTCGTAGTCGGTCGCTTGTTTTCTCTTTTTCTTTTCTCCTGCTCCTCTCTTTCCCTTCTTCGTCTCCTCATTCTCCTCCTTCTCTTGATGAGCGGTAACGTTAATCTCAACCTTGGTCCTATCTTTCCTTGCACTGTGTGCGCTGGAAATGCGACCTGGCGGGGCAAGTCAGTGCAATGCTGCGCTTGCTCCAAATAGATCCATCTTAGGTGATCACAACTTTCCCTCTCCAAATTCAGAGCTCTTGGCAGGTCTCACTCTTGGAGCTGCCCCCCTGCCGAATCACTGTGACTCCCTCCTCAGACTCCGCCGACATGTATACCTCCACTGTGCAATCTAGCCCCGCCTCTGGTAATGCTGCACTCTCGCCCCACCCTCGTCTCCAAAACTCTTATCTCCCATCTGCCCATTATATATCTTTACCCTCTGCCCCCCCACCACCGTCCCTTGCTCCTGGCTTTCCTTCTGCACCTCCTGTCTCCACACCCCCCTGACTCTTTCAGGGTTCTTCAATGGAACGCTGGAGGTCTTCGAGCCAGGAGCACTGAACTACTTCACTTTCTTTCCTCCCGTCCTGTCGACCTTATCTGCATTCAGGAATCCAATCTTAACTCCTCTTCCTCTTTCCTCTTTCCGGATTCCTGAATTCTCTGCTCTGCGTTCTGATCGTACCCACTCCCGATCTGGCATTTTCTCTTCTGATACCACGCACGCTAGCGGCGGCATTGTCATTTTCGTCAGGCAGGGCCTATATTTTTCTGAACTTTCTACCTCCTCTCTTTCTTTGCTTGATACCTACTCTGATTATGTAGGGATCAACATCTCTCTAAACAACTCGTCCTGGCTCTCTTTTCTTAATGTGTACATCCCCCCTATTTACTCTTCCCCAACGGATGGCCGAACCGATTTTTTTCTCCCTCCATTCTTTCCTCCTCCAGAAATCTCTTCATTCTGGGGATTGCCATCATCCCCTTTGGGACTCAAGAGTTACTTCCGACCCCCGTGGGGAAGAAATATTCGACTGGGTCATCTTTCCTGACCTCCTACCCCTCAATGACCCTGGCACACCCACCCTTCTCCATCGCTCCTCTGGCAGTCGCTCCTCTCCTGACATCTCCTTTGCCTCCTCTTCTCTCGCCCTTTCTTCCTCATAGGAGGTGCTACAGAATATGGGTTCTGACCACCTACCAATTCTTCTATCTATCCCTCTTCCTCTGGTCTTTCGCCCCAACGAGCGCCCCCCCCCCCTTCCTTCAATTTTCAGAAAGCTTGCTGGGATGGATTTGCCTCCTACATTGACTCTCACTGTCCTTCAGCAGAGGAATACTCATCTCTTCCTCTTTCTTCTGCTGCTACTCTCTTTACCTCTCTGGCACTGAATGCGCCCAAATCTTCCATTCCTTTCGGCCGCATCAAACGCCCTCCTAAAGCCTGGTGGTCTGCTGAGGCGGAAAGTGCGGTTAGTGAAAGACGCAAGGCTTTCTCTGCCACTCACAGAAGTGATGAAGATCGCCAGGCTTACATCTCTGCTTCTTGACGCGCCTTGTCAGTCATCGCCAAGGCCAAGGCTGAGGCATGGCAGACAACTTGCTCTTCTCTTTCACCTAAATCTAACCCTAAATCTGTACACCCTCTCCTTCGCTCTATCGCTAGCTCATCTTCCTCGTCTTCCTTCTCTCCTAACTTCCCCAACTGTTCTTCTCCCGGGGAATCGGCTTCGGTCTATGCCGCTTACCTGAGATCCCACTTTTCCATTTCTCAGCCAAAAGTTCTGCGTAACAGAGCCAGAGGCTACCTCTTTGAGCTATGCCGAGCCAAGTGCCCTGTGGAGTCTCACTCGTCCTTGTGTTCTCCTTTCACTCTCGATGAATTTCAAGCGGCTGCCTCCAACCTTTCCTTCTCCAACGCCACTAGTCCAGACAAAGTTGCCTATCCCATGCTAAAGCACCTTCCTCGCTCTGGCATAAATTTTCTTCTTCACATCTTCAATCTCTTCTGGTCTTCGCATTCCTTTCCCTCTATCTGGAAGACATCTTCCATTATTCCCATACACAAGATGGGAAAGTCTCTCGACTCTTCTGCTTCCTTCCGGCCTATCTCTCTTACCTCCTGCGTATCAAAGCTTATTAAACGCATCATTCTATCCCGTCTACTCTTCTTTCTGGAATCTAATTCCATTCTCTCTCCCCGCCAGGCTGGTTTCCGCTCTGGACGGTCTGCACTTGATCAAATTCTGTACCTTTCTCGGTCCATTTCGGATGGGTTTAACAAACCCAGGCCGCGCTCTAGAACGATTCTCTCTACTATCGATTTCTCTAAAGCTTTTGACTCTGTCTGGCATCCCGCTCTTTTCCATAAACTCATTTCGGCTGGTCTCCCTTCTTGCTTTGCTCGTTGGACTCAATCTTTCCTTTCTGATAGACGCGCTTGTGTGGTTTTTCAAAATCACAAAAGCCGTTCCTTTCGAGTCCGTCGAGGTGTTCCGCAAGGATCCGTTCTTGGCCCTGTACTTTTCTCTCTCTTCATTAATGATCTTCCGGCCTCTCTGCCTTCTTCCGTCAGCTGCTCTCTTTACGCTGACGATCTAGCCATTTGGTCCTACTCCCCCTCGGTCCCCACTGAGGTGGAGGCCACACAAGGAGCTCTGATTCGCTTGGAGCGCTGGTCTGAGTACTGGTGCCTTCCTCTCAATGCAGGCAAATGTGAGGCGTCCTTCTTCTCAGTGGATCCCCACCAGGCTAATCTCCAGCCCAACCTCTTCCAACTCGGCTCCCGCATCCGTTTCAATCCCACTCCAACTTTTCTTGGGGTCACCTTCGACCGCACTCTTTCCTTTTCTAAGCATGTACCTTCGCTGAAGGCCAAGTTTTTCCCACATCTCAAGGCCTTACGCTGTATCTCTGCTTCCTCATGGGGACCCTCTAAGGAGTCTCTCTCTCTTCTGTACAAATCTTTTCTTCGGCCCCTTCTCACTTACGCTTCACCCGGGTGGTTTCCTTTTCTAAGCGTCACCAATTTCACCAAATTGCAACGCCTCCACCAAGCGGCCAGTCGCGCCATCACCGACTGCCTCTCGTCCTCCCCTATCCCACTTTTTCTCTCCGAGGCTTCTTTACCTCCCTCACGAGTCACCCTGACCCATTTCACCCTTTTTTCATATGAGCGGGCTCTTTGTCTCCCAAACTCCTTTCCCATCTCAGGTTTGGCCAGTCTAGGAGTGAGGCCAAGACTCTGCAGATCGTCCTGGAGAGATCTTGCGTCCACTCACCCGCTCATGCATTCTTCTACTTGTTCTAAGGAGGCTCTTGTTGCTTGGCTTCCCTTTCCTCCTTGGAATCTGCCTTCGTTCATGGTGAAGTCCACCCTTTCCGCCCCATGTTCTCGCTCCAATCCCCCTCACACTCGCCAAGGTGCGGCTCTCGCCCACTTTGACTCACTCCCCCATCATGATCTGGTTCTTTGGACAGACGGCTCTGGTCCTTTTCCTTTTGGCTAGGGCGGCTCCGGCGTTCTTGCAAACTGCTCTCTCTCTCTGTGGTACTGAGGCCACTCTTTCCCTTTCGGCAGGCCCAGTATGCTCAAGTTTTTCCGCTGAAGCCTGCGTCATTCTGCACGCTCTTTGCTGGCCTCGGCAGCACCATAAAGTCTGCCATTTTTCTTCTCTTCTCCTTCTATCTGACTCTCGTTCTGTCCTCGCCACCCTGTTCTCTCCTCCATCTTTTCTCTCATCTCAAACTTTGTGGCAGATCTTGCAGAAACTGTCTTCTCTCTCCTTCTGTTCTATTAGACTACATTGGGTCCCCGGACACTCGTTTCTCCCGGGAAACGACGCGGCTGATAAGCTGGCCAGACGGGGTGCGGTACTTGCGCCCTCCGCAACCCCTTGTAGTCTCTCTCGTCTTATTTCTCGTATCCACTCTCGTCTTATCTCGGACTTGAGGCGTACTGTCTCATCGAAATTCTTTGACACACAGGTTTCCTCGATTTCCACCGAGGAACTTGTGCTCCCTCGTCATGCTCGCTGTGTCCTCTCTCGTCCTCGCTGCAACGGACACAGCCTTCTTTTAGGTTCTTATCTCTCTAGAATTGGCAGCATCGAGAATCCTTCTAGCAGCGCCTGTGGACACTCGTCCCTGGACACCTTTCATCTCATTCTGCACTGTCCAACTACGGACTCTTTGCGCCACTCATTCTTTGGCGACTCTCTGTCTCTTTACAACCTCTGGTCCAGATCCTAGAAAGTTGCCCGGCTTCTGGGGCTCCATGGTCTTCCGTCATGCCCCCATCCCTCGGAAGGGGTTGGGTAAACAACAACAACAACAACAACAACTGATAAAGGTTGCACAATTTTTAGCTGTTTGTAAGTAAGCGCAATATTGATTTGACAGTAGAAAGGCGGGCCTAGGTATTAGGTGCTAAGTTACCACTTTCGGTGCGTCGTGTTTTCGAAACGTCATGCCTGCGAGGCGGCAGTTTTTACTTGTAGGTGCGCCGCGCGATGTGTTGTTCCGATAAACCGCTCAAAGCAATATTTTCTAATTTGCGTGCCTGTTTTACCGGCGTATTCACAAGGTTTGGACAAATACAAACACTGCAAACTATTCATTAGCAAACTTAGTTCATGAAAAGACAAAATCACGAGTATATAAACAATCAAACACGTGGGAAAATCAAAAATATTTATTGTTTCTGAGAATCAGGTTGTCAATTATTTCTTTGCATGGTATTCTGACCCTATTGTTATAACAAAGCATTGTGATATGCGCTAAACGTGCGTCGATTATGCACAAAATAGAAAGACGTAGATTTACTCCCTGTAGAAGCATTTGAATTGATGCCCGCATCCAACCAATGAAATTTTTTTTCGGACATAAATCTAGGTCTTTTCCCACCCAACGTATTGTTTCTAAAGACGTAGAATTACGTCCTTCCGCAGCGAAAGTGTTAATAAAATTCAAAGTTTAAGGAAATTCAACAGAAAGAAAAGAGTTTGTCTTTGTCTCTGTTTAAAATTGCATCTAAAAATAGGAATTTTTCGTTTAATAACGGTTTCTTTGGCTAATCTGGTAATTGAAAGCAAGACATTTGGAAGAAACATATCCGCTTTCGCTTTTGGCCAGAACCAAGACACATAGGTGCAGCTAAGAAAATTGGCAACAAAAATAGCATCGCAAGAAGGTTTATTGAGTGGTAAATTGTGATGCAAGCCTACCATTAAATAACATACTTCTGCGATCGTAAAATGACCGCTCTTACAGCAACACCCACAACTTTGACTTTGTGCCCTTACATTTTGTTGAATGAAATGGATAAAATTGTAAATTGATTTAGCGTTTGTAAATAGGACCCGTCTTAATCACTGGTATTTTGATCGCGATTGGGTGCATTCAGACAATGACTCTCACTTGTACCAAATTTGTTTTACTGCACTCAAAAGTGCTCTTTGGGTGAAGTTATTGCAACCGGCTAAGCAGAGCCGGCCAGTAAATTATTGGCCTATTTGTCAAGAAATTGTGTTTTCAATTTGAAGATAAACAGTATAACACAAGTCAGAGAATCAATTTTTATTAACACGGTTAATGGAATTCCAGATTTTTAACACCACGACATTTCATTGATCTTTGATAAAGATCAATTTTGAAACAAAGAAAGTAATTAAGTGAATGTCAACTGTTTTTTGATTGAATGTAATAGGTCAATGTAACGTAATCTATAGATGAACATGGCGTCAATTTCGTTTCATATACATGTACGAAAATGTACACCAGCCGGCGACGGCCGACAGTGCTGACTGTCCGTTATATCAAGTCAGAAATATCAGCCAAACCGGCTCCGCAGATTTTACCCAAACATCATTTCTGAGACCAGTAAAAATAAATTGATATAAAGGGGAGCAACGCCCCTATGTATCCAATTTTGATCTTCGTACCGGTACTTTGAATCAAAAGTGGTCTTGCTCACAAACTATCTGCCATTTCACCAATCTTTATTCCGTCCTTCAAATAAATATGGAGGCACAAAGTCAAAGTTGGGGGCAGGAAGCACCGTATTGGTTTTTTACGATTGCAAAAGTAAGTTATTAGATGGTACATTCATTTTACAACTTGGTGCAACCCCCTCAAAACAATATTTGTTACGGCAAGTTTCTTGGCTGCATCCATGTGCGTAGATTCCGCAACATAGAAAAAAAGAAGACATATCTCAGTGGCGGATTTCAGGGAAATTTCAGGGATGCAATTCTACCATCATCATTTTATAGCCTTTTTTTTGTAAACTAATATGTTTGTATTTGCTTTAAAAAAAAATTTTGTTCAAAAATTTCAATCTAGAAAAACTTGATCTTCAAACAAAGGTCATGATCTGCATGATAATGGGTCAATTCACCCTTTTTACTTTCCCCACCAAAAGTTTTTAGATCCTCTAATGCTATACCTGGTGCTTCTGATCACTGGTTGGTCTAAAAAACATTTCTAAGAAAAAATTTTCTTCCATCATTACCACTGTATATTTATTTTGGTGATTGTGATTTTACGCAGTGGTGTAAAAATATTGATTTATATTTTTGCTGTTGATCTTCAATTAAACTTTGAACTTGATGAATTGTAACCGTAATGCCCACTCCCTGTTAATAAATTGAAACTGTGCCTATTTACTAACAACTACTAATTTCATAAACTCATGCGTTTAGTTGACTAAGCACATATGGGCGCAAATTTAAAGTTGTCAGCGGATGCCGAAGTGATGGATGTATTTACAGGAATTATTGAGCTTTGAATAATAGGCCTACCACTTAAAGCATATTTTTAAAGATTTAAGCTTTTGGCTGCGCGTATGTTCTTTGGCTCCGGCACAAACGCAGCCAGGGAAGGGTGCAGTGACCGAGAGCCTCTAGTCCAGCAAGTACAATTTAATTCTTACGACAGGTTAAATTATGGCTTGTGTTGGCAAATCTATCGAACAGGTTGATTTTGTGCTAAACAAGGGGATAAGTTTTTGCAAGTCCTGCAACTTATTATTTTATCACCCGGCAATTAAATTTGTTCCACCATGCGATAAAAATGTTTTGTGAGTGCTCAGGCTCGCGACGTGACTCTACTTCAAAGATTTTTTGGCATGGAGTTCACCTGCAGTTTAGTTTTTGCATAATTTTTCTTCATGCCATTGCATCATCAAACAGCGAGGTTTAAATCAGTTCGTTACTACTGTAATATCATTGTATTAAAACAGGTGGCATATTAGAAGCATACATTTTTACGTTTGCTGTCAAAATGAGAGTAAATAATAAGTACTGTTGCTGTTTGCAGCTATTTTCACTAAGGTGGTACCAGACAACATTATGATTACGCTAAACATCATGTCGAAACAACGCTTTTTTGAAGTATTCAAACAAAAAAGGAAAAAAAAGCATTATTAGAAACCAGCTTAATTGGTTGTAGCATTGTACAACGGCTTAGATTGTTAAAGAATTATTGTTGTTATTGGGAGCATCTTCGTAATATCTTGTGAAAAATCTTTCAATCGCATTTTTTCGGTCAGTGCTTGTTTACAAAATGAAAAACAACTTTAACAATCAATCGTTAATTGTGACGTCTTCTTAGTTCAAAAAACGGTAAAATTTCTTGAATTTAATAAGTTGGGCGCTGGGATTCATTTAAGCAAAAACCCATTTTCTTCCGTCAAGGAATGCAAAGATTTGAAAAGTTTATCTTCATATGTCATTATAAATACATGAACCTCTTTTTGAAAATTACCATGATGAAAATCATTCGTGCCGAGTTTCATGTTTGCACCTCCTGTGTTTTCGAAGGAGTTGATGCACACACAGGCGGACAGAATTGCGCTTTATTGTGTAGATCAGCGTTTCTCCATTTTCTTACCTTCGCCTAACATTCAAAACACTTTACATTTTTTAAGAAACCCGTGCGCAAAAACAAAATTATGCAGCATACTTTTCTCATTTTATTTTCATCTTAGTTCACTCGGTAAATACCATGATATACGTTCTTAATTTTTGTAGTTAACGGTATGGCGTATATGAAATTGAATTTGTCAAAATTTCAATAGCTTATCTTACTTATTCCCACGTAGATTGTAGGGTACTTTTGTGGAATCTTAGGGTTTCGGAAAATCCGATTCCCAAACGCTGGTATAAATGAATATTGCAATTTTGTAATTTGTGAATTTCTTTTAGTTTTGAAATGTTGCACTTACACAAAGAGGAGTTCCAAACTTTCTCCATCTACTCTCACCAGTAACTTTGTTTGGTATATTTTGAAGAATACGTGGGCTTTTCATTCAAGATTTGTGAGCTGAATCCTGAACTAATATATCACATAGAACGTGAAAATGAAAGATATAATAATTTCGTTATAGAAGGCAATTGATACCAAGATAAGAGTTTGGTTTGTCGAAAACACCTACAGCTCGCAAAGCTTACAACGGAAGGTGATCGAGATGCTGAAGAAACGAAAATTTGTAATCTCAAATTTTTCTAGAGCCACCACTTTCAACAAAAATAAAAACCACAAGACTTTTTGTCATCGAAAACAAATAAGAAGATAGTAATCAATGTACACAAAGAAAAATAGCAATATCATATGAAAGGAAGTACGAAGTAAAAGGAAGTAATGACTTGCAATAACACAACCTACAGAAAAGGGTATTGAATAGCTTAAAACATTCTTTAATCAGTGATAATATCAAAAACAATGGCGTAAAATTTCCTTTTGTACAAGAGAGTTGAATTCAGGAAAATACCTCTTTTTGCTGAAGATCGAGTTGTTCAGAAAAAATTTTTTGCCAATATTTAACTACATTGCTACTTTTTTCGACATTTTTTACCCATGTTTCAAATTTCTGGGGAAATATAACAACAAACTTTAGGGGATAAAAACTCTTACTTTTAAGCTTTTAATCAAAAGTTTGATTGTGTTGCAGATATACGATCATGAAAAGATAAAGAATGGATGTTACAATTACTAAACGGCTGTTGTGTATATATTTTAACATACTCAGTTGCAGAAAAATTAAGTTTCCTTACACCACCACTGCTGTTATTTGTTTCATTCTTTCAAGCAATATTTCTCTCTCCAGTATAATATCAGCAATACAATAGAAATAATTGAAAATACAACAGCAATGCTGAGACAAATGATGGAAGTAGACGGATTGAAAGAAGGCGATTGTGTCGGTGAAAATGTGGCCGGCATTTGGGTAAATGATGATTGATCAACAACAATAATTTGAAACGGTATTTTTGTTTCGCCAAATCCGTTTGAGTGTAGAACCAGTTCATAAACTCCAGCAAATTTTCTGTTTACCTGGAAACAGTAAATCTTGTGATTCTTAAACGTTGCTAATGCAAAGTGTATCATGCCAACCACTAATCATGCAGACTACAAACTGCCTGATATTGCATTCGATTATAGATAACGAGCGAAATTTTAATCTGTTTATTTTTTTCGAGAATACAGTATATTACGTACTAATTACGAAGTAATTATTCGTTGTGAGTGTGGCATAGGCCTTACACCTACATGCTTATTGTAAGTGTTTTTAAACACAATTACCTTCTCTGCGATGAAAGCAAAGTACTGTTGGGTTGATGATGATCTGAGGAGGCGGTTTGCATCGTTTGAATCGGTGATGTCCGTTCCTGAGTAAGAAAGTTACAAAGTAACAATTTTCGTATGCAATACGATGTAAATACTGTATTTTAAACTCTATCTGTCGAAACATATAAGCTATGAGCTACACATAATATCCAAACAAATAAATTACCATTAAATAAAATCGATCTGAATTGCGCCTCGGGATTAGCTTGAAATGAAATGTTACAAGTTGCAGAAGCATCTATTAACCAAGTGCACTTTTGTTGTGAAGCTGCGTAAGGACGATCTGAAACAGTCATTTAAGAACAAATTCAACTGGTATGGATACATTGCAAAAGGTGGGATTTATGTACGTAAAAGTACAAAAACCATGCATAAAACTTAATAAAAATAGTTGACATATTTCGTAGTAGCCTAAAAATTGTTTGCTTCTTTCAAAAATTAATTACATGTTTTTACTTTACATTGTTCTTTCTCTACACATACACAAAACATTGATGAAACGTTGCTGAGATCGACCAGACGATTGATTCACTAGTTCTATGTAAGGAGATTGAACTTGACAGGAAACTGATTGGTTGTGCGTTGATTTTTGTACGTTGTTGATCGTAAATATTTCTCTCTAAAGCAATGGATTATTAAACACCACGAAATATGATACTTTTTATGGCTTCCGAATACCAAAGCAGTGAGCAATAAATGGTTTAATTCGCTCAACTATGTAAAAACTACCATAAATAAGCACAGTGTGCAGCGGTGTGACAGACATTGGTGCCAAAACATTGCACTTACAATGACGACTGGTTACTTCTCCAATAATAACTACAAATTGTAATTTTCCTTTTTTGAACAATTCCCAACGCGAAATGGTATAATGGTAAAACCGTTGCAAGCAAGCGGTCGACCACGTTGCAAGCGGTCGACCTGAGTTTGAATATCATGTCGGATCACCGCAAGAACTTGAAAATAAAAATATTATTCACAGCTTCACTACTTTGATTTCTGCACAAATGAATTATCATGGTGAAAGTAAACATGCAATCCTATTTGAAAAGTCAATATTTACGGCAATGATCCCCAAATGTTGTGTAAGCCACCGAACATGATCAGAAGTCTAAATCTGTTAGTGTTTACAACCCAGACAGTAGTCAGAGTACCATTTTATAATGTGAAGGGGAGCTGAACATATTTTTGTTTTAAAGCAAATTGTTTGAATGAATTTTTGAAGATCAAGGTTTTTGAAGCTAAAGGAACTACCCAACAACACCATTTACTATTTTGCGACTACCATCCTACGCTGACGCTTTTTGTGCGATATAACGCAGCTGCGAAGCCGAAAGGATTACGAGACAGAATTGGTGCCGCCCATGTGAATATTTTGTTTTTTATAATCCCTAATGTTGCTGACATTATGGTATTTGCGTTTGTAGATGGATAAGCTTTTTGCTCAAACGTCTCTTACAAAATGATGAAACCCGTCACTGCGATAGCTCCGCATTGTTGCATTAAAGATATTGAGGTTGAAACAATGATATAACAAAAATTAAATACACATTGTTTTTCCCTGTCTTTAATTAACTTCCAATAAATTTGCTTTAAACAATTATTTCAATGCATAAAATATTGTAGTCGTGTAAGTGAATATATTTACTGTACAGTGAGAGTGGTATCTGGCATTTGATATCAGGCTCAACGAAAAAACAAGTACATTAATTACAAGAAAATGACAAAATATGTGCTTCATACTTCCAATAACTCCCCAATACCATCTCAAAAACTTGTTTACCTCCTGACCATAAGTTGTTGTTCCATTTAAAAAGAACAAAGAACGGTTTGAAGCAGGAAAACCTGATTGATGAGCACATTTCAAATTTAGGTTATCACCTTCAGTGACTGCCAAATTTCCAACCACCGATACTTTTGACGGAGCTAAAAAGAAGCTCAGTTAAAAGCAGTTACAGTAGTCGCAACGTCTTGTAGAAAAAAATTTGTATGCATCAGAACTTGAGTGGGAAGTTGGGAGCATGAAATTGCCTTACATATTGCCGAGAAAAGAACTGATTAGTTTAAACTATTTCACTTTCTTGAATGTTTTCATAAGTTTGCCCATGCAAAGAATGTAAAAAAACAAAAATGTCGTTCTACCTTGTTAGGGTTCTCATTTTATTTTTTGCCGATAACCTAAAACTACATGAACTGCTTAAGAAAAAGATTGCTCTGTGGCTGGTGAAACATTTCTAAGATTGCAGACAAAAACATCGCAAATGTTGTGAGATGTACCAGCTGGTTCAGTGACTGGCCTGGTCGAGGTTCAAACCAACTCTTACAAGTAAGTTTTTCAGTAACGCACTCGCATCTATCGATTCCAAAACTCTTCCTGCATCTTTACCTCGCCGACCTCGCTAAACAATCAGGGGGAGCTCGGTTTATATTGCAGATAATTTGAATATTACGGAAATTTATGCAATGTAAACAACCAACAAGTAGATTCAATGTCGAACGACAGGGCAAGCGGTTACTAAATATTTTAGGCTATACAGGTACTCGAATCTATTATATTATTACTTCATTGCCATTTTCGCCTACTCAAACTTGACATTTCACCAATAGACTAACAATTAAACTGTGCAAAGAAAAACATCTTTCAGTTGTACAATAACATATTTAACTTCAATTAGATAGCACACTACTGCCGAGATTCTGGTGAGAAAAAAATACTCCTAGCGCTAAAGTGACAATTCTTGATTGCTATGCAATGTAAACCAGAGAACCAAGTAACAACCATCAACAATTGAAATACTCTTAGGGTAATTTTGTGCTTGTGCGATAAAATACTAAAGCGTGGGAATCAGCATTGAACAAACAATAACTCAATCAAGCGCCGTTGGTCCGGGTTCAACTCCAAATCGAGACAACGGAATGCAGCATTCAAATAAAAATATTTTACAAATGTGACAAACTCTCTTCTCTCTTTCTTAACAGCTACCGCGACGCGCTTTTTTACCACCAAAGCTATAAAAAAAGCTACGTTGAAAGTTATTTTTAACTAGCCGCTAAGCCGGCGTCGCCCGGCAGGGCCCCCATCAGCAACGTCGGGGTTTAGTATTTTGGTTTAACCAGCCCAGCCGGCTTCACAATTAGGGCACTTAAGTGAACAGTAACGGAAAGTTAATGAATTGTATGCACTGACACAATTCCTGTACACGTAATGGTGATCATCTTATTCTCTTGATCAAAATTGGTAATCCTCATATTGACAGAATATTGCCACAAACAATGATTACTACTTGCAAAAAGTATGAGAGATGGTGATTGGAACACTGTCAAAAATGATGGTGGCGGCCAGATGATTGTTGCTTTCACAGTTACAGAAATAAACTATTCAATGGTAAGCTTATTTTGGGATTTGGTGCGGCCTTTTTATATCTGTGATGTTAAGTTCTTTGGCTGCGCTATTTGCCTTGTTTCCGCCATGGCGACAAAAGCGGCTATGGCTTCCTCAAAGTCATTCACCATATTCTAGTAGGAGCCGATCAGGCCGAGTTATTATCAAACAACTGTTATCTATAAATACACTTTTACAAATTTTTTAGTTAACGGGATTATTTTAATTTTCGTTTTAAAGTTGGGATTTTTATACATTGCTTTAAACTATAAATATAAATAATTTAACAGGCAACATCTCAGAAAAAGAAAATATCATTGCCCTATATTATATGTCGTCGTCGCCCGAGGTGCCTCGATTAGTAACGTCGGGATTGAGAATGTTAGTTCAGCCGGCCAAGTCTGGCTCACTCATCAAGCGCTTGAGTAAACAATAACGAAAATGTATGTTTTTTCCGCACATAAGATTTTCACGACTTGGTGCGCTTCTTTTGCAATAAAATTTCTCGTTTCAAGGTCCTGGTTAGGCCTTAGATCTATACCCTACGTTCATTGCTTACGTGAGCCCAAGGGGGCCTTGTGTTTCCCTTAGTTTGGAAGTTGAGAGCGCATTTCTGATATTACCGATTTATAGGCAAAATAGCAAAATGTATTTCATATGGTGCGATTCCACACAGTGACGTTGTTTTATTTTGACTTCCCACAAACTTTTGCAAGTCCCAGCTGGCTACGCATTATGCTGCATGTTCGTTTTTCTTGCTTAGCAATAGAAGCCCTGAATTATTTCCCTACCTATAAGGACGGATGCGGTCATTTTTGACCGGTTATCTGTAAATCGGTTTTAATAGGTTTTCTCTTTCACTAATTTCGACATATACTGTATGAAAAGCACAAAGAAACTATTCTTGCGTATTTGACATTTTTATGATTAATTTTTTGACCTTTTTATGATTATAATTAATTAAGTAGAAATACAAGGTATACAAATTTATTGACACTCAATCATCACAATTTTTGCATTTTACAATTGTTACTTTTTCAGTTGGGTGTTTGCCACAGCATACTTTCTCACAGTTTTGGCAAAAAGAGCTAAATTTGTTTCTACATGCTACAAACTGGCACTCTTTTCTTTTCCGAGCTTTCTGTGCTAAACCACTGGTTTCCGGCAATGCAATGCTGACTATGTGATCCACTACTGGAGAAGGAGGTATTGAGCCCACTCCATCTTTTGGTTTGCAAAGTTCTTTTTATAAGCTCAAGCATAAACTGTCTTCTTGATAATTTCAATTTCGTTGTAAGGCAGTAAATAATGTAAGCATTTATGCAGGCACAGTCGAGAATATTAAAAAATACAGCCACAGGCCATCTTCTAGTGGAACTCTTGCTGGTATGGTATCGAGCCACCTGGTCCAGTACATCTACGCCCACCTTGGACTTGTTGCAATACTGTATTGTCTCTGGCAGTTTTTTCTTGTGGCATTGATCAATGTTTATGTTTCTGTGCATTGAACTCAGGATGCAAAGAACTTTCTTTTTCTTTGCTTTGTATATTGTCAAGCTGCAACCGGATGGCAAAGAAAACATTTCAGAAGCCTATAATTTCTTATCTTTTATTATCAGCTCAGTGCTTGGCACTTCTCGTCGTTGTTTCCGTATAGTGCCAAGGATTGTTGTTTTTTTCTGCTTAAGTTGTTCCGTTAGCTTTAGGCTGGTAAAGTAGTTGTTGGTGGTGACATTGTAGCCCTTTCTATAAGAAGGTTGTAAAAGGGTCAAGCACACATCACATGGAAGGTAGCTACATCTGCTTCGGCTAGGATCTCTTCCTAAATATGGTTTGCCTTTGCACAAGTATTTTGATTGAGCATTAGCCAAAAGCCAGAAGTTAATGCCAAATTTGTCTGGCTTATTAGCCATATATTGTATAAAAGGACACTTGGTTTTTGCACGGGAAAAGTTGTTCATCAATAGTCAAATCGCAGTTTGGTACATAGCATTTCTTACAATTTTCTACGAAGCAATTCCACACCTCGGAAATCAAGCAAAATTTGTCAGTTTCTCTCCTTTGCCTCGGACTAAAAAAGTCATCGAACCTCAAATGTTTCATGATTTCCTGGTACCTATCACAGCTCATTGTATTTCGAAAGATTAGTTGTCCCCATTCCTTGCTCCAAAGTTGCTTTACTGGCGTATTCTTCCCGACCAACACTCCTCGAGCGATTTGAAGACCTATAAAACTTTCCAGCT
The DNA here is from genome assembly GCA_963675345.1 of Trididemnum clinides. Lineage (NCBI taxonomy): Eukaryota > Metazoa > Chordata > Ascidiacea > Aplousobranchia > Didemnidae > Trididemnum > Trididemnum clinides. Next base: position 25,813,374 of record OY776294.1, read on the forward strand.
CATCAACATGTAAATCAAAATCGTCATTATCTTTCTTTCCGTCGTTGATAGTGCGTTTCTGAATACACCTGAGCATATGTTTATCTATAAATAAATGAAAAGCACTGTAAGGACTATCGTTTACTACAGATCTGTGACAATAAGACGTTGGGCCAGGACGTTCCGAAAACACATTGGACGAAGATTTCCAGACCTGGAGCACCTGGAGTATCAGTAATGGGCTTTACTGTTTATGTTTGCTGTCAAAATGATAGTGGATAATTAAGCCGCCGTTCTCACTATATAGCGGCAAGCATTGTGATGTCATTTGAGATTATGACGGAACATTGCTTTGTAAAAGTACAGAACTCAAGGCAGAAAAAGAGGCAAGCATAAAAACACTTTGCTTATTGCATCTTGATACAGCGTAAGATGTTATAGAATTATTTTTAGCAAAAATTAACGTTTCTTTAATCGTAATCGAAGAAAAAACAGAATGGATGGGTGTGCATAGCAACTAGTTGTCTCTTAAGTTTAACGCTTGCTGGCAACGTTTTAATTTGCCCTGTTTTCACCATTGACGTTCTTAAACTAAACAGACTTTTATACGTTGAATTCAGCAAGTGCCTGAAAGCGTATCAAAGTTGTGGGAGGGTGCCAAATCAATTGATATATATATCCTGGATCAAACCATTAAATGTTTGGACTGCTACTTGCAACAATTTTGTTACTACAGGTGAATTGGTATGAACTTACTCGTAAGTCTCTGACTGCGTGCATGTAGCTTGGTCCTGGCATAACCGCAGCCATGCATAAAGCAAACTAACCCGAATTGAAGCACTCATAGTTAAGTTATTGCAATAGCAGGGCCTCCATTAATAACTTCGAGGTTAACAATATCGAATCCGCTGGCTGCGTCTGCCTCACACATTGCAGGAATCGCTTCAACATTTAGATGATATATACCTCGACAGTAATATTTTGTTGCAAAAGATTAAATAGGTCCAATATTTTCCCCTCCATTTTTTCTTGGGGTGTCAACAGGTGTTTTGGTTGGAGTTGGCTACATATTTAAATTTTTCGAGACTTCATTTTTTCATGAATCTTTCTGAATATTTAGATGGATATTGCTAATGATTCATGCTATCAAGAAAATATCGACAAAAAATACCAAACTAGTTAGTTTTTGTAAAAATTGGAATGTTGTGAAATTCAAGCACCATAATTGTATTTTAACTTTAAGACTAAATTTTATAAATGTTTAGAAATTTCGATTTTTGATGTATGTTTTTGAAAACGTAGATAGGTAATGACAAAAAACCATGGTTGCGAGGAAAAGTGGTGAAAATGTACCAAAAAACCTTCCTTTGTGAAAAAATTTATGCGATTTTTGAAAAATTTATCATCAATTGTAACGCCTTTATAATCTCGTCAACTTCTTTATGACACTCAACCTGGAATGGAGACCAATCGTACCAAATTTCATATTCGCAAATTCAGTGGTTTTAAAAGAGTAAAACACACACCACACAGACACATATAAAGACAGAAAAGAAGAGTGTTTTGCTGTATAGATGTCAAAAGCGAAAACCTATGAAGGCAAGACGATATTTATGAGGTAGGCGCACAACTCTTCACCTATTTCATCATAATCAGTTCACGTTAATGGGAAATCCGAACAACCAGAATCTCCTTTACCCGACACATAACTGTTGGGAGCAGATTATTTCAATGAACTGTGCTCTTTAAACCCGAAAACCCTGATACTACACTGCGATGCTCGCGTTTAAAACAAACCTTTGAAATGTTTTTTCTAGCTGTGTGATATATTAGGGTGTCAAATTGAAAAATCTTAGTTTGTTTGCCTCGAGCACTGTGATCACGTTGAATGCGTATGTTAAAGCTTCTAATGTATACGGCGCGAGTTGATTTGTTTTAAAGTAATTAAGTCAGTGCATTGAAATGATTCTAATTTGGTAAAAAAGCAGATCAAAAGACGGCCAAGAGAAATTTTTAATGATTATTTGCTAAATTTTGTCAAGGAAAAGCTGTATTCTGTGGTCAAAATCTCATAACACGTTTACAATAATGTATTGTACAGCATGGTCACGGCACTCACATTTCTGTATATTTTAGCAAAGAAACATCTATTTTTATTAATTTTGTTATGTTTATTTATTTTAAAATCCATTATACTAGGTTTCAATTATTCGAGGAGGAATGGGGTGCGTTTCACGTCAGCTCACACAGCGAATCAAAAGAACCCAAGCTATTTTTAAAAACATCCGCGTCCACAAATGTGCTTAGATTAATCAAAAATTGGATCAGCCAGATTACGAGTTGCGAAGTAAATGCATTACAGAATTATTGGTTATCGTCATAATCTCGAGCTAGAATTTTGCTTAGTTACATCATGTATTTTATTAACTGTTTGTATTGATTAGCCGAGTAATTTAATGCAGTAAACCACTGCCTGGCTGTAAAGAGATTACGAGCTCAGGGCTCGCATGGGCTTTGTGCGGTTGTGTTTTCTGGAAAAATATTCTACAGGAAGTTTTCAAGCCAAGCTGTAAGATTGAGGCAGAAATGTGATGTGCCAGCAGCTTTGATAACAACAAAGCAAGTGTGAATCTGAGCTGTTTGATGCACAACTCAAAGGTTTTCCACAAACCGAAGCGAAAATATGACAATAAACAAAAGATACATCAATATATTTGAGTCTGTTAATAACAAACAAAAAAGCTATAAGTGTTTCATTTGCTTATGTCGTGTTCGTTCATCAGCAGCGTAGCTCAATGCAATAAAACCATTGTCTGGTCATTATGAGATTGTCAGTTTAGAGTTTGCACGTGCTTTGTGCTGTTGTGCGTTCTGAAAAGACATTTTACAGCAAGTGTTTTGCTGAACTGCAAGATTGAGGTAAAAATGTGGAGTGCCAGTAGTTTTGATAGCAACAAAGCAGGTCTGAATCTCAGTTGTTTGATGCATAACACAGAAATTTTTTTCTGACCGAAGCAAAAATATGACAATAACAAACGTAAACAAATATTTTTGAGTCTGCAAAAAAATATAAGCGTTTGCTTTCCTTATGTTGAAATCATAACAATTGTTTTCTTTTCTTTATAGCTTTTTACCACAAGCTGTTTCTTTTTTTTTCGGGCATCAAATTATGTGAGCTTTGCTGTGTGCAGCACGTCGCTATACTCATGTATATTACTTGACTTTCATTATAAAAGATTTTGCTCAACTATAGATTTAATTCTAATTATCTGATGACTTCGCTAAACCAGCGTTTTGTGTCAAAACAAAATGGTCTTGATCAACAATATCTGACTGATGTTTTACTTTCAAAATACTCAACAACACTCACCGGTCCAGCATTGGACAACATCGGAATCTTCCCACTGACTTGTGGCAAGACATTTAGTTTTGTTTGAAACAAGTCTTGTTTCATTGAAATAAAATAAAACACCATTGTTACGACATCTAAACTCTCCCAATGCATTGTAGTCGGATGATCGAGAAATAACTTCAAGTGATCGACCAGAACTGATACTGCAACCTATAAATATGTTTAACGCAATGCAAAAAACAATCTTAATTAAAATTTATCGCATTTAAGGCAATTTAAATTTACTAACTATTGTAGCATTTACAAAATATAAGGAAGGAGAGAAGGAAAACGAGCGAGGAGAAGTAATTAGGAAATCAAATTTTCAAAAATGTTTGATATTTCTAAATGAAACGTTAAACAAAAATGTGATTTAAATTTCTACACGACCTTTTCTAGTTGGTGGTTCACGAGGTATTCTAAAATCTCTTTCTTACTGATAAACTACAAAATAGGTTTTCTAGGCTCTACAAAATAAAACAATTTGTTCAAATTCACAGAATTTTTCACAACATGACGTCACAATAAAACTTAGCTAGACTCTATATCGATTCTACATCTTTCTAAAACTCGGATACTCAGTTTAATGTGCTCGCATCACACAGAATGCAAAAAGGAATTTCTAAAAATGCAAACGATTTTGCGACCTTGTAGCTTAATTTACATTACCGATTAAATATAAAGATTTGGGCTACGTGTACGGCGCGTGCAACTATCACCATAAAATATGGTCCCACCGGAGACACTATGCCATGGGGTGACACTCTTCTCTAGACGATTTCTAAAAGGGATTACTTTAATGATGTTGATGGCTTTCGCTTGAAGAAAACTTTGCAAATGGGAGATGCAGATTTTTGCTGGAGTATTTTTTTTATTTTGAGGTGATACGGTTGAATTTCATGCCGGTTGATTCAAACTGCGATTGGAAGCAGAAAAAAAATTGAAATTTTTTGTTTCAGGGAATGCAAGATGCCTTATAAATTGAGCTCCGTGAATGGATACCTAAATATTACATCATAATACCGACAAGTTGACTTGATTATTCTTATAGTATTTAATTTCTTACCTAAGTGTAGTTGATTTTTTCCTCATGTTTTTGATAGAACCTTTGTTAATGGTTTAAAGTCGTTGAAACATGGATCAACTTAAAGAGATCGACGTAACGTTTAAACAAGAACTAAGATTTTTTTCTCATTGTAAGTTTAGCATACAAACTAGAGCCAAATACTGTAGTCAGCTACAAATTTCTGAGGAAAGAGATGCGACATTTTTACATTTTGAATCACAGTTTTAAATGACTTTTTTCATCACTTTTGGTTACAAGCAATTGTGTTAAGCAAATTCTAAAGACAATGACTGAAATAAAGCTTACATGATAACTGGGTTTAAAGGGCACTAAAGAATCCACTCAAAAACAAGATTTTATAAATATTTTGAGAAGAAAATTGTCTTCTTTTTTTGGCTACTTACTTGGCAAGAGCAGGCGTTGGTTTGTGAACAAACTAATGTGTGCTTGAAAAGACAAAACATAGTGAATAATATCAAACATTTTATGAATTTATCTCCTCCTCCAAAAAACAGAAACGGGCTTATCAGTTGGTTTTCAAATCTCAAAACAAAAATGTTCTGCTTCAATGCAAAATTTGTGGAAAATAAAATTTTGAATTCAAAACTGTTTTATACGCTGGCATACCGCATTCCTGTTTAACAGACATCAAAGTTTAGGTATCTACTTGAGTAAAAGTGACAACTTCTCGAATGGAATTACTTCCCACTCAATTTAATATAATGAAAGTAGAAGCAGTTAAAGTGAAACTACTGAAGTAACAAGCGCTTTACAAAAAAAATCTACCCAATAAAACTACTTTATTACTGCCACCTCTGTTTCTGTTTGATTCTGGCGATAACTTTTGAAAAAACATAAACGTTCAAGTTTTCACTCATCGCTTTGAAAAAGTGCAATGAATCCGTTTTCTGAAGCTTTATTCAAAGCTTTTTTAAAATTTTGAACTGCTAAACAACCGTTCAAAAAATAAAATACTGGAGAAAATTTTATTCTACTCCTGGTGCTAAAAGCTTTTTGAAACCAAAAAGTGTGACAATAACGACCCACTGATAGTAACTCAGGGCACCATATCTAAATAAAATTAAACAACAGTTGATCTACTTATTAGTTTTCAGAGTTAGAACAAAAAATGCCTTACTTCAGTGGAGGATTTTCAGAAAACAAAACTTCAATTCAAAGCTTCATTCTATGCTAGCACACTACACTCTAATTCAACAGACACCAAATTTGTACGTTTATTTGAGTAAAAGTTCCAACTATTCGACTAGCGTTATTTCGCCCTTGATTCACTCAAGTAAAATTAGAAATAGTAAAAACTGAAACCACTTAAGTAAGTAGCTCTTTACTAAAAAATCTACGTAGTTAGTTTTGTGAGTTATAAGCACTTCGTTATTGACCCTCTGTGGCTGAACATAGATTCCAATTACGTAACATCAAAATAACAGTTTATAAAGCTGCTACAACATGTTTTTGGTGGCATCCATTTTGTACTTTCTGAGAATGGCAAAACTGTTTTAAGTCGTTAGAGAAACTACTCGCAGTGATATTATTTTTTGCAACTTTTCCTCTAGAATTTAGATTTTATTTAATTTGTTGGTGTAGTAGAATTGGAGTGTGGCAGTAAAAATGTTTGTTTTGCCCAAAGTTTTTCCTGACCCTGCTATCATCAATGGTGGAGGTCCTTGGGAACTCGTCATTGAGACCCCGCCACTGATGTACAGTACTATGAGAGCTACAAAAAGCTCTTGGCCAAATTGGTTTTTAAGACTCTATATTAAATTAAAAGCAACAATTTTCAAAAAGATATCAAAAGTTTCTCCGCTCTTCCGGGCAGCTATTTCATCATCATCATCCAATAAATACATCATAGTCTAGCTAAGAAAATGTTGTGCAAAGTTATCCATTAGAACCCAGTGCGAATTCATACAAATTATACTGGTTTGCTTAGCACTGCTTTTTGAGATGAAGGTACAAACAATTGTGTTGCGGTGGGCACCGGACACCCATAATGATCAAACATAGGTTTAGTAATCGAACTGCGAACATAATTTGTCTTATTTTACATTAGGTTTGCCTTTACTTCCGAGATCAATTTTTCCCCATGACATTGATATCTACTGTAGCTACGTTCCTAATTATTTATATTCAGAAAGACATAGCGAACTAATTAAATATATTCATTTGGCTGAAATCCAAAAACAAACTACTCATTCATGTCTTTAACGACAAGCCTGTTTTCAGCAATTTTTACAGTGTTAAGCATTTCATCTAACTAATTCAACGGTTAAGCTTCTTGAATCTGTTTTATTATATTGGCATCGAAATCAAAAAATTACAAATAATCTTTATTTTTTTCATTTATTATCTACAAATCATCCCTCGTAATACTCATTAACTCACCTTTAACATGAACATCAACGGAAGCTATCTCTATTGTTAGACGGTTATTTCGCTCATAAACCGCGAACGTGACATCTGTATTGAGCGAAAACATCAAAGTCAAAGAAATTATGATGTAAGTTGATCCTCCACATGAAACTTTTTGGCAAGTCACATTGAAACCATTTTCACTTCTGCTACCACATTGAAAAATTGGATTGTAAATAGTAATCTGAGACAGTTTTAGACCAGGATGCGTCCAGTAATAATAATCACCAACAAGCTGAAATTTAACTGATAACTTCAATCCGTTGAAATTTCTTGCCAAAGTATTGTTGACTAAAACTGGTTCAGTTTGAATTTTGTTTGAAGGATCTGAACATACCGCTGCAAAAAAGTAAGATAGTACCAATTATACATTGAGCAGTAAAATAGGACCAAAAACTTCTAAAAACGAACTGTATCAAGCATATTCATGTGTGAAACCAGGATTTTGGTAAAGGAAATAGGGGTGCAATCAGAATTATGATGATAAAATTTTGTTTGAGGTATACCGTTTGTTTGACAAACATCATGAGCAAAATAGGGGAGTAGATACAACTTTTGGAAAGACAATTTTTCAGGATCTTACAAACACCAGCAAATCTACGCAAATAAAAAAGATTACGATATTTTCGATCAAGATTTACAGTCTGTCCAGAAAATATCATATTGCAAATATCTCGTTTGCTTTCGCAATCATCCGGCGATAATCTTTTGATTTAGGGATTTTTCAACATTTTTTTCGGCAGAAGTTACAAAATCAATTTACTAAAAAATAGATTTATGACTCTATTTCTCGACCGATTTTCATAAAATTTTCAAAAAATTGCGCTTAATTCCTCACGCATTGAAAATGTAAAATTTGTGCTTGAATGTTTTTGATTCTGTTACCGAAAAAGGGTTAAAAAGGCTAATAACCCAGTTGCAGACGACAAAAATTGCAAAATTTTCAGCAGACCCGTGCAAAAGCAAACTACCTTGAAATCAAATTAAGATATGCATGTTTACCAATAACCAAAGCCTCTATTATTAATATTGTGTGAAAACTACTCTTTTGTTGTATCTTCTGACAATATTTTAAACAATATTAAAATAATTTACCTATCAAAATTTTCAAATTACTTAGGAGTTTCAAAACACCACCCAAAAAATTTGTGTGGTAAGTGAAAAAATATATTTGGTTTATAAAAGATATGACATGTAGCTAAATACTGGTCTCATTTGGAAGCTTAAAAAATTTCGTTTCCAGCAAAATATTACTTTAAATAGCTTAGGCTAACCAGTATGTGATATTTACTGATCAAAAATGGATACCATACATTATATCAGTTCAAAAATCTTTCAAAATTTTTCAACATATCTTCTCTAAATTAGAAGTTTTAGAAAAACTACACCCTTTCAAAAATAGAATAAAATGCAAACATTTCACCATTAAACTAATAGTTTTGTATTAAGTTTCTAAGGAGATGGAACAAAAAATACAAATTTAAAAGCAAGCAAAAATTAGTCTTCTCTAAATCAAAATTTACTGTATTTTCCTTGTTTTACAACAAATGGAAGGGGTGTAAAACAGCTTCTGTTTCATTATTAGTGGCAAAATATTCTGTGTAAACTTAATATCTTCTAAATCTTGAAGAAATTTCTTCATCAAAAATATAAATTTTACATGGTTTAGGCTAACCTCTAGCAGATAATGACTGCTCATATTTTAGGTCTAAATCTAACCAACAAAAACTATTACCAATTAGTACCGATGAAAAAAAGCTTATAGGTCTCAGAAAATAGCAAATGGAAGAAAAACTAGGTTTTTAGGTAAGTTTTGGATGATCTACCTTGAAAACTGATTTCCTTAGCATCATCTAGCGACCATTTTTAAAAAAGTTGTTAGAAAAATAAAATTTGAAGTTATCTTTGGGGAATGTTTAAAATCTTTGAAATTCTCAAGAAATAGAGATTTCAACGATATATAACAATCGATGCAGAAGTAAACAGATGAGTAATGATTTACAAACAAACTTGGTGTATTTTGTGATGATTAATTATGACAACTTATGACAAATTTTTGCACTGATAACTCGCGGAAATTTTTTTACAAGTTACGTGGCAGAGAAAGAGAGGCATGGAAGGGTATTGACATAAAACGCACCACTCTTTCTCAAACGTGTTTCAGTTCCTCTTAAAAAATATTCTGATGAACGTGTCCAGGATGTAAGTTTTTTTCTGAATAGTTGTGCGATCTCGAAAAATGTTGCCAGTCTATTTTAGCAATCTCAAAATTAAGCAGTTTACAATGTACGTGTAACCACACGTTGTCAAACGTTTTGATTTACTCTGCTGAGAGCATTTAAAAAGTGGAGATCCAGTTTTCTCAAATACAACACAAACAGCTCCTCGTGAAAATCTAACAACGGATTGACTTTTGCATATGTAATATCCAGTCAGAATTTGATGAAACAGAAAGATTGAAGCTAAATACAATTTAAATAAGAAATTCATACATTTCAAAATGTTAAAACTTTTTTGTGTGACATAAAAAAAGCGTAATGTTGACTAGAATAATGTTATAAATGTTAATATTTTATTGTAATCAAAGCATTTCCTAATGGAGGTTTATATTGTCAAAGATAAGGTCTTTATCCTGCGATTGTAAGTAAGTATCTCGAATACTACATCAGTTAAAAAGCTTTTTTATAACAATTCAAATTGGAACGGTGGACTTGATTCTCCTTCATCATTGTTTGCTCATATGAATTGGCGAGTCCAATGGGTGTGTCCACCACAAAATATTTAAATCAAAATTTTGATTAAATTTATGATTTTTTAAGACACGCTCAAAACACTCAATGTCTTCTACACCCTTCTACTGCGTCCAAAATTATTTACTCAGTGAAATTTCGCATACAGCCTATACTCAGTAGATCACGAACCAGGCCTGAATGCACTAGCAACGTGAAAGAACACAAGTCAAGTAAAATCATTACTTAAACGTTGTGTTATTATTTACCAGTTTCAACGTGGTTGCTTACCTCCAGATTCCACAGAAATAGCAACTGTTGCTACAACACACAGTTGAAAAATCATTATCGCTTTTCAAACAGCAATCACGTACTGCAATGAAAACTTGTTGTGTACCGAAAATTTATGCTTAATTTATCAACATTTATAGTCAATAACTGATTTATTTTTTTAAAACCTGCTGACAGGATATTCTACTTAAATTTTGAATGAAAATTTGACACATATGTCACTGAAAATTTTACACATTTGTCACTTTTCACAAAACGCAGTTAGTGACTCTGGATTGTTGAAATTATTGAATGCCATGGATTTTATGAAAACTTGGATTTTGCTGTAGTGGACTCTTAGACTTATTTACTCGCCATTGTTGCGCCAGTTGCCTGAGGTTTTTTCCGATAAATAAGTTTGTAAATGCTGGATTTTCTTTGTGCTGACTTTCACTGATCACTAATTCCACCATTTGCGATCCCTTCACACTATAAAGGAACTCACTAATGTTTTGTGTGAATCACTGGACCCAAAAAAATTACTTTCGGTTGAGAACCGCTGCACTAATGATTATACAAGAAAGAACAACTTAGTAAGATTTAATAACGGAAATGATGGCATCATAATGATCATATACTACAATCATGGCGTAGGATATAAACACCTCGGTTGAAAAAAACGATGCTTAAAGCAATTTATCATCAGAATCAAATGCTAATATAGCTTTATGCGATGAAATAAACAAGAATAAGAGTTGCCCTTGAAGCTGCAATAAAACTACAAACATGTTGGATCGTCGTCAAACCAACATTTGTCATGTCAAGCAATGTAATATAGCAGCCAGCAACAATCGATATTGCTCTTGAATTACAGTAAAGTGTAATTGGAAAAATAACATTGTAAAGTAGCCGCCGTTGTGCAGTGGTATTGATGCGGGCTTCAGAATGAAATGTCTGGTCAAGAAGGGCATCTGAAATTTGAATCGCTATGTTGCTCCAGTACAAAGTCTGGTACAAAAGCAAGTGTGCAGTGGTAGACATGCATTGAATCAGCACGTCTGAGCCTGCAAACACACGGAAAAAATGATGTAAAATCGACTTTTTTTTATGCACTTGCTAATTGTCGCATATTTTGATGATTACATACAAAAGGCATAGAAATATTGCAAAGAAAATAGGGAAGATACGTTTCTAAACCATCATTTAAATACCATAGAGCTCACTATTTACAGCTAACAGGTCTTATCAGAGAAGTTGGTTACCGAATATTGGCCGAGAGCTTGTATCTAAAGCTTGGCCGAGAACCGTTTATCCAAAACTTTATTTCAAGCGATTCTAATATAAAAAAATTAAAGTCTCCGACTATTCACGAACTGTTGAAAATCAAATTGTTTGTAAATTGAAATTAATAATTTTTTGATTACAAGATATAGATCATTTTTTGAGATAAGCATTTAATGCAAACAATTTTGCCAAATTTGTGAGGCAAACTTATTGTTACTGGTGTTTTTGTATATGCAACAATTTTCTATTATTTACGAAATGTTTATATTATTTATGAAACAGCAGTCGACATTATTTATTTCTTTTGTTGATCTTTTATGTTTAAGATCGAAAAACTCTGATAAAAATTTAATCATGTAATTTCAAAAAGATGTAAGCTAAGATTCAAAGGCTTGTCAAAAAAAGCAAACTGTATAAAAGTTTAAATCTTGAAATATTGTCTAAAATCGTATGTTGTTGTTGTTGTTGTGACTAACTCTCCACTTCCTCAGGAAGGAGATACGGCATGAATGGCAATTCAGGTTCACGCAGTCAATATAAATGTAATTAGACTAGGGGAAGGACGGTAGCCCATTTCGAACCAGTCATGAATGACTGGTAGCCCCACCACCAACAAGGCGGACTGCCATTGGTGGGTACCCAACAGTCGCCTCTCACGACATGCTGAGTGAGCAACTTCACAATTGTAGCCCGTTGAAGTACAGGTACGCCACCTGTCTGCCACATAAAGATGGAGGCGTCCCGTTCAGTGCATTGCCCAAGGACACAACAAGCAAGCTTGCCGGCTTGTTCTCCACTCTATCTTTTTATTCTGAACGCCAAGCAGGCGAGCTGTGAATACCATTTTTTAAAGTCTATTGGTATGATTCGACTTAGGGAATATGCACCCCAGGTCTACCAAATGCGAAGCGGACGCTCTAACCACTGCACCATCACGCCGGCTAAAATCTCATTGTTATGACACTCGTCTCTAAGTTTTTAGATAAATTTCTCATCTAAAGTTAAAAAATTGACGTGATGCTGCAAATTAAAACTGTTTCTATTTAGAATATTAAGATGCATTAAAGTGATGTATTAGAAATTGAGAATACAATTAAACTATTATTAAAACTATTGCGTGAGCAATTGCCTCATTGAATAAATTAGTTTATTTTGTTGGCATGTATGCCTATAAATACGGCAGATTAAAAAATATGAGGTGGCATGTTTTCCTGCTACGGCCACATCTATGATGATATTCCCAGCATTGTCTTCTGAGAACTATGGGACTAAAAACTTTTGCAATTATCCAGATCACAGTATTCGTTAGCGTTCAGATAACAGTAGCTTACAGGTAAATCAAACACTAATTCATTCAAATTTCAAGCTCACTAGGAATGTAGCTATATTGGTGACGTTACAATGATCCATTTAAAAACAAGGTTTGCCAGGGGGAGAAAACTTGGTCAGAGAAGGCAACGTATTTAGAAATCAATTAATAAACAACAAGGCTTGCGAGAAACAATGCCAAATAAGGAAACATAGCATAAAGTAAACATAAAGCTGGCACAAACAAGAAAAACCGGGTTTGAAACTCGTGACGACTTGAAAGGTAATACTTGCTGTAATGCAAGAAAATATATAATGTGGAAGCTACAACAAGAAGCAATATGGGAGGAGGAAGTGACGTGTAACAGTCTACGTTTGACAACAATGACTCGTTTAAATATTATATCAATCGAAACTACTGCATTGTCGAGGCTGATGTATACAAAAAAAAATAATATGAATACAATATTCATTTGGTGGTAATGGTCGGCAACTACAGCCCAGTGATAAGTTGCTGGTCTAGCAATTGCAAATTCTCAAGTTCAGTTCATGCGAGAGTTATACGGTGTGGTAATAGGGTGCTCTTCAAAAGACGTCATCCTTGCAATATTGCAGTGCATGCGGTAATAAAAAATAGACGGTGATGGCCATTCAGAAGCAAGTACAATCACAAACTGCTCTATTCAAACCGCAAGAACTTTGGGATTCTTATCTAATTTTGTGTGAACACTGAATCACCGCCTCAAATCCCGCTTTTTCCAGACAATCGTATTGTTTCTGTTCATTTATCTTTGATTAAAATAACAGTACAACCATGACATCAAAAAAATAAAAATAACTAAAAAAAATAAAGCGTTTCAGAAAGAATAACGAGGATTTAAACCCGGAAACTAGCTATTTGTGCCCTTGGGAAAGGCACTTAACGGAGTTCGTTCATTTTTTTGAGACAGACAGGTGATTAAATTACTCATTTTACACGTCATAACAACTCGGCGTGACTGAAGCTATGCAAACAGAACATAAGTTGATACGCATGAATAAATGAACGTGTATGTTCTAATTCTACTGCTTAACAAAAAGAAGTAGGTTCTTCTTCGTTTGGGGAAAATGTTTAGTTTCAGAAGGTAGTCCACTGGATTGTCAAATATGTGTTTGTCAGCCAAGGCATGAAGCTCTTGTCAACAGCTGAAAGAACGTGAGCTCCATGTGGATAGTGGTAGATGGAGCAGGATGTTATATCATTTATCTGTTTGCTCCTTTGCACCTCACTCACAAGCCGCAGTAGTGGCCATATTCTATTCGCTCATTGTTAAATGGAATAGCCCAAGGCCAGTTCGAAGGCAATCAGGTCTCACCTATACAGGTCTGGAAAAGAACATTCCTGATGATAGGCCTACTAAACTGACGTGTGCAATGAATGGATGGAGTCAGGATGTGTATTCCCCACCACTTCATGTTTCATTTGTAATCGGCCCGTTGTGCTGCAGTGGTACCTGAGTGAGCGAGATGGTTCATCAGTTTCAGTGCTGCAAGCGCAAATGGCAATTTCAATTTGATTAGGTGGTCTGCGTAAGTATAGTGCGTCTTTTGTAAGAGAATGACAAGGACCTTATATCTGGCGGCAAACTGACTGGCTACTCAGATCTTACTTGCTCTTTGGTCCTCGATGTTTAGATGCAGTATCATGGACACAAATGTCCAGCTACATCATCTTTTGACTGCAAAATCTCTTTCGCTTTCGTTTCTGGGGACGAGGGTCTATTCTCTTACCACCCCAGAAACCGGAAGCAGCCCGAATTCATCGTCATTTGCCTGGCCATATGCCAGTTTTCAGGGCTCACGCTGTGGAGGCTGATGATATGAGTCGCAAAGAAGAAGGTGAAAAATGTCAAACACGAGCAACAATCTGATTGCAAACGTTTCAAATGTAATTCATTAGAAGCTGAGATAAGACCTTTTTTTTAAACAGTGGTTTCTAACCGGGGAGGAATTCATTGCAGTGAGAATTTAAATCGTTTCGGATTGGAATTTTCACATTTCAGGGTTTACAAGTTAAGAGCTTTAGAATATTTAATTTTCCAAGTTTAAAGAAAATTTGTGCTTCAGAATTCTTCCATACGTTTGCTTAACGTATTTGTTTAGCGATGTGATGTCATAAATGTATTCACACACATAAGGACGCTGAATTGCCCCTCAGTCGAGGAATGAGCTTGAAAAACGGTATTTTTCATCTTTTAAATGTGAGCTTTTTCTTGTAGTCAATTTATTTAAAGATTGTTTTAAAGTTTACGTTACAAGCAGGCTCTTAAGTACGAAGGGGTTATATTCGAGAGCCTCTCCCTGAATTTGTTCCGTTTCTCCCAACGTGTAGTTAACACTTACATAGTTTATCTGGAAAAGAATTTTGAATATTCTTTTTAAGAGCAATAAAATATCGTTTACTGCAATTCAAAATGAAAGTAGCTTTAAACCTTACCTTCCACCATGTGACGCATTATGACGTTTTTGTAAACTCCCTCTCATGTGACGCATCATATAAAAAATAAACCATCAACAAACTTGATTTATTCGGATTCGCCGCACAAACTTGCTTACTTAAAAACTGATAACTGTAATTTTTTTCATTGGAGTAGCAAATTTGTCACGCAACCATATCTCTCATCCTCCTTCCTCCAAACGACACGAATATTACGATTTTGCTTCCCCTTTCCTCCCCGAAGCCGTCACCTGATATTTAAACAGCCGCTCATGAGAGCGTGTTGTAAGATAGGCCCAGGCTTTTATCGTTCGTCACATTCTTATGGCAAATGCAAGCTAAAGTGAATAACAGAGGTCTTACGCTAGGCACAGAGGCGAATAAATATTGTTTTTGAGAATCACTTCTATACATGGCATGAATACACATGACGTTGCTTAATTGCGTTTGTGATTCAGTAACGTTCAAGTTGCGGATTTATGGTTCCAGAGGCGGAATTGGTTGAAGCCAATAGCCCCATAAATTTTGTGTTTTTATTACCCATATAAATATGCAGTAATCATTAAAAAGTATACCGGTTTTATTATTTTGATCAACTTTTATGAATTAGAAAATTTAATGTTTCACTCTTAGTTAAACAGTAAGTTATGCTCGGCAACAAACAGCTTGAATGATATGGCACGCTTAAAGGTGTAACCAAGTCAACAGAGGTAGAATTATAGCATGTAGGACCCATTTCAACTCTTTAAATAATGATTACGCTCTGAAAAAGTTCTACAATTGAGGCCCTCGGAGTCTGCATTTGAACTCATTCCGCGCCCTGCTGTTGTTTTTGTTGTGATTACCCTTCCTATTCCTCAGGATGGAGGTACGGCACGAACGGCAATTTAGGTTCATGCCGTCAGCCCAGTTGAAATTAGGCTAGGCGAAAGGTGGCAGCCCATTTCGAACCAGTCATTAGTGACTGATAGCCCCATCACCAACAAATCGGACTGCCTTTGGTGGGTACCCAAGAGTTGTCTGTTACAACATGCTGGGCTAGCAACTTCACAATTGCAATCCGGTGAAGTATGGGTACGCCACCTGTCTGCCACATAAAGATGGAAGAATCCCGTTAAGGACACAACAAGCAAGCTTGCCGGCTTGTTTTCCACACTATCCTTTTTTTATGCTGAACGCCAAGCAGGGAAGCTGTGAATACCATTTTTAATGTCTATTGGTATGACTCGACTTAGGGAAATGCACTCCAGATCTATCAACTGCGAAGCGGACGCTCTAACCACTACACCATTTTGCCCTCTCGCGGCTTACATCTCCACTAACACATATAGTGAGAAAACGGTTCTAGTAAAAATCGAATGTAATTCCTAAAGTAACTATTCAATCCTAATTCTAAATTTAACCAACTCTAATGCTAACCCTAATTTTAATTCTAATCCTCATTCCAAACCTAAAACGACGATCCATAGTTCCCCTTTTTAGTAGTAATCAGCTCAACATATTCAGCAAGACGTCTGAGTCTTTAGTAGGTTCTACAAAACTTCATGTTTATGCAGCAGATCATATCTTTTCAGCCACAAGCTATAGCTTTGTTTGGAATATGATTACGGTCAGGTATATTACTAAAACTAAAATAAATCATTCAGAGCAAGAAAAATACATTAGTACAAGCAAAGCATCTCCAGAAAGCAGTGCACTTCAGGCTTTTCAGGCAGTTTGAAAAAAATATTTCAGAGAGCAGTACGTCAGAAAGTCTTGGAAAACATGAACTTCTTCCTGATTCAGGCGTAGAAGAACTTTTTCAGCCAGTGGTGAATCTTCAAAAAATCCAGGTATGTATGAGATGTTGTTCTCGTCAAAGAAGTGGCTATAATAGAAGGAGTAGGCTGGAATATTTCGTTTTAAGAGAAAAAGCATATTGTTTTTCATGCTGCAGTATTGGTCAAACTGGCAATCCCAGAAAGAATAGGATCTTTTTATTGAAATTAATAATTATTGATGGAATTTTCAACAAGTGGAAAGTCGTCTTAGAAAAAAGAAGAAACTTGAATAGATATAAAGCTTAGTAGGTGCATAAGAATACTATAAAAGTGTGTGGATGGAAAAGAAGCAGCTGGGCTTTCAGCGCCATTTATGCTAAAAAATAAATTTTTTTAACTTACCAAAACAACTTTTCAATTTAAAGGCGTGTTAAAGTGACATCATGTTGCATATTTTCTGGTGGATATAAATAACCTAAGATGTTATATCTGCCATTTTGTTTTGAGTAATGGCAATGATATCGTTTTGTTTTGAGCAACTTTTGCCAGGCGTACTAGTTTTCGTTCGATCAAGTGCTAAATGTGCTTTGCATTGTCTCTCAATAACGCTTTTACGTGCGAGCTTTTGGCGTCGGACAAATGCAGACAAAACACTTTTTTACGTTTATTTGTTTCATACGCAGCATTGCAAAATGCACAGAGTTACAGTTAAGTCATTGATTAGGCTACTTGTAGCTCACTCGGTCCTAATCGTCTGCATTACTAAAACATTACACAACTTCTCACAACTACAATTGCAAATAACAACCAATGTCATTTAAAGACTTTCACTACAATCGTACTGCTTCTTGTTGCAAACGAATTCTTTCTTAGAGAAAGCATTAAACTAATTGCAAATCAAGAACATTTGATCGTAGCAATAATAACAGCGCTAAAAAGATCATAAACATGGTAAAATTTACTGCAGTACAAGATCCTAAGTTTGATGATCTTGTAATCTCAATTCCTCAAAACGGCAAATATACTTCAGGTATGATTCAAAATAGTTCGTGTACTAGGAATATCTTTTCTCAGCGTTGTTTTAGCTGCACCAAATCGTGTAATAAGCCTAATACCAAATAACTTACTTTTGTGATTCTAAAATCTAAAAAAAGAACAATTCCGGAGCCTTATCCAACTTTGACTTTGTGTCGTTATACTTTTTGAGAGGACCAGATTGAAGTTTGTGAGGTAGTTTAGTGTTTGCGAGAGGAACCAGTCTTAATAAAGATTACCGTGGCGGGGATGAGGAATTTTTGGTTTTTGCTCTCGGAATTGCTTGTCAACCTTTTTCTTACCAAGTATAATCTTCATGTTCAAATCTGTTTTGTTTTTATATATGTGTGTTTGCATGTAGTAAATAACTTATATAGTAATTTTTATGTTCATACCTTGTTCCGGAAGTGAAATACGTCAGGTTTCATTTATGGAACACTGGTGGGTTACCGTACACAAAATTGCGCCTTACTGATTTGTTGCTTCAATAATAGCGTTTCGCTTTTTACGCAATACCTCGTAAACTCAATCAGCAAAAGCATACCTTGTTTTTATTCGGCGGCATCTTTATTGCTTGGTATGATACATTTCAAAAAAAACTTGCCCTGTTCTGCATGCAGGTGTACATTAGATTTTTTACACATGGTTTTGGTGTCTTTTTGCACATTTTGCAACGTCCTTGAGAAGTTAGTCGGTCGTAAGTGGTTATTTTTATCAACTCTGACGTCCTGTTGAAGTTCAGCTTCTCCGTCTTGTCTATTTCGGGGTTCCTCCTCTGTTTTAAATTACTACTAAAAATCGAATTTCTTTATTCGATATCATAAAATGTGGATTGTTTTGATCTTAATTGCTATAAATATGATTTGAAGAACAATGTGTTCCAGTATGTCCTCGGAAAACATTTTTTCCACACTTTGTAAGGTGAAATTTTCTTCAAGTCTGACAAATTTTCTGTGAAGTTAGTTCTTCTCTTTGAAAAGCTCTTTTAAAACCAGAGACTTTTTTTCCATCTAGGCAGTTCTTGTCATCTTCTTTTGGTATGTGCTGGCAATAGCAGTTCAGCTTTGTCGTAGCTTTGAAGATCTTCTTCAATCTCAAGCTCTTCGGCTGGTTCGTAAATTTCTTGTATGCTTTCAGCTGAAACCTATTCTGTATTGCTATCCTGATTACCGGAGTCACCTGCATTTGGCAAAAGTACATCAACATTGACGACATTTCTTGAACCTTTGATAGCTTCATGCGCTTCTGCAATAGTTGCTACTCTTGTCGTTTTTCTTACTCCATAGAAAACTTTGAATTCATCTTTACTTATAACTATCAATCACTCGCTTGCTTTCTAACAACTAACTGTTTGTCAGTGAAACAGATGAGTCTAAATGTGGTAGCTCTTTTGTATACTTAAAGTAATTGTTACGCTTGAATAAACAAAATAAACGTCTGGACTGAAAACTAACACTAGCTGGTCTTCTAATGTAGTTGTACAGTAACCCGCCATTGTTCCACACATGGAATATAAATTTTACGAAAAATTTATAACAAGTTATTCGCCGCACATCTTACTTATGTTGGGGTGAAAATGCTTTTACACCAGTAAACTAAAATGTATCAATCTTTGAATACTTTTGTATAACAAGAAATACGTTTAATACTGGCTGATATTGCATTCACCTGAAAACGTAATTTTTCACAAAATAAACGTTCTCATAATTGGCTTACTAAGCAAGGTATAAGTAATAATTATACCTAGTAACAAAGAACAACTCCTAAATAATACAGTAAAACCAAAAAGTAGTTTAAATTCAGGCAATAGGATAATTTGCAAGCGTCTTGAAGTGTTGTTTCAATTATTATGAAACGCTGGTAAGAAAAAGATTAAGTGTAGCCGACACATCTGGCTGAACCAATATTTCTACCGACATAACTAAAGGATGACCCGGCCAGGCCTCGACAGTCGAGTCGGCTTGTAGATAGTAAAGCATATATACAAAAAAATTGTCTTCTTAATTTAGAAATAAATAACTCTGTGCAACACAAAAAAAAAACTCAGAGATAAAACGCTAAACACGAATATAAAATTCATTTTTTTCTATCATGTCAGGTTTTTTCTGCATTTTACATTTTAATTTGAAAACGCAGGCCTGAATTTTCTCTGCTTGATTTGTGAGCCATCATTGGCACTATTGCTGACAGTTGTTAAATCTATACAAAAAAGTAGCAATTCTGGTCACCCATGATCCAGTCAGTTAAACAGAAACAGACTGTCACAGTTGCTGCTTACAGGTAGTTAAAAATCAACAGTCTTTGTGATTTAGCTACCGCAGACATTCTTTTAATCATAATTTTAGCATTTAGGTATGTTGTAAGCAAGCTATAAGACAAGTATACTCATAGTATTGCACGTATTATACAGTTAGATATTGATTTTGCCCACAAGGAAGCTAAAATGCCAAAAAAAGAGACGATCTTGTAAAAATGATCCCGATACATTTTGCTACATTTGTGGAGAATTGACTCTGCTAAAATATCGAAGGAACTTAACTGACAAGATCAAGCGTTTGTATTATGCTTATTTTGGATGTGCGGTTGGAGACCAAGATAAAGTTTGGTCTCCACACTAGTGTTGCTTAGATTGTAGTGGTAAACAAAGCAAATGGTTTTCGGGGAAAAAAGTAGATATGAGATTCGCTGTGCCTATGATCAGGCGAAAGCGGAGAGACCACATCACTGGTTGCTATTTCTGTTTAACCAAAACAAAAGGCTATAGCCAAAAAAACAGGAAGAAAATTTTGTTTTTAAACCTACCATCTGCTATCCGTCCTGTCCCACATTCTACTGATCTACCCGTTCCCATTACTTCACCGTGTTTACCTGAACTAAAGGGCGAGTCTTCAGAGAACTCTGAAAACTCGAGTTGTGATTCTGATGATACCTTTCAACTCAGTCAAGAAGCTATCAAACCACATTTGATCAGTCAGGAAGATTTAAATGATCTTGTGCGAGATTTAAATCTAACCAAGTCTAATAGCGAACTCTTGGCTTCACGCTTATAACAATGGATTTTGCTTGCTCCAGACACAAAGGCAACTTTCTATCGTCAAAGAAGCCAAGATCTAATTTCCCATTTCTCTACTGATGGCGAACTATGCGATTGCAACGATGTTTCTGCATTATTTCAAAGTATTGGCATGATCCACGATCAAACGAACTGGAGATTTTTCATAGACAGCTCTAAGGAAAGTATCAAATCTGTGCTTCTGCATAACGGGAACCACTATCCATCCGTGCCAGTAGCATATTCAACCACCCTCAAAGAAACATACTACAACTTCCAACTTATTTTGGATAAATTAACAAACCATTCTCATTTGTGGTATGTGTGCGCAGACTTAAAAGTCGTGGTTTTGTTACGAGGCCTTCAACTTGGCTACACTAAATACTGCAGCTTTCTATGCCTCTGGGATTCCAGAGCTCGTAATAAGCATTACATTGAGAAGACCTGGCCGCAGAGAATAGAAGAAGAGAAAGGTCAACATAACGTGGTAGCTTTGCCTTTGGTCCCTCAAAATAAAATCATTTTGCCACATATGCACATTAAGCTTGGACTATTCAAACAATTCGATAAAGGCTTAAGAAAAGATTCTCCTGCATTTGAATTTTTGCATGAATGTTTTCCCAAATTGTCTGCTGCAAAAATAAAAGAAGGTGTGTTCGTTGGGCCTCAGATACAAAAACTTATCCTGAATGACATGTTTGACAAAACGCTCAATGAAACCGAGTTGGCTGCGTGGAAAAGTTTTAAACAAGTGTGTCTAAATTTTCTTGGTTTACATAAGTCTGATCACTTCGAAAATGTGGTGGCAAACTTGTTGCGCAACTACCACATAATGGGATGCAAGATGTCACTCAAAGTTGACTTTCTACATTCACATTTACCATTTTTTCATGCAAACTCGGGAGCAGTTTCAGATAATCACCGTGAGAGATTTCACCAGGACATTGCTGTTATTGAAAAAAGTTTCAATGGAAAGTGGTCAACTGCAATGCTCGCCGAATACTGCTGGTCACTGAAACGAGAAAGCCAGAACAAGAACACAAAAGACGACGACGTTGAACTTCTGTTCAGTTTTTTCACATAGTGTTGATTAATTTTCTTGTTGAGTTTTTATGTTGCTCCATTTTAAAGCTTTATTTTCATATTAGTTAATGCTGAAACTTGTAATAGGTGGGAGAGCAAAAAAATACTATAATAAAGGCTAACGATGTTGCTGTAAAACCATGATTAAATTGCTTTGGTACAATGCTACTAAGTGGTTAACACATTTTGGTCGAAATTTGAATATTTTATCATTAACTATGCCAGGTTTTCCTAAACTTGGGGAACAGCATTCTTTACAAATATAATAGACTTGTTGTAGCTCATAAAAAGACCTATTAGAAGACATATTAGATAAATTTGCTATGGGTAATGGTGCTTGACAATGTAAAGAATATTCTATCTCAACCAGAAATTCAGATGCTTTTTTCAGAAAATCCTGACGTCTACTTAAAAAGACAAGTTCAAATTCGGACTCAGCACCCGCAAATTACCCTGAAGCACATCTGTTCTTGAGTTTTTTTCAAACTGAAAGTTTGTTGCACAGTGTAATTTAAAAATAAGATGAATATTTCGTAAATAGCTTAATATAGTTCATAAAAAGATTACATCATTTGATGAATACAATAAATTTTAATTTCACGATTGATGGAATTGCTAAGTATAATTCCGCCAATACCTAATGCTTTTTAAAAGAATGCCGTTGGTCAATATATCGTAATGTACTCATGTGTATGACGTTCTTTTCTTTTTATATTTGCTTGTGAATACTATAAGCTGCACTTACAGAAATAAGGTTTTAGATTCTGTATGTTCAGATTCGGCTGTGGTTTTAATTACTCTACTTTATATACATAAAGATTTTGCTCGTAAGATTTGCCAGTTGAATTCCAAAGCAGTATGCCATATTTATAATGAGTATAAAGGGCAGTACAATTATAGAAGGAAATTGAAATAAAGATAAGGGTTTTAATTTTCTTACAACACCGACAGCTCTGAGAGACTTACAATGAAGATGGTTCAAATTTACAGTAGAAAAAATAAAAGTGTGTTAAAATGAAGGTTTGTTATCAAAAATAATATTATCTAAAATAATATATCAAATTTATTTACTATATTTCAATCAGATCACTTTGTTCTTTCGACACTTTTCTATTCAAGTTAACGTTTTGCTCCCCTTAGTTACCGGGGAGCTTCTTCAGAACACGGTAGATGTTAATAATGTGACTTTATTTTATGTCATAATGTGACTTTATAATGTGATGTTAATAATGTTAATGTTAATAATGTTAATAATGATATTATGTTAATAATGTGACTTTGTGTTAATAATGTGACTGTTAATAATGTGACATTATTAACATCTACCGTGTTCTGAAGAAGCTCCCCGGTAACTAAGGGGAGCGAAACGTTAAATTTGAATAGAAAAGTGTCGAAAGAACAAAGTGATCTGATTGAAATATCGTTACACTCGACATACGAGGAATGCCTGCTATATTTAAATTTATTTACATCTTAAATAAAGTTTAGAGGTTGGTAGTTAATGCATTTAAAAAAATTGTATGAATGAGGAGGCATAAAGTGATCAAAAGTAACGATGTACAACATTACAATCTACGAATAAGGAATTTAATATCACAAAGTATTCTTTAATCTATATCTCTAAAAGCGTAGGTGCAACACTTTATTTTGTTTGAGAGAACTAAAACCCAGAATTTATTTATGGCCAGATAGCTTTTTCACGTTTCTACCCATATCTTAAATTTTAGAGAAGGTGCTGGGTAAGTTTAAAGAAGCTGTGGTTATTTCAGCGGCGACACTTTTTGGCTTATGATTAAAAGGTTGATTTTGTTGTATATACAGTATAATTATAGGGATTTAGATATTACTATCACTAAGCGACTATCGTATATACATTTTAATGTGCAAAGTTAGACAAATATTGAGCTTCTTTCACCGCTATTGGTGTTTGTTTTATCCTTTCAAGCAATATTTCTCCCTCCAATATGTCATCAGTAATACGGTAGAAATAATTGAAAATACAACTGCAATGCTGAGACAAATGATTAAAGTAGACAGATTGAAAGCAGGCGATTGTGTCGTTGGAAAGGTAGCAGGCATTTGGGTAAATGGTAATTGATCAACCACAGTAATTTGAAAGGGTATTTTTGTTTCGCCAAATCCATTTGTGTACAAAACCAGTTTATAAAATCCAGTAAAATCCATATTTACCTGGAAACAGTAAATCTTGTGATACTTAAACGTTGCTAATGCAAAATGAACCATGTCTACTACTAATCATGCCGAATGCAAGCTGCCTGGTCTTACATTTCAGTACAAATTTCAAGCAAGTTTGTAATGTGCTTTTATTTGGTGATCAAGCGTATTTATCGTGGGTAGGAGATAGGCCTTACGCTAACCAAGCTTACAATAGAAGCATTTAAATTCAATTACCTCTGCTGTCATGAAAATTAAGTATTGTTTGGTTGAGGATGATTTAACGAGGTAGCTGGCAGCTTTGAAACTTGTAGTGTCCTTTCCTGTGCAAAAAATAATGAACACAACAATTTTTGTATGCAATACAACGTAACGCTGTACTCACAAATTACAACTTGTTAAAGCACTTTGTTGTCGCTCTACAGAGTATATGTTTTTGCTTGCTTTGTCCGGTTTTTGTAAGGCTTTTCAAATGCATTTTTTACGATAATTTTCAACTGCTTAGATATTAATATTATTGACTGAATTTCCAGTTTTGTACGCAAAGTACGCACCATAAGCGTATACTTTTTACGGACAAGTCCATAGAAGAGTCTTTTGGCTTGTTAGTTTGTAGACAAAACCGTATGTCCACACCACAGATTATGCTGTGTGACACCATATAAATGTACGAGAAAATGAAAATTATTGTACAAAAATGACTAATACCAAAAAGCGTTCCAAACCGAAGAAAAACAAACAAAAACGTGTATTGTGCGGAGCAGCTTTTACACAACTAAACAATTTACCATTGAATAAAATGGATCTAAACTCTGCTTGTGGATTAGATTGAAATGATATGTTGCAAAATCCAAAAGCATTTACCAACCAAGTGCGTTTATGCTGTTGAATTGCATACGGACGATCTGAAATAGTTTTCAAAAAACACAAAGCTAATTATTTTATTTATAAAGCGCAATTCTGTCCGTCTGTGTGTCTGTTTTAACACGTCTGAAACTGCTGGAGCTACAATCATCAAACTTGGCACGATTGATCACCACCCCGTGGTAAGTCTCATAAGAGGGGCTGTGGTGTAACTAAAAAGGCTCATCAAAAAAATGAAGTTTCTAAACGTTTATAAAATGTAGTATACCGGTTAAAAAAACACACAAAACTTTGCTGTCTGCATTTAAAAAAATTGCAATTTCTAATAAAAGTAAGTTTTTTGGTACATTTTGTCTGTTCTTTCTCAATAACATGAATCTTTGGCAATATCAATCAAGACATTCAAAAAGATTTATTTACAAATGAAGTTTCTACAAAGTTTAATAGGTAGCCAATTCCAAGCAAAACACTTGATGATGCCTTATGAAAAAGAGAAGGGGTAAAGAAAATAGCCCTGTTTTATCTTTTGCAGCAAAATGTTGGTGTCGAGCCGCATATGATCTAAATGTTGAAGCAATTTCTTTTGCAATTGGGTGAGACTGGTGCAGCATGCTGATTTGATATTCTTAACCTCGACATTATCAATTGGGTCCCTGATATTGGTATAACTTAACTGTGATTGGTTCATCTCGAGTAACTTTGCTTTTTGGATAGCGGCGTTTATGCCAGAGTCAAGCAACATGCATGTTTGTTTACATTAATTTGCCTGCAGTAACAAAAAAGTCGAAGTAGCGGTTCTAATATTTAATGGCTTAAAATGCACTGTTAGGTCATAATCGTAATGACGTCATAATGACAGCACAATGCTTGCCACTACATAGTGAGAACAACAGCACGCTGCAAAATTATACACCTTCATTTTGACAGCGAACATAAATAGTAAAATCCGTTACTGATATTTAAAATTTCAAGGATATTTGTATTGGTACAAAACACAAGTCTTTATTTAAGAGTATGCAGGTATGGACTTGGAGCAAAATTAAATATAATAAAATCCCAAGTTTAAGAAACAATTAAAATTAAACAGTAATAACATCAATTTGTAACACTAGATTAATAGGGAAAGTTTTTGTCTAAAAAAGAGCTTAATAGGCGCCTAATAGATCAGGTTAGGGGAAAGGCATGGTTCGTTTTTATGTTATGGTCGAATGAAAGCAAACAGCGCACCCAAAGAACTTCGTATCATAAGTACAAATACGAAAGCCGGACCCACCAAATCGTCCAATAGGCCTACCACTAAATAGTTTATTTCTCTTTGAGTCAAAACGGCTACCATTTGAGCGATGCCATTATTTTTGATCATGCTTTACTCCCCCTACACGTTTAAAAAAAAATAATTAATAGTTTGTGACATCATTCTTTCTTAAATATAGCAGGCATTTCTCGTATGTCGAGTGTAACAATATTTCAACCAGATCACTTCGTTCTTTTGACACTTTATTCAAATTTAACGTTTCGCTCCTCTTAGTTACCGGGGAGCTTCTTCCGAAATCGGTAGATGTTAATAGTGTAACATATAAACTGTACAACATAAAAATATAAAGACTACCTGTATTACTAAACACTAAAAATTATTTATCAACAGGGCAGGCAATCACGTAATAACAAAAACATTGTTACATTACAGATACGGGAGTGGCCAAGTGAAAAGTGTTGTGAGAAACACAAGACATTATTTATTGGAGACAAACACACTATAAACAGCAGGAAAATTTGCACCATCATTGCGATTAATAACATTACGTGAACAAGCCTTTTGATTTATCAAAAAACTTTTTCCGCAACGCGACGTCTGTAGGCATGCGATTCTGACTTCAGTATTTTGACATTATCCCAATCTATTCTATGATCGAATTCCATAACATGTTGACTCAGCGCTGACTTTTTAGTGTTAAAAATCTTGACCGCATCAGCATGTTCTCGTTTTCTGGGTCTAACACTACGTCCTGTTTCACCTACATACACAGCATTGCAATCCCGGCAAGAAATTTGATACACCAAACCACGCTTTTGTTCAAAACTAATAACATCTTTAGGTTTGCGAAACAACGAAGACAACGTGTGATGTGGTTTTAAAGCCACTCCGATACCAACTTGAGTCAAAATTCGGCTAATAGGTTCGGAGACACCTTGCACGTAGGGAATCGAAGTAAACCGTTTCAGTTTTTCTGTTTTTCTAAAATTATGATTTTTCAAGTACTTCTTAAATCTACATTTGTTACAGGGAAATCCGTTATTTATCAAGGTGTTTGTTATCTGATGAAACTCATCAATCGTTTTTTCGTTATTGGATGTGATACTGTTGGCTCTGGAGAATAATGTACGAGCCACACTAACCTTTTGATTAACCGGGTGATGAGACGAATATTGAAGATACCTGTCCGTGTGTGTTGGTTTCCTGTATACGCATGTTGCAAGGGATCCATCGTCCATCTGTTGTGTGCTTACGTCCAAAAAGGCTAATTGTCCTGATTTTTCCAATTCTTTAGTGAAGTTTATTGAAGTAGATATAGTATTTAAGTAATCATGAAAGGGTTCGACCTCAGTTTTTTTTCAGTATTTGAATCCTCCGTCTTTATGGTTACATTTTGTTGATGATGTGTATGCTATTATGGAAAAAACTGAGGTCGAACCCTTTCATGATTACTTAAATACTATATCTACTTCAATAAACTTCACTAAAGAATTGGAAAAATCAGGACAATTAGCCTTTTTGGACGTAAGCACACAACAGATGGACGATGGATCCCTTGCAACATGCGTATACAGGAAACCAACACACACGGACAGGTATCTTCAATATTCGTCTCATCACCCGGTTAATCAAAAGGTTAGTGTGGCTCGTACATTATTCTCCAGAGCCAACAGTATCACATCCAATAACGAAAAAACGATTGATGAGTTTCATCAGATAACAAACACCTTGATAAATAACGGATTTCCCTGTAACAAATGTAGATTTAAGAAGTACTTGAAAAATCATAATTTTAGAAAAACAGAAAAACTGAAACGGTTTACTTCGATTCCCTACGTGCAAGGTGTCTCCGAACCTATTAGCCGAATTTTGACTCAAGTTGGTATCGGAGTGGCTTTAAAACCACATCACACGTTGTCTTCGTTGTTTCGCAAACCTAAAGATGTTATTAGTTTTGAACAAAAGCGTGGTTTGGTGTATCAAATTTCTTGCCGGGATTGCAATGCTGTGTATGTAGGTGAAACAGGACGTAGTGTTAGACCCAGAAAACGAGAACATGCTGATGCGGTCAAGATTTTTAACACTAAAAAGTCAGCGCTGAGTCAACATGTTATGGAATTCGATCATAGAATAGATTGGGATAATGTCAAAATACTGAAGTCAGAATCGCATGCCTACAGACGTCGCGTTGCGGAAAAAGTTTTTTGATAAATCAAAAGGCTTGTTCACGTAATGTTATTAATCGCAATGATGGTGCAAATTTTCCTGCTGTTTATAGTGTGTTTGTCTCCAATAAATAATGTCTTGTGTTTCTCACAACACTTTTCACTTGGCCACTCCCGTATCTGTAATGTAACAATGTTTTTGTTATTACGTGATTGCCTGCCCTGTTGATAAATAATTTTTAGTGTTTAGTAATACAGGTAGTCTTTATATTTTTATGTTGTACAGTTTATATGTTACACTATTAACATCTACCGATTTCGGAAGAAGCTCCCCGGTAACTAAGAGGAGCGAAACGTTAAATTTGAATAAAGTGTCAAAAGAACGAAGTGATCTGGTTGAAATATCATTCTTTCTTTTTGAATACTTCCAGTCTTGATTAATAGACCAAGATGATCACCATTACATGTACAGAAACTATGGCCTGTATTTACTAAAACATTTTGTTGTTGCTCTACTGTGCAAATGTTTGTACGGTGAAGCTGGCGCATCTGCTTTATTTAATTTGATTTGTTTTAAATCGGCATCGATGATGGCATGTTGAGCCACGGTAAAATCGCACCATCCTTAGGTAAATTGTGTTATTATATTTTAATAGATAATAACTTTATAGAGCTACTGGGGGCAAACCTAAGTATTTGGGAAAAGCAAGGACTCTTTTGACTTCTCTGAGCATATCTAAGCAAAGAAAATGAAATATGAATCATAATGTGTAGACAGCAAACTTGAGAAAGTTTGAGGGGAAATCAAAAGAAAACAATGTCACCGTGTAAAATCGCACCACATGGAATCTATCATTGGTATTTTGGTTTATAATATCTTTATAGAGCTACTGGGATCCAGTATAAACTTTTGGAGAAATACAAGGACTCTTT
Organism: Trididemnum clinides; assembly: GCA_963675345.1. Taxonomy (NCBI): domain Eukaryota; kingdom Metazoa; phylum Chordata; class Ascidiacea; order Aplousobranchia; family Didemnidae; genus Trididemnum; species Trididemnum clinides. The sequence continues at coordinate 25,842,626 of OY776294.1, forward strand.
TCACTTTCCAGGGTACGTCAAGCAGGGAGAAAGAAACATGTTACATAATGCGTAGCCAGCGAGAACTTAAGAAAGTTTAAGGGGAAATCAATTGAAAATACCGTCACTGTGTGAAATTGCATCACATGAAACACATTTTTGTTATTTTGCTTTAAAATGGATTAATATACAGTAAGAAATGTGTTTCCTACTTTTAAATTAAGGAAAACGTAAGGCCCTCTTGGTTTCACGCAAGCAATGAACGGAGCGCATAAACTTAAGACATAGCCAGAACCTTGAAATCAGAAATTCTATAAGTAAAAGGCGCACAGAAAGTCGTGAAACACTTATCTGCAGAAGACACATAAATTTTGGTAACTGCTCACACAAGAACGCGACTTGTGGAGCCGGCTTGGCCAATTGAACCGACATTTTCAATCCCGACGTTACTGATGGGACTCTGCAGGTGACGCCGACATATATTATAAAGCAAGGATTTTTTTGCTAATATGCTGCTTGTTAAGGTATTTATGTTTATACTATACAGCATTGTAATAAAATCCCAAGTTTAAGAAAAAAAATCAACATAAAACCATAACTCTATCAATTTGTTGAACTGATTTTTGAGAGTACATTTGTTTAAAAATAACTTGACCTGATAGGCTTCTATTAAAGTATGGTGAATGATTTTAGGTAAAAGATCGCCGCTTTTGTCGTTTTTCTGGAAACAAGATTGAGAACGCAGGCAAAGCACTTAACACCACAAATATAGATGGATAAGGGGAAGCACCAAATCGAAAAATAGGCTTAACAATAAATAGTTTTTTTCTATAATTGTGAGAGCAACCATCATTTGACCCCTACCATCATTTTTGACTGTGTTTCAATTCCTTTTCCTCACAAGTATTAATAATACATTGCGATAAGATTTTTTTTGTATGCATTACCAGTCTTGATTAAGAGAGTAAGACAATCACAATCTTGTGTCCAGAAACTATGGAAGTGCATTAAATTCATTAACTTTTCGCTACTGCTCACACAAGAACCCAATGGGTGCGGCCAGCGTAGCCGGTTGAACCGAAATATTCCGACGTCATTGACAGAGGGCCCCTGTCGGGCTAGTGTTTAACTATAAGAAACGTAAAAAAGCATATTTATCTATAAAGGATTCATTGTCTAAAGTGGAATTTATCTATGTAAGAGTATCAAAACATAGCGTAAAATCTTCTATAAAAATAATTTTGACGTATCTTGGAGTAACTATTCTTTAAAAATAAAAACCGTCTGCCTTTTTCAATGGTTAATTTGATATTTGTACAATGTATGGTGCTTTCGCAACACATACACAAAATATTGATTAAACGTTGCTGAGATCGACCAGACGATTGATCAACAAGCTGTACGTAAGGAGATTGAACTTGACAAGAAACTGATTGGTTGTAATATCTTTTCTGTATGTTTGTGATGATGAAATCCCGATTCTAAACAACAAAATACGAAACACAATAAAATATGAAATCTTTCGTGGTTTCAAAATTGCAAAATGGTCTCTAAAAAGTGGTTTAATAAGTTTTAACTAGTAAACCTACGATAAGAAAGTACCATGACGGTTTAGCAATTCGACATGCATCGGCATCATAATATTAAACATTTAATGACGACTGGTCACTTACATAATTCGAAATAGTTTGGGTTTTTTGTGATTCCACGCACAAGGTGGTGTAGAGTTTGAAACGTCTACATTGCAAGCGGTAAACATGAGTTTGAATACCTGATCGGATTATAGCAAAGATTTCAATAAATAATATTCACAGCTTCACTGCTGTGCGTTCAGGACAAAGGGCTGTGGAAGTCAAAATGCAGTATGATTTAAAGAGTTAATTACCCACTGCAAGTTTTGTTTGAAGCGACCAAAGTTGAACAAAAGTCTAAATCTTTAAGTATTTTGACCATGACCGCACGGTATGTATTACTTTATTTGTACGGGGAGAGGTATGGCATTCTGTGTCATAGCAAAGTTGAAAACCGATTTTTTTAAAATTGAATCTTTGGAATCAAAGTTACTCTCAGAAGGAGGCAATTCACAGTTTATGGATCACAACAGAGCTGGAAATCTCCGGAATAAATTTGTTGACTGGCGCCGATTACCCGTGAAGTGAGGGTACTGGTCTGGTCGGGTCGAGGTTCGTGATCTGCAGGTCAGACCGGAAAAAACACCCGTTGAAAACCTCTTTCTCTGAGTCAAAAATTTTCTTTTGACCTTCCTTAATTTTTTTGGACAGAGAGCAGACTTTTTTAAAACAATAAACGTTGGTTGCGGAAATACTTTTATTCAAATGACAATCGCTTGTCATTTAACATTCTTCATTAAGCGAAGTGTCGTCTACACGAAAACCAACTGTTACATCAAAAAGCATTCTGATAAATCAATGGATGCTGACAACCAAACTTGCCATTTAATGCAGTAGAACTGTAGAGCCGAACTGAACGTAAACCCTTGTGGTGTTTCTCCTCTTATCTCTTGTATCCACTCTTTTCTTTTCTTGGACTGGAGGCGTATGCCTCATCAAAATTTTTCGACACACAGGCTTTCTCAATTTCGACCAAGAAACTTGTGCTCCCTCGTCACGCTCGCTTTGCTCTCTCTCGTCTACGCTGCAACGGACTCAGCCTTATGTTAAGTTCTTATCTCTTTAGGATAGGCAGAATAGAGAATCCATCCTGCAGCGCCTGCGGACACTCGTCCCAGGACACCTCTCATCTCATTTTGCTCTGTCAAACTACTGACTCTTTGTGCCGCTCGCACTTTGGTGACTCTCTGTCTCTTTACGACTTCTGGTTCATCCCTTCCGGAGTTTCCCGGCTTCTGGTCTTCTGCCATGCTCTCATCTCTCGGAAGGAGTCGGTAACAACAAGAACAGCACCTGGACGTAGTATAAAAAATAAATTGTAATGTAGCGTTGAAAAAAAGCTGTTCTGGATATAAGCTTGTAGTGACCCTCTCATCAGTAGCGGTAACGCGTCAAAAGGAAAAGCTAGAGTGAGTAAATGTTTTATATGAATAATTTGAACCTTGGCAACTAAGACAAGCCAATGATAGCGTTAGTATTGTCAGGCGCGCCAAAGTAAGAGATTTCGCAATAGCGAAATGCTAGAGAAAGCGCAGCAAGAGGCCAAAAAAACGCCACGATTATTGTAAGAGTTTGAGAGTGTAAACAAACTTTTTTTGTCTGCATAACACCGGGCGCTGAATCTTAATATAAGCAGTTTCTAAGAGATTAAGATAGAAAAAGCTGCGTACTGTGGCGTGAAAAAAAACCGCTTGATGTAATAGTTTAACGCACATTGTTCGTTTTCTAAAAGAGCTGACCAATGGCAGAGTCACAATCTGGTTTGGTGTCGTTTCGTTTGCACGATCTGTGTGGTTGAGATCGGCGTGAACGGGTCAATTGCTGTCTTAAATATTGCGGAACATGTTGCTTGATGCGATCCTGTAGTCGTTGAGATGTTCTCTCAACATATCGACTATCATAGTGGCACTTGTATTCATATATGACAAAGCTTTTCTGAATAGTAGATAAAACATCCTTGTGGGCTACTGGCAACATGCGTTTTTGATGTAAAGACTAAGCGGTTGCTGACGGAACCATAGCAGCTTTGCACGGCGATTTTGATTTCTTTTTCTAAGTTTGTGGAGGGCTTACCAATCCAAGAGACCCTCAAGAACATAAAGCACTTTTCAGAGCCGAATCGTTCTGGGCGTTGACCACGGTTTTAGAATATCCATTGCTCAGTAAGACTTTCTTGATCTGTTTTATTTCTCCATTGAGTCTGTGCTTGGTGCAAATCATTAGGGCTCGATTCACCGAAGTAGATATTAGACATATTTTACGTTTGAGAGGACTAAAGGACTCCCCACGTAAATACTGGCGAGTAAAAGTGGGATTCCGGTATACACTGGTTTCAAAGCCCATATTTGTTTTTTTGACATAAACATTAAGAAACGGTTGAAATTGCCCTTTCTCTTTTCCAAAAGTGCACCTGAGGGATGGATGAAAGTAGTTGAGTGTGGTCAGAAATTCCTTACTTTAGCTTCGTGATCGAAAATGGCAAACGTGTCGTCAACGTATCTAAAGTATGCTGGTGGCTTTTGCGTTTGAGAATATAACTTTTCTTTATAAAATCTAACAAAGATGTTAGCCAAAACAGGACCAAGTAATGATCCCATAGCTACTCCGTCTGTTTGCTTGTACAACGTGTTATTGAAGCTGAACTCAATTGAGTTTGTAACGTTCTTCACCAAATCAACAAACACGTCTTTTGGAATGACTGATTGTAAATCAGACTCATCATATAGGGCTTCTGTACAGATTTTGATGGTTTCATCAAGGGGAACGTTGGCGAACAAGCTGGACACATCAAAAGAATACATAAAGACATTAGGGTCGATGTCAAGATTGTGCATGGTCTTAGCAAAAGTAAACAAACCTGATATGCAATGTGACGAAAACCGCTCCAACACCAGTTGTAATAGGTCAGCCAACCCTTAAAACCGGTGTTGGAGTGGTTTTCATCACACTGCATATCAAGTCGCGACTCTGCCATTGGTCAGCTCTTTTAGAAAACGAACAATGTGCGTTAAACTATTACATCAAGCGGTTTTTTTTCACGCCACAGTACGCAGCTTTTTCTATCTTAATCTCTTAGAAACTGCTTATATTAAGATTCAGCGCCCGGTGTTATGCAGACAAAAAAAGTTTGTTTACACTCTCAAACTCTTACAATAATCGTGGCGTTTTTTTGGCCTCTTGCTGCGCTTTCTCTAGCATTTCGCTATTGCGAAATCTCTTACTTTGGCGCGCCTGACAATACTAACGCTATCATTGGCTTGTCTTAGTTGCCAAGGTTCAAATTATTCATATAAAACATTTACTCACTCTAGCTTTTCCTTTTGACGCGTTACCGCTACTGATGAGAGGGTCACTACAAGCTTATATCCAGAACAGCTTTTTTTCAACGCTATATTAAAATTCTGTACCACCAACAAAAAAGTTAAATTTGACGTAGTGGCCAAACGCTGAAACAACAGATGAAGAAAGTGGCGACAGTTTTTAATATTTTAATTGTTTTTAAAAACCACGTAGTTTTAACGCTAAATCGATCTGGCAAACTATTTTTGAATCGATTCGGCAATGAGTTTTTTGACTGTAAATACTCTCATGAACTGTATTAAACATCAAATAGGCAAAAGAGCGTTTCAGAAATAAAAGCAGTGTTTTACAACCGTTTACTTTTGGATTAAAAATGCTATATGTGCTTACAGTCAGGTAATCAGTAGAAATAGTACAACATTGTCATAAATAGCTGTGAACCGGCCGGTCAAATACTCTTTTCAGCTGGGGGACAAATTTAATTTTTGCTGGACGGGTCGGGCACGAAAATCTCGATCAGTGTTCCGTCTGCACCACGACCTTACGGTAATGCGTTTTGTGCAATATAGCCACATGCGTGGATAAAAGGTGTTCGAGACGAAAATGGCGCCACGCATGAGCAACTTATGGGCATGTAAATCCTTTAGTTGTTATGTAATCCCATATTTTCTTGATATCTTGATATTTGCATTTGCAATTGAATATGCTTTGTATGTTCATGCGTCACTTACAACAGCCAGATGACGTCATTGATCTGTTGCGCATTTTTGCGTTGAAGGTTCTAAGGTTGAAACAATGAAATATCAGAAACCAAATGCATATTATTATTTTTTTCGCTGTTTGACCCAGCGTGGTGAGCTTGCACTGACCAAATATTTCAATGCAAAAAAGTGTCAAAGTAGTTCAAGTGAACATATAGAGTGTACTGTGAGAGTAGTATCTGGCAATTGATACTCAAAGAAGCAAGTACTCTAGTATATCAATCTTTTATGTAAAGATCACAAATTATTTGCTAAACACTTTGAAATAACGGCCCAATACTACTCCAAATACTTTTTTACCTCCTCAACATAAATGGCTGAACCATTTATAAAGAACAGAGAACCATTTGAAGGAGGAAAACTTGTTTGATGTGCACATTTCAAATTGAGATTATCACCTTCAGTGACTGTCATCTTTCCGTCAACAACGACACCTGAAGGAGCTGAAAAGAATAAAAGTTAAAAAGCACTTAGAGCAGAATGTTCAACATCTTCTAAAAAACTGTAAAGACACCACAAATTGTGTATATAGTTGTTGCTATGACATTAGGTATTATAGTACCGAGAAAGTTTTTTGTGGTTTAAACCACTTCGTTTTCTTTTTTTTATTCATGGATTTAATCTTATAAAGAACGTAAAAACACCGAAAAGTGGGGCACGTTTCATGTAAACCCGTTGAGAGAATCAAAGTAACCGAACTTTAATCCAAAAATAACAGCCAAACTTTTTGTTAAAAACATACTGCGAACGTTTCGGCCCTCATCTGACGTCATTTTTAACGCAAATAATGTACAACAAACAGGTTGACTAGTGTCACAAATAAGGAATTTTGCTATGTAAGATTGATTTTCACATATGTAGCCTATAGTTGCTGTAATTTATCGCTTTGTTGTGCCATATTATTTTGTTCGCTCGGCTGTTAATAAAAAAAAAGATCTTTTTTCCTTGGCATCAGATTTGCTACAAGCACACCTTTTCTTACGTCACAACCGTTTATGACATAAGTTCCAGAGCGATCTAGTAAATCTAGTTTCTTCAAAGATTTTTGTTTGCCGGTTACTTTTTTCACGTGATGTTGCGCCAGTGTTTTCTGGATTATTTTTTTTTGATTCATTTATAACTCGACGAGATTTTTATTTATGGATCAATTGAAGAGTGTGTTGGGTGTATCGACTGAAGAAATACTGCGGGCCGTGAACGATCGAGACGGCTGGAGAAGGAAATGCAGGGAAGTTGTCGAAGGCTGGCCTTAGCCATGACACTTAAAGAGGAAGAATAGTAAGAGTGGTAGTAGTAGTAGTAGGGAGTAGTTGCAGTGGAAAAAGAAAAAAAGGATTTGTTGTTTTGGAGGAATTCATTGTGGATTCTATTATTGTGACGAGTATTGAACAGTTATTTTGTGAATTTTCGTTTTGGCTGTTTCCTGATTGTTACATTGAAGTGCTTAGTTCTGTGATCGTCGAGCAAAAGAGCTTGATTTCTTGAAGTATTATTTCTGTAAATATATTGTTCTGTTCTTGACGTGGGTCAAAGTGTTTTTAGAAGAAGCCAATCTTTTCCAAGCTAGTAAGCTGCAGCCAGACTTAATTATTTGAGCAATACTATAAGTCGCCTCAATTTTAAGAAGAAAAAATTTTAAAGTTGAGATAGAACCAAAAATTTTATTGCAGACGCGATAACTAACATATATTGTAAAACAAACAGATTGACTAGCAGCTACGCCATACTCACATCAAAAAAATGAACACACAAGAAGCGATGGTCACGTGTTAAATGAACAAAAAGGAATAGATTTGAAGTCTAAATTTAAACTAGGTTTCAATTGCTAAATCTAAATGGATTCCAAAATGAAGAGTTTGGATTTGTCAGGAAAACTGATGAAAATCTGCGGGTTGTTGAAGTCAACTCTGCGATTTGGATTTGGTTGTAAATAATTACGCCCTTGATATTCTGGTGGTGCAACAGCTACTCTTTCAAGCAAGCAACAACTACACTTCAAAGACTCCCAACGCCACTGATTAAGAAGCAACGTAGTAAACCGGTTAAACTGTTCTTGTGGTTCTTTTTATATTGGCCAAACTCGCCGGAATATAGTAAAACGCCAAAACGAGCATCAGACAAGTCTCAACTTGGAAGTGTGTAGCCATTTACAAGCCAATCCAAATCACAGAGTTGACTTCAACAACCCACAGATTCTCACCAGTGCTCCAGACAAATCCAAACTCCTCATTCTGGAATCTATTTACATTTAGCAATTGAAACCTAGTTTAAATTTAGACTTCAAATCCTTTCTTTTCCTCTCCGTTTATTTAACACGTGACTATCGCTTCTTGTGTGTTCATTTTTTAGTGTCAGTACAGCGTAGTTGCTAGGCAACCTGTTTGTTGTACGTTATTTGTGTTGAAAATGGCGCCAGTTGAGGGCCGAAACGTTCTCAGTATGTTTTCGACAAAATGTTTGGCTGTTATTTTTGGATTAAAGTCACTAGTTTTTTTCCAGTTATACCGTGTGCCAATGTAACCCGAGCTGCTTGAAAATAATCCACACCTACCAATGTTCTTAAACTATAGATCAAAAGTTGGATTAGCTGGTTTAAAAACAGCGAGGCGAAAGCAGCATAGAATTACTGAATAACGTGAACGGCGATTTCTTCGCCTCATTTGGAAGAGTGTGATAGAAATGCATTGCACCATCAATTCTGATAACTCCGAAGCGTGTATGTGCCTAAGTTGTTTGATGCATAACTCAAAAAGTTTTCAGTGAGCAGAGGAAAATATGACAATAAATATACATCCATATATTTGAGTCTGCTGCTAAAGGAAAAACTATGAGCGTTTTATATGCTTATGTTGCATTCAGTCCTCTTGTATGCTTTTGTTGACATTTTTGTCTCAACAGTTTGTTTTTCTTCTTTTCGGGCATAGAAATAGTTGAGCTCTACTGTGTACAGCACATTGTTATATTCATGGGTGTTACTGGTATTCATTACATAAAATTTTACTCAATTATTATTTTAATTCCAATTATCCGATAACTTTGCCAAATCAACGTTGTGCGACAAAACAAAGCGGTCTTACCGATATTTTTTATCTTGAAACATCAAGAACCCTTACCTCTCCAGCACTGGAAAACATTGGAATCTTGCCATTGAAGTGTGGTAGTGCATCGCTGGCCTCTTGCATTACTATACATGTAAGACCATGTGACCACTGGGCTGTGACAGCACTATTGTTCTAGCAGTTGTTAGACTTAGTGCACCTGCGACAACCGCCACTCATTCACGAGTGATACAGCTTCGCAGAGGTTGACTGACCATCCACTACAGTGGAACTATTATTTGGTCCCACAAGTGTGACGGTCTACGCTATGCTTTATTAAAAACCTCTAGCCTCTTATTGGTCACCAACTGCACTGAAGAGACATGATAAGTCGAAACAGTGTCATTGTCTGCAGTTTGCTAAGTGCATCGCTGGCCTCTTGTATTACTATACATTTATTTTTGTTTGAAACAATTCTTGTTTTATAAAGATAAATTAAAACTCCATTGTTACGACATCTGAACTCTCCCGATGCGTTTTAATAAAATGATCGAGAAACAACTTCAAGTGATCTACCTGGGCTAATGGCGCAACCTATAAAAAAAGCAACACGTTTAAATATAGCAATTGCGTCAATCTAGAACTAACGTGAAATATATTTTTTTATGCAAGAACAGCAACACGCACCTGCCCAACATTGTACAACATCGGAATTCTTCCACTGAGCTGTAGCAACACATTTAGTTTAGCTTGAAACAAGTCTTGTTTTGTTAAAATATGCTAAATATTTATTGTGAAGACAACTAAATTTTCCTACTGCGCTGTAATCAGATGACTGAGAAACAACTTCAAGTGATTGACCTGGACTGATACTGCAATCTGTAAATATGTTTAACACAATGCTATAACAATCCTCATAAAAGTTGATTGCTTGAAAGGCAATTTGAGTTCACAAACCGTGTTATTGTATGCAAAATATAAGGGAGGAGAAGAGGAAAACAAGTAGGGATGTAAAGCATTTTAAAAATCAAATTTTCGAAAAATATTTGATATTTCTAAATGAAATGTTGAAAAAATATGATATATATTTTTGATATAAAATGTCGATCTTTATACAATAGGCTTTTGTGCAGAATGATTCGTTCAAATCCACAGAAATGAAGTTGCAGCAAAACTTAGTTGAACTATGCATTATGTTTAGTGGGTGTAATGAAATTGCTGCACCATGACCGAGAGTCTAATAAATGCATTGTTTTTGTAAAACTTGCTGTATTGAAGTTAAGCTGAATCTGATATTGTGTTGAAAAAAGAAATTTTGGTAAAGACGCTTTCTACTAATGATAGAATCACAAATAAGTTTTGACTCAACAAATGTTTTTAAGGACCCATTATATTCATGTTGCATAAGCAATTTAAATGAAATTTAACTTTTCAGGAAAAATCTCAACAAAACTAATCGCACCACATAAAATTACACTAATGTCGTAAAGAATTTGTGCCATTGCACTTAAAAAATTATATTATAAGAGTTGAGATCAAGAAATTCGTGGAAGCCGATACTACTCTTATTTTTTGTAAATCTTGAAACTGGGTAATCCTGCTGATGGCTTATCTTCCAGGAAAAAATTTTTTTTACAGTTGATCTTCAAAAAAAGGCCATTTTGTGATCAAAGTAGTCTGCATAATCTAGTCGTAAAGTAAATCGTCAAAAACAGTAAGGATAATGATTTCGTAAAGTTAATTAAAAATCAATTGAGATCTACAATTGATTAGTGGTCACACATATTAGCGTCGGTGAAATATCAATTCTGAGCTGAAAAATATGAGATAGCAATGATTGAATAAATGTTTTTGTTTTTTAAGTAAATTTTGTATTTTTTATTCAATAAAATGCTTTTGCACTGAAACTTATACAAATAATTTAGTAACCAAACTCCGTTCTTTGAATATGATAAACAAAGATTAGAGTTAATGACTACGAAGTGTGTAAAGAAAATCTATGAAAACAATATCCTAGTATGTAATTGCTCCGAAAACGGAAAACGTTTCACAATTTTACTTAAAAACATCCTAAATAGATACCGGACTTAGTGCTAGAGTGTTTACTTTATCCCAAAGCTATATATATTGGATAAACTGGAAATACCTTCAGAAAACGAATAAACCGACACAAAAGTGATATTCGAAAAAATAAAAACAAACCCGTTGCCAAGCATTTTAATCTTCCTGAACATTCAGTCAGTCATCTTCAAGTATCAATACTAAAACGAACCAACACGAACCGGAGACAACGACAAATCGAAGAACAAAAGTTCATATCCAAATTCAACTGTATCCAAGAAGGACTAAACAAGGACTCCGGTTTTCTATCACATTACTTGAAAAAACAATAAACGGCTTCTTACTGCTTCTACCTTGCGTAACCTTTTCTTCACTTACTTCCTCCCTCATTTCCTATTTATCTACTTTCTTGCTTATGTTCTTAACCTATGTTTCACCTTTTTCCGCTTTTTCTTTTTCATTCTCCCATTTTTTTATTAACTCCGGTTCCCACTTAACTAGTTTGTGATGTCACAGTGTAGATATTTTATGTTTAATTTTTTGTCATAGTTATTCGTATTAATTTCAATTCATTCATTAGTCTCAATTTATTTTGCCTCAGGAAGTGAGCATTCGCTCACGAAAGTTTGCAATAATAAAGATTTTAGTCGACTACAAGTGTCATTTGTAAATTTTTATATTCTTATTTATAAGTCGACACGGCTATACTTCCTTCAACTAAAGATACAGTTACTTGTGTTAGAACATAAAACCTAGTGTTGTGATGTAATAAAGGAAAATGAAGCCAATGTAAGATTACAGACTTATGCTTTTGAGGGTAGCATAAACACATTAGTTACGCAACGAATTACTGTATTTGGATTTAGATGCACATTATATCGTGGAACAGTTTTTCATTTTAATTCTACGCTCATGGCTTGTGCTATTTTTCCAATTTTTTTGTTTAGGGTTGTCCTTTGGAACGCCTTTAGGATAGACAGCTTTTTGGTAAGAAATAAATTACATCAAAGAAATTTCTCCACATCTATAAGATGGTGCCTGTTTGATAATTATCTTCCATTTTAGTTTTTGTACCTCGATGTCCGAAACTTGTTAGAAAGTGCTGTTGCATTGAATATTTCTCTTTTTTTAAACGGTTGTTTGAAGTTGTATTGCTGGCAGACATTAAATTCAGTATCGCAAGATCCGATATAGGCAGGGTTACCATCTGCCTACACCAAAAAACAAGCACGCTGCTGTGCGAAGACGAAATAGATTACCACTCCTTAACAATTTTGTATCGCAAAAATCATATTAGTATCACCTGGTATGAATGTTTCCTAGCGATTAACAAATTGAAAAAAATTTAAATACTAGGATTAATGGAAATTGAGTATTTTTATACAAGCAAGATCTATTTATTGATATAAAAGCCAAATCATAAATATTTTTAATCACTAAGAATTTGCTTAAGCAGTTTTTGATCTTTGGAAATGACTTCGTGCATCTCGGAGCAATCGAAGTCTAAATTTACTCGAACTTGTAACAGTGATTTGACAGTTTTTTCACTCAGATGATTTCTTTCCTTTCTCCATTGCGATGAGACAAGAGAAAATACTCGTTCCACGAATGCGTTAGTAGTATAGGATGGTCCATTTGGCGTCAATTGTGGGGGAGCTAGCGGGGGAGCTGGTCTCTAACCCTAACCCTAACCCTAACCCTAACCCTAACCCTAGTTGTAACCCTAGCCCTAACCCTAACCCTAACCCTAGTCTTAACCTTAACCCTAACCCTAGTCTTAACCTTAACCCTAACCCTAACCCTAGTTGTAACCTTAACCTTAACCCTAGTTGTAACCTTAACCCTAACCCTAGTTGTAACTCTAGTCTTAACCCTAGCCCTAACCCTAACCCTAGTTGTAACCCTAGCCCTAACCCTAGTCTTAACTTTAACCTTAACCCTAACCCTAGTCTTAACCTTAACCTTAACCCTAACCCTAGTCTTAACCTTAACCCTAACCCTAGTCTTAACCCTAGCCCTAACCCTAACCCTAGTTGTAACCCTAACCCTAGCCCTTAATACTAACTCTAGAGTAGATCTATTATGTGAGGGTACGAATATTATTTGCAGGAGGTCGGAGGAAGCTAACCATAAGACACTAATTTTATGGAGGTCTGAGGGTGCCAACTCTAAGAGAGCCAACCCTAGGTCTGAGAGTGCCAACTCTAAAAGAGCCAATCTTAGGTCTGAGGGTGCTAACTCTATGTGAACTAACCATAGTTCTAAGGAAGCTAACCCTAGATTTTATTTGAAGGAGGTCGGATAACCCTAGGTTTATTAATTTTATGTAGGTGTGAGGGACCAATCTGAGGAGGTTAGTTCCAACACGGTGTTAAAAAGTTTGATGTCATTCTTATGACTTGTTATTGGTTTTTTGATTTTGACATGTTTCACTAGACCGTGGGAATGTGGTTACATCCTCATTGTGCAATCCATCATGACAGACTGCGAGAATGTAATTGCATACATTATTGTGCAATCCAGGACATGATCTGTTTTTTGCATCACTATTGTGCAATCCATGACATGTTTTATTTTTAGCATCACTATTGCGCAATCCATGACATGTTCTATTTTTGGCATCACTATTGCACAATCCATGACGTGTTTTATTTTTAGCATCACTATTGCGCAATCCATGACATGTTCTATTTTTGGCATCACTATTGTGCAATCCATGACGTGTTCTAGCCAGATTGCAACACTATTGCGCAATCCATGACATGTTCTATTTTTAGTCAGATTGCATCACTATTGCGCAATCCATCGCGATTCTATATAAAGCGGGTGAGCGAGAAGCATACCATTGTGTGAGAGAAATATGTGTGATGTTCCTGACTCTATTGCGGAAAATGTGGAAGAACCGTTTGCTTGTCATGCTCCATATAATCCACATATGGTTAACAGTGATGAACGTTTACAGTCCTTTACCAAGAATTGGCCTGTGAAAGGACATGTAACACCGCGTGAAATGACAGATGCCGGTTTCTATTATTTGGATGACAGCGACCGAGTTATTTGTTTTTATTGCGGTGGAGGTCTAAAGAACTGGGAACCAAATGATAATCCTTGGTACGAGCATGCTAAATGGTTTCCTCTGTGTGAATATGTGCTGAAGAAACAGGGTGTGGATTATGTGGAAGACATCACTCTCAAATACCCGAAGTTAAACAGACCAAAATTGAAAAACCCTTGTAAAGATGCAAAAATTATCCATGAAATATTGAACGCATCAAGGTCTACAAAACCAAAAGAAATATGGGAGATTTTAATGATAGACCCGGAGACAACCAATGCAAAAAGATGGTTGTTGATGCGAACAAAATCAGACGAGCATTGATTTAGCAAGATACCAGAATATGGCCACCAGAAAAAGTCTGATGCAACAGATATTGCGCCATACTTGTGACACAATTTCATGTAGTTGCGCAATCTTTTTTTCTCTTTTTTCGGGTATATAAACAGTGTCAGTAGCTGAAGCAGCTATTGCAAACAACATGGATTTTACGAAAGAATTTCAAAATATTGCTACAACTTCACAACCTGCTGTGACTTTGCTGAGGAAAGCAGTGGTCAGTGTGAAAAAGGACAAAAAGCTGTTCTCTCCTGAACAACTAACGAAAGTCGTGGCTCTGCTGATGGGTAGTCTACCCTATATTTTGTTTCGACCTAAATTTGAAACGAAGGACTATGTGCTGCTCTTATTCTGGGCCACAAGCCAAGATGATTCCAATTGCGCGCTGCAAAAAAGCATACAGAATATAAAACAAGAAATATTGTCTGATGGATTTCAATTGCGATTTACGGTTGAAAACGTAACGGCTCCACGACGCCAAGTATCCTATCTGGCTCAAAACTGTTTGTGTCTGAAAGCGCAAAACGACGATATTTGCCATCTACCGTCAGACAGCCACGAACAATTGGTCAACTTCCTCAACCTCTTGCAAGAACCAGCAAAAAAAAACGCAAAATTGAAGCATGAAGAGAGTACGCTTTGATGAAAAATTAACTGTACATATTATGACCGACTGGCCGCAAGCTTCTCGAGAAGCAAGAAGAAGTACCTGGATGCTTAAAGCTCTGAATCGCCGTCGCTTCAAAAAACGAATTCGAAGTATTGCTCAAAAAATTGAATGGTGTCTGAAACCTGAACATCGAGATACTGTATCACGCTAAATGTATATGTTTATTGTTTATTGTACAATTCGCAAATAAAATCAAATACACGACGATCGTTTTCTGTTAAATTTAAGGTAAAGACAGATAGTATTGCATGCAGAGAGATATTACGACAACGAAATAAAATAAAATATACACAATAATGTCCGCACACATTTGAAAATAAGCTTTGTATCGTTGTGCGATTGTAAATCCAGTCCAGCGAAAAGCGATCCATGTAAGCTTCTAGACCAAGGACTGCAGGAGGCAGTCCATAGCTGTCGAAATATTCTCCTCGTCTGTTTTTGTCAAAGTATACAGCCACCCAGTGTTCGCCTTTTTTATCGCTAGTATCAGAGTTGATCACATAAGCAGAAGGGTAAGAAGGCACTTCTACCTCATCCAACGCACAGACTTTTTTGAATATTTTCTTGGCTTGAGAATCCTTCTTCAACAAACCTTCGATTTGCAGACTGTTCATGCTGTGTAATCGAACGCAATTTGTCGATCGTGATCGATTTCCAATAGGTTATCGTTTTCAGCAAAAACAACAGCAGTCAGAGTCTGTGCTACAGCGTCGGCAAAATGAATTTCAATTCGTATGTTTCCGTGTTTTATCAATTCAAATCCGATCTCGGCTGAATCCAGCTGTGGTGTCAGGTCAAAAGCAAATAAGGCACAACCATTCTTGAATTGTTCTCGTGAAATAGCGTTGCCAGTGTCGCGATAATATTGACCAGTTTGAGTAAACAAACGCATGTAACTGCGAATGAAACGGTCATTTGCAAAATCAGGTTGCAGTGGTTTTGAAGGGATTTGAACACCGTCTCGATAAATCGCAATAAAATTGATGTTGTTGTGTTTGAAATTGAAAGGTGATTTTTGAAT